>JAENHJ010000361.1:1800000-2265327 GCA_025330945.1 Mucuna pruriens | reverse complement strand
AGCCGAGGTACGAGGCCTGAGGGCACACCCCTATCAAGTCAAACCTTAAAACCCAAAAACCGAATGCCAAACACCGTCCCTCCTCCCATATAACTAACCCGAGGTAACTATCAAGTGATGGGCATGCTGGGGCCCCTACGCCTCCAACGTAACCAACTCCCGAGCCCACATCTCCGATATAAGACCACTCTCACCAAAGGTTTCGGCGCCTCTAAACACGTGGCGACTCCATCCTTCAAGCCGCTCCCTCACCCAAACAATTTAGGTCAGGATGATGCACCCAATCGGGAGACTAAGCTGAGAGTCGAGCCTCTGATAAGTTACGAGGGAGACCAGATAAGTCCAGCAGCTTTTTTTGTTTTATTTCACGATGTTTATTTTATTCTTTTTTTACTATCACAATATCGCTGGGTTCACCAAGTGCAGAACATCGAGGAATGCGAGGGCCTTATCCCTGTGCCCGTGAGTTAAGGAGAGGAATGTAGTGGTCTCCATACTATAGGCGGCCTCAAGATCGGGATCACGATAGTTCCACTTGGGTCGACAGCCTCAGTGGGTAATCATGTTCTGGGATATCTATCCTGTCCATGGTACCGCCTCTGGAAGGTCTATACCCAAGAGCCTCGCCAGCGAATGATTAGAAAAGCCCTGAGAGGGGGCGAACATAGCCTATCCAACCATACCGACAAGGGACATCCAAAGCAAAGCCAGAATTGGAATCGGCTAGTACAAGCGAGATGGAATCGGCCAAAAAAAACCCCCTTATACCAACCCGGCATGCATACATGCATTTCATGCACACATAAAAAAAAAAAAAACAAAATCATGCATCATGATACGTGATCCACGGAAATTTCGGATAATGATAGGATCGCAATATTGGGCTAGATCCTCGGCACGTCGAGGCTAAAGCAGATATTCGGACCCTCGCCACTAGGGCAATTGCTGAGAGGTCCATGGCGAAGGCAGCTTCGAGAAGCTTCATGGCAATCTTCACAGGCCTCTTGGAGGTTGAAACACAACCCGGTAGCATTGGAAGCCCTCGCCCAGTAATACGACTTCGCCCATACGATGCTTCACTTTAAAGAACTTCCAAATGGCACCAACTTGGAGGAGTATGAAGCGGCCAGCGGGATTACCACTCGTCGAATCCTCGCTCTACTTCCATCAAGGCCAGCGCCATCTTGGACCACCATTGCCAAGCTACTAAGTGTCGGAAGGCAAAATGACTAAATGGAAAAGAAACCGCAACGGCATAGAGGAATACCGAGGTACCTTAGAAGAAAGGTTGCTCCAGTTTCAAGGAGAACAAGATCGGGACGCCATGATAGATGTATTGGGCTTTGCTCCTACCTGAGCGGGTGCTGGTTTCCCTACATCAAGACTACATAGACCTCAGCCATGGAGGCATTCCTGGCCAAAGACCCAGGGAAAAACCCCCACCATGGCTCTCCTAGCCAACACCTCTACACACTTAGCCATTGCGGTGGGCAAAAACAGCGAACCTTAGATGCTGCCCTGCTGTACCTGCGGCTGACCGCCCATCTCTTCCACAAGACCAAGATTGTTTGTCAGTGGAAGACTTGAAATGGAGCTCGCATAAAGAAAATGACCAAAGAGCAAAGGGTAAGACAACTAGGAAGAAAGCCACCGAAAGAACAATTATTTACCCCCTTTGAACGAAAGGCGTAGAAATGATCACTAGCCGGGGATTATCCCAATGTTCCCTCCTCGGGACCCTGGGGGCTATCAATTATAAATCCAGAGCTGACCGCCCGACAAGCCGGGTTCACAGTAGTCTCGACCCCGTCCGAGGAAGTTCTCACCCCCTCCGGATAGAAAGCACACAGGCCATGGTGGGCTAACACCACAGAAAAATCCCTACGGGTTTCGGGCTAGTGTCGCCGACAAGGAGCAAATGGGCGAACCGTGGCTAGGAACTCACCCAGCAGCCAGAGCCTCTGTCAGCCGTGTCCACCTCGTGGGACTGCCTTGGGGAAGTATCCTACGCCAGACCAAGGCAACTCAAAGCCTAGATACAAGAGACACTCCGAGTCGAGGCACTCCAAGGTACTCTAGAGCAAATGAAAACAGAATGTGAACGCTGAAAAAGAAAATTGGAAACAGCTTAGAAGAGGCCCGACAGGAACGACGCCTGAGCGATGAATTTAACAGAAAGTTTCAGTTTAAAAGGAAGGCCGCGAAACGGGCCAGTTGTTAAAAGTCGTTGATCGAAAAGCATATTCGAGTAAAGTTTTACGAACGCAATCAACTAGTAGCCGAAAAAGAACGACCGAGAAAATCAGAGCTACCTCAAGGCTGCGGGAAGCCAAGAAGAAGAAACGCAGTTCTCCTGAAAGGACACACTTACTCGAGGAAGAACTTAAAATGCCCAACTATCAAAGGAACACCTACAAAACCAAAGGCGATCCGATTGTTAGCCTTGGTCGAGGCCCCAGGAAAGATCGACGAAGCAAAATCTCAACTCGAGGAGCTGAAAAAGATCCCGAAAGTTGGAAGCGGAGGTGCCAAGACATCGCGACTGCTGAAATCCAAGCTGAAAGCCACTACTAAGCAGAGGTACCCCTCTGAAGGATAAGTACGCCAAATTAGCATGGCTTGCCAACCAGGCACTGATGAGCATTCCCCAAAGACTTCGCGCGGCAGAAGGCATGATGGATCCCACCAAGACGCCAAGAGAGGTCAAAGAGTTCTTAGAACATTGTAGGGCAATGTATGATATGGTGAAGGAGCTATCCGCCCCACCATAGGAAAACATCTTGTATTCTCTTCCAATAAATATTATTTTGAATTTCCGTGACTCAATGTTATCACTGCATTTGCATCATTCATTCATACAGACACACATCCCCTAAGCAAAAAAACACAACAATAAATAAAAAAAAAAAAGAAAGAAAATAAACGAAAGGCATAAACTAATCAAAAAAAACATATACCAGGAAAGAGAAATCGACTGCGCCCCACCGGTACCACACGCGATCCAAGACTAAAAACATGGAACAAGCCATGGAGGAATTGGAACAACTGAACGCCGAGATAAGGGCGGAAATGAGACTAGAAATGGGGCAGATGAAGGAACAAATTAACAAAATGTTCGAGATCATCACTCAAACGCAGCCCCCAACCCCCCGGCGAAATCACCCTGGGAGGCGGCTCCTAAGACCGCCACATCGAGGACACCTACGCATCCCCGGATTCACACCCCAGACATGGAATGCCACTTCTTGAAACCCACCAGCTCCCAAGAGCAGCCAGCCGGAACATCTCGGGACTAGGTCGGGGCAAGGATCGGGATCCGGCCTTCCGATCCCCAGGAGCCACTGCCTACTATCACCCCCTTTCGAATGCTTTGGGTCGTATACCCTACACTCCCCCGAACCAACCATCCCAGCGGCAAAGATCAACGCATCGAAGAGCGCATGCGAGCCATTGAAGGAACCAAGAGCCACGGCATTGACGCCGCGAATCTATGTTTGGTTCCCTACATCGAGTTACCGCCGATTTCAAAGGTTCCCAAGTTCGAAAAATACAAAGGAAGTTCTTGCCCACGGTACATCTAGCCATGTATTTGTAGAAAGATGGCCCCCTACACCCAACAAGACAAGATCCTGATGCATTTGCTTTGACGCCTTTTCGGGGCAGCATTGCGGTGAGTACGTTGGGTCTGCACAACGGCGCATAAAGACTTGGAGAGACCCTTTTAACGCCTTCCTACGGCAATATAAGTACAATGAGGATATGGCCCCAGACCGCTCTCACCTGCAAAACTTATCCAAGGCCGACGCGGAGGGCTTCAAAGATTACGCGCAGAGATGGCGGGAGTTAGCTGCCCAGGTCCAGCCACCTCTCTCAGAAAGGGAAATGGCTTCCATGTTCATCGACACCCTCCCCTCGCCATTCTACGACAAGGTCGTAGGAAGCGTAGCTTCCAACTTCGCCGACCTAGTCATCATAGGAGAAAGGATAGAAGCCGGCATTAAGCGGAGAAGATTCACGCAAGACTGGGGAAGCGCAAGCTTCGTCAAGAAAGTAGAGAAAAGGAGGGGAGATACGAATGCCGTAACAACGGATCCCCAAGGCCGTAGTAAGGCTCATCCTCAACAAAGACGGGATAGTCTCTTTACTCCCCGTCACCCCAAGCTGGGGCAAAGATCTACACAGAGGCCCAAAACCCCGTGTGGCAGGCAAAGAAGAGTCTTCACTCCCGTCCCGATGCCTTACGCTACCCTCTTCCCTCTCTACTCCAAAAGGCATGATAGCGGTTATGCCATTCAAAACCGCTAGAGCCTCCTTACCCCGGCCTTACGACCCAGTGCAAAGTGCGACTATCACTTAGGAGCCGTGGGCATTCTACTGAAAGGTGCTGGAGTTTCAAGCATAAAGTCCAGGGACTCGATAGAGAGGCAGTGGCTCGGGTTTTGAAGGGAACAAGCCCAACATTGGTACCAACCTCTCTCCCGCCCAAGGACAGGCTATTAATGCGCTAAGTCACAACAACGACACTTCAAAGAGGGCGTAAGAGGAAGTACTTGCCGTCATAGGTCGGGCAAAAGACCGTTCTTTCCAACCACTAATCATCCAATGCGACCGTCAAGTCCCACCCCTTGATCATCACGCCCCACCTAGCCCGCCTGAGGATAATCACGCGGTCCCATGGCATTACGGCCGGTGCGCGAGGAACCCGCTAGAGAGCAAACCAGGACCTCCCAACCGAGGAGGTCACTAATATCGCGGAACCCGGGAATGACACGTAGCGAAAGGATCTACACCGGCCAACCTCGGAGGAAAAGATCCCAAGGGGAAGTCCGAAAGGGGCACCCAAAGAAAAGGAGGCTGAAGAATTCCTCAAACTCATCCGCTAAGCAGTACGAATTGTTGGACCATCTGAACAAGACCCTTGCACGCATCTCGCTTCGTCACCGCTGAAGTTCGAAAACCACCGCAACCTCTTCTTTGAAAATCTTGAAAGAAGCCACGTAGCCCCGACATCACCGCGGAAAGATTTGGGGACATTATTGGCGGCCTCACTAACTGACGGCTGACCTTCTCGACGAGGAGATCCCTACCGGGGGAGACAAGACAACCAGCCTTCATATTCTTTGTCAAACGCGGGACCTACATGATTACCAGTACTAATCGACAATGGCTCTTCCTCAACGCCCCGCCAAAGGCCACCCTAGACAAGCCGGGTTCCACCCACGTGCAACCGAAGCGAGCCCAGTGATAGTGAGGGCATTCGACGGTTCAAGAAGGGGACGCCATGGGGAAATCACTCTCCCATCTACGTTGGCCCTACCCTGCTCCACATCCTCTTCCAAGTCATGGATATTCGCCCGGCACATGCCTTTTGGGAAGGCCTTGATCCACACTGCAGCGGGAGCTGTACCCTCCTCCCTTCACCTCGTATGGTTAAATTTGTCGCCGACCAACAGTTGGTCAGAAATGGGGAACAAGAATTGATGATTACCACCTCCACACCGATGGATACCTCGAGGGAAGAGGAGGAGGCCCCTGAAACCTCCTTCCAAGCACTCGAGATCGCCGCAAGCCCCCAAGAGCCCCCCCAATGGCGGCGTAAAAACATGGCGTTCGGCCATGATCAAAGAGGGGTACCAACTGGCAAAGGGCTCCTGGCCCTCTTCTAGAAGGAATCCCGCGCCAATTGAAATCCAGGAAAATAAGGGAGAGCTGACTCGGGTACCAAGCCGGCGACCCGGGCAAGAGCACGCCCAACCTCGGTAAAGATGGGGCCAACATTTCGTTCGTGAAAATGCGGCAATGGTAGGTAGTGGGCCAAGTCAGCCCGGGGAGTCTACGCCGAGGGAGCTAGCTAATTGACAACTGAGCCACTTAAGGACCTAATTTCTCTTACAATGTAATTCCTTTTGTAACTCGCCTTTCGGGCGACTTTCGAATTAATAAAACTTAGCATGCATTTCCATCCATTTCAGTCACTTTCTTGCCTTTTCTTTCTTTTTTTTTTTCGTTTTTCATTTTCGCTTTAAAAAAAAAACGGGAGGAAACTCCCTTTAAAAACACCACCAATAACGAACCTGTCCCTAAACAATGATACCTAGCGTATGTCTGAGGACCCTAGTCCTATTAAGGAACCGTGGGTGAGGAAGACGCTTGAAACCGAAGCCCCGGCCGAGGTAGAAAGGCGATAGAACTGGAAAGACCAAAGTTTCAACCCCTTTAGCCGGGAGTTAAAAAAGTGAACCTAGGGGACGAGAGGAATAAGAAAGAAGTGCGAATAGGAGGTCAGATGTCACAAGAATCGAGAAAGGCCCTCATAGAACTCTTACAAGAGTTCTCGGACATATTTGCGTGGTCATGCAGGAGACATGCCAGGCCTCGGCCAAGTAGCATAGTGGAACATAGACTCCCATGCTCCCAAAAGCAACCCCGTTTCGCCAACGGTTGCGAAGAATGAAACCCGACGTGGCCTTAAAATCAAGGAAGAAGTAGAAAAGCGGTGGGGACGCCGGGTTCTGGCCGTATCTAACTATCCCCAATGGGTGGCAAACATCGCACCGCACCCAAAAAGGACTAAAAGTACGCATGTGTGTCGACTATAGGGATCTAAAACCGACCCCAAGGATAATTTTCCTTTACCCCACATCGACATGCTCGTAGACAATACGACATGTCACGCCTGCTTCTCCTTCATGGATGGTTTCTCGGGGTACAATCAAATTCTAATGGCGAAGGAAGATCGGGAGAAGACGACCTTCGTCACCTTATGAGGAACGTTTTGCTACAAGGTAATGCCATTTGGCCTCAAAATGCCGGGCAACCTACCAAAGAGCAATGGTAACCCTGTTCCACGACATGATGCATAGGGGAAATCGAGGTATATGTCGACGACATGATTGCAAAATCAAAAACTCGAGCAAAGACATCGAAGACCTACGAAAATTATTCGGTAGACTTCATGCAAGTACAGCTAAGACTTAACCCTTGCCCAAATGCACCTTCAAGTAACGTCGGAAAATTGTTGGGCTTTGTGGTAAGTGAAAGGGGTATCGAAATGGACCCAGATAAGGCAAAACCTGTCGGGAAATGCCCCTCCCACAACAGACTCAAGTCCTGGCTTCTTAGGACGAATAAACTTCATAGCCAGATTCATTTCCTAATTAACGGCAACATGCAACCCCATATTCAAACTCCTTCTAAACGGCATAAGTTCGAATGGGATGCGAGAATGCCAAGAAGCCTTCGAGAAGATCAAGCAGTACACTGAATGTCCACCGGTCCTCATCCCCGCCCCCTGAAAACCTCTCGATCTTGTACCTTACTTGCTCGACGAGTCCATGGGTTGCATGCTAGACAAAGAAGATGAGGGCCGGGAAAGAACGAGCGATCTACTACCTCGGCAAAAGGTTCACAGTTGCGAGAGAAGATACTTCGGCCTGGAACGAACTGTTGCGCTTTGGTGCGGGGCCAGTCGAGGCTTCGACCATACATGTTGTCCCACTCAGTCCGGCTAGTAGCCAAGACCGACCCCATCAAATATATCCCGAAAAAGCCCGCACTTACGGGACGCATAGCACGTTGGCAAATGGCTCTATCCGAGTTTGACATCGACATGTGAGCCGTCACGCTGTAAAAAGGGAGCGCCTAGCGGATCACCCGCCTATCACCCACTGCAGATCCACAACCCCTCGGCTCACGAATTCCCGGACAAACACATCATGGCAACAGAGATGAGTCCCAACCAAGAACGAATGGACGATGTGGTTCGACGGGGCTTCTAACGTATTAGGAAATGGGATTGGCGTGGTCTTGGCGTGGTCTTGGCCTCTCCAACCGACCATTACTTCCCTTTGCTGCCAACCTGGGGGTTCGATTGTACAAACAACATGGCGTCTGGCTTTCACTATGGGACTCGCCATGGCCCCGGAACACCAGGTCAAGAGACTCCGGGTCTATGGAGACTCGGCCCTGTGATCTATCAGCTCTGGAGAATGGGAAACACGGGACAAAGAAACTCATCCTGCACACCACGACTTCTGTGAGGGAAATGACGAAGCCTTCGACAATCGTCGCATTCCACCACGTGCCCGCGAAGAAAATCAAATGGCAGATGCCTTGGCGACCCTGTCACCATGGTACGAGCAAATGACGGGCGGGGAGATGACCATACATGTCCCAAGAACTCCCTCGTACAGCCTATTGCCACCACAGGCCTCGGAGCACCCAAAAACGGACCCAGAACCTGGTACCTCGACATAAAAGGTACTTGGAAAAAGGGGAATACCCGGAAGGGGCATCGGAAAATAGCAAAAGGACGTTGAGAAGGCTGGCGGCCAGCTACCTCTTGAGCGGAAACGTGCTATACAAAAGGAACGCAGACATGACACTTCGCGATGCGTAGATCGCCTCGAGGCCGAATCGGATAATAGAAGAGGTCCACGGGAACCTTCGGCACCCATGCAAGTGGCCATACCCTGGCTCGCAAGATACTCCGCGCGGGGTATTACTTGGACTAAGTTGGAATCGGTGTCACCAACATGTCCAAAGGTGTCTGAAATGCCAGGTCCACGCCAACCGTATCAATGTTGCTCCTTCCTCCCTACATAGTCTGGCTGCACCATGGCCGTTTTCTATGTGGGGCATAGATGTGATCGGGCCCATCGAGCCCAAGGCTTCCAACGGGCATAGGTTCATATTAGTGACCATCGACTACTTCACCAAATGGGTAGAGGCAGCGTCGTATTCGGCCGTAACTTCGTGAGCGTGGTGGTCAAATTCCTCAAAAAGGACATCATTTGCCGTTACGGGATCCCATCCCACGTCATTACAGATAACGGCACCAATCTGAACAACAAGATGATGACGGAACTGTGTGAGCAATTCCAGATCCGTCATCACAATTCTACTCCCTATCGCCCCCAGATGAACGGAGCGGTAGAGGCCGCCAACAAAAATATCAAGAAAATAATACGGAAAATGGCGGTAACCTACAAAGATTGGCATGAAATGTTACCCTATGCACTACACGGATATAGGACCTCTATGCGAACCTCCACCGGAGCAACACCCTATTCCCTGGTCTATGGTACTGAAGGCTAGTCCTCCCCCAATAGAGATCGAAATACCCTCTTTAAGGGTCCTAGCCGAAGCGGAATTAGAAGACGCCGAATGGATCCAAAGGCGCCACGATCAGCTAAACCTGATCGAGGAAAAACGCCTCACGGCCCTATGCCACGGTCAGCTCTATCAAAGCAGGGTTAAAAGTGCCTTCGACAAAAAAGTGAAACCTCGGACGTTCCAAACAGGGGACATGGTCCTCAAAAAGGTACTACTAAAACGCCCGACAACCCGAGGAAAATGGGCACCCAACTATGAAGGGCCATATGTGGTAAAGCACGCTTTCTCGGTGGAGCACTACTCTAATCGACGCTTGAAGGGCGCGACCTCAAACACCCCGTCAATTCGGACTCGGTCAAGAAGTTCTTCCCTTGAAATCTCACCTAAGCAGCAGTGGAAAGTCGTCTACATCCAACCGGAACCAAAATAGGATTAGGGAAACCAAGTGCGAGGCTGCCTCGTCGATCCTATCAAACAACCTATCCCGCACAAGAATGCGCAAAACCATGTTTTCACTCTGTAAATCACGCATTATCAATAAAGCCCCGTTTCATTTTTATCTCCTTTGTCTTTTTTTTACATGCTAAGTCTTATTAATTCAACAAAAAGAATCTACATTGTTAAAGAATAATTCGCAATCAAAGGTACCGTCTCCGTTACGGACCCTCAAGATCATTGATGGCTCAATAGCGCGACGATACCCTGGTCGAGGTGGCCAAACGCAGTCAAAAAATAATAATAAAAAAAAATATAGAAACAAAAAAAAAAAACAACAACAACAGAAAATAATAACACTAAGTGCGCATTCCTAGGAAATAGGAGAAATTCTGCATTCTAAGTTTGCCCTAAGATGATTCCATCTCGGTTTGGCCAAGTCAATTAATTAGGTATCCACCTACTCAGCCAGCACCGCGTAGGCCGCCCCCATCTCAGCCATCCACACGTAGGCCGCCTCCATCCCAGCCATCCACACGTAGGCCGCCTCCATCTCAGCCAACCCCACGTAGGCTGTCTCAATCTCGGCCAGCCCCACGTAGGTCGTCTCCATCCAAGCTGGCCCCATGTAGGCCGACACCACCCCAGCCACCCATGCATAAGCTGACCCAGTCAAAACCACCTGCCAACCTATACCAACTCTTCACTCTCATCCGAGTGTGAAAGTCAACACACATCAAATCCGGAAACCGCCTTTCTCTTAGTCCCGAGTCACCATCCCTTAACAAATAATGGTCACCACCCATTCACTAATCCAAATTCAGAGGTCACCGTCCCTTACAGATGTTAATTCCATTAGCCCATAACCTTTTTAAGTTGATTAAAACCTTTCCATTAAGCCAAGTACCGAGATCATACGAGCCAAACCTATCGACTCACTACCATCTCCCATGTATATTATGACCAAACCCCAAGTCAAGACCAGTACCCCAATCCAACTAACACCAACAGAAAGCAAAATAAAAACACAAAAAAAAACAAATACACAAGGAAAGATGCAAAAAAAATCATTTCATTGATAAATAAGTTTTTACAATTACAAGTTTAATCCAAGAGGGAAATCAATTCCCCGTCTTTAACATCCTTAGCCATATCATATGGGCTGAGGTCGAAATCAGGGGCCAACAAAGCTATCTGCCTAAGGGCTTTGTTGAAACCATCTTCATGCTGCTCTACGATGGCTCCTTCCAAGCACTCCACCCTCCGGCAAGACTAGCCTTCTCCTCCTTCAGCTTGGCCGCCTCCGCCTCTGCCGCCTTCAAAGCTTCCCCATTCGAAGCAAGAGAAGCCTCCGCCTCCACTACCCTTGACTGAGAATCAGCAAGTGTAGACTTCAGCGAAGACACTTCAGCCTCTGATGAGGAGACCTTTGTCTTTAGCAAAGAGGACTCGGCTTGAGAAGCAGCAAGTTGGGCCTTCAAACTCTCCACTTCAGCACAGGCCTTCTGACCAGCCTCCTTCATTTTTTCAACCTCAACCAACGATTCGGCCTTGGCCTTCTGAGCCTCCTCCAACTCTTTCTTTGAAATGGCCTCTTTGGCCACTATTTGTTCAAATTTCCGCAACATGCCTCTCCAAACTTCCACAGAGGCTATGGAGCGAGCCATATAGGCAAATCACCATATCGCCTACGCCATCCACTCCAAATGAGACCAGCAATCCGCGATCATGAGGAGATAAGCGGCTAACGGGGAGCAGGCTTCGCATGTCAAACCCGGGCCCCCACATAGAACCAACTGAAGGGGGGGCCACATAGCAAGGCAAGCCTCCAAGAGGCATGCCAGGCCCCGCCGTCACCACCACCCTGCCTTGAGACTGCGAAGACACGGGTGGAGAAGAAGGACCAGCAGCAGCCTTCCCCTTCTTAACAATTTGCCTCTGAGCCGAGGAAGAGTCGGCTTCCTTAAGCCGCTCTCATTGTCGGTCGTACTCGGAGCCGCCTCTTTCTCGGCCATTGGCGCCGAACTTGTCTCGACCACCTTAATCTTGGGCCTTTGCTCAGCACCCGCCGCAGCAGTCTCGGCACCAGAAGCCTTTCGGCCAGAACTCCTAGCCTCGTTGGTAAGACGAGCCTTCTTTATCAACTCGGCCATATCGACTCCCTGCTTCTTCAGCATACCTGCAAACCAAACACAGCATATCAGTACATTCGGCTCAAGGCCGAGTCCAAAAACGACTCGAAAAGACTCACTCTTTAGCTTGAGAGTAGCGTTGTTAGAAGACATCCAAGACACGATGTCTCGGCAGCTCATCCCCCTTGGCAGATTATCCAGCAGCTGCAGATCAACCTTAGCCTCCAGGGGGAGTTGACTCCTAGCCAGTCCCTTGAACTTTGGAGGCTCTTGCCAGTACAGCGGCAGTGGCCGAGGGTCAAGGCAGAAGTGACCCACCTCCGCCGCCTTGATTTTCACAAACCGGCTCTTGAAGCCTTTGTAGGAGGCGGTGTAGGAAGCGAAGAGGCCCGAGTTGGGCAGAGGAGCCAGCGAGACCCACCCAACAGAAGGGCCGACTCTGGCGGTGTAGTGACTCAAGAAGACGGGGGCGGTGGGCAAAACCCCTAACGCCAAACAGACCACCTTAAAGGCCTGAGCAATTTGCCCGGCCGTTGGGATGCGAGTTGAGAAGGGCTATCCCCATCCGCAAGACATCCGCTTCAAAGAATTCGAAGGGAGTACCACCCCTGCATCCGCCAACACCGTCTCGTACACATATAGGCGAACGGTGCCTCCCCTTCCTTGGCGGCGTCGCACACGCGTTCTCGCCCCCTACAGCGCACCATCTCCAATAAGCCCACATGGGAGTCGCGGACCCATTTTCCATCCATTGCCAGAGACTCCACTTCAGAGCGGGACATCTCCGACGCGTTCTCCAACGACATCCTTATGGACCCACGCTGGAGGTCCCACCTGGGGCCCTGAAGGCATAGGGGTTGATGTAACCCCTCCCCCAGCAACGGCAACGGGCATGACTTCTAAAGCCTCACCCGAAGAAGACGAAGAAGACGAAGAAGACGAAGAGGAAGAAGAGGCGCGGGTCTTAGAAGTACGACATGGTATGAGGTAAAGAAAAAGCCTGGTACTGATCTGGAAAAGCAAAAAAAGCAGAATACGCAGACAAAATGAAGAGGAGAAGCAAAACGAAGAAGAGAGAACAGAGGAGGCGCGAACAATGGAAAAGGGAGAAATGAGCGCGCCTCCCCTATTAACCCCCCTCGAAACTCTGCGACCCTTGATTGCAGACGCACTCCCCTAGAACGGCGCAATGATGGCGCCACCTTGCCATCAATACTGCACGAGACACGAGGTGGCGTGTCCAAAAGGCGACTAGGCACGTTCCCCCCACGCGCACCCTTTCAGTTGCCTGAATTCAAAAGAAAAAAAAAAAGAAAAAAAAAAATAATAATAATAAATTAATAATTTCAGTCAAATCCATCTCGGCCAACGTCAAGCCGACTCAGATAGCATTCAATCCATCTCGGCCAACGTCAAGCCGACTCAGACAGCATTCAATCCATCTCGGCCAACGTCAAGCCGACTCAGACAGCATTCAATCCATCTCGGCCAACGTCAAGCCGACTCAGACAGCATTCAATCCATCTCGGCCAACGTCAAGCCGACTCAGACAGCATTCAACCCATCTCGGCCAACGTCAAGCCGACTCGGATAACACTCAATCCACCTCGGCCAGCGTCAAGACGACTCGGCCAGCATTCCATCAAACCTAGGCGCCTAAAGGAAAGCCTAGCAAGTCGCCCCTCGAACCAAACAACCCAATGACCGCCTTCAAATTTGGGCACCCAATGGAAAGCCCAATGGTCAACCAAGTCAAAGCAAGTTAGCAACACCATCAAACCTAGGCGCCAAATGGAAAGTCTAGTGATCACTTGAAAAAGTACCCCAATGGCCATTTTTCAAACCTGAGCACCTAAAGGAAAGCTTAAAGGCCAACCCAATTAGGACAATTCAACAGCACCATCAAACCTAGGCGCCAAGCGGAAAGCCTAGTAATCACTTGAGAGCATCATTCTGATGGCTTCTCCAAATGTGGGCACCCAATGGAAAGCCCAACAGCCACTTACTCCATAGTAGCTCACTACTCAGTCCTAGGACCACCCCATGATCGGTCCCCGGGAAGGCTCGAGTCTTTATTCGCATTCACAAACCCAATACTGAATGCAAATAAAGAGGGGCAACCAGTAGCACCCCTAAAATGTCCCAAAGTGAAATGACGTCCCCAAATTCCTCCTCCCGGCCCCCAATTCCCAGGCCGAGTCCATCTCGCCGCTTTGGCCGGCCCGATTCACTCGGCATTTGGGCCATCTCGGCACATCCAAAGCCGAGGCAGTACAAGAGTCCACGTTTGACCCAGTCTTAGTTTGACTCAGTCTCCCCTTTGACTGAGTCTCCATACCCCAGTGGGCCCCAGGCGTCATGGGAGAAACTGAATGGAGAGAGAATAATATCTGAGAAAATCTTGGGATTTGGTTGTTATGCAGCCTCTCCCAGACCCTATATAAAGCCCAGGCAGAGAAGAGAAAAATGGGGCATCAAAAAAAGAGAGAGAGAAGAGGCAGAGGAGACTGGCAAAGACCAAGAAAGAAGAGAGACCAACCAAGAGAGCTGACGACGACGCGCCAGAGACGGAAGGAGGACCCCAAGGGCCGGCAGAGAAGAAAGATCAAGCACCG
The DNA here is from genome assembly GCA_025330945.1 of Mucuna pruriens. NCBI lineage: Eukaryota > Viridiplantae > Streptophyta > Magnoliopsida > Fabales > Fabaceae > Mucuna > Mucuna pruriens. Next base: position 2,251,031 of record JAENHJ010000361.1, on the reverse strand, counting down.
GGTAAAGACAGGGAAGACGCGTCCACCTTCTCCAAACACCAGGTTAGTATCTTAATCCTCTTTTCATCTCAGTCCAAGCCAGATTCCCTGCCATCAACCTCCAACCCAAACCCTCACCCGCCTGGGCCGAGTCCCTCTCACCATCTAGAAGCACTGCCCGACGTAGCCCTAGGCAGACTCCGACCCGGCCTTCTCCAAGCCGACTCGGCCTCAGTCACGCCTGATGGTCGAGGCCGACTCGGATCCACCCCCAGCAAAGCCAAGCCGACACGGTTTCGGCCTGACCCCCATCCTGAACCACTATGCCTGATCCGACTCGGACACGGCGAAACCGAGACGGGACGAACTAAACCATGCCTCCCTAAAATCACCTCCCACTAAAAGGAGAAACCAGTCAAACCTCCCCCAGCCAGAACTACGTGGACTTTGAATCCTCTGAAGCCAGAATTGCAAGTAGGCCTGAGAGCACACCCCCTTCAAGTCAAACCTAAAAAAACCAAAAAAAAAACAAAATGCCAAACACTGTCCCTCCTCCCATATAGCTAACCCGAGGTAACTATCAAGTGATAGACATCTTTGGGGGGCCTCCGCGCCCTGGCGTGTAACCGGCCCGAACTCACATGTACGATTCGAGACAGGCGCCTTGCCAAAGGTTTCCTAGCGTTTTCTAAACCAAAACGCCGGTGGCGACTCCTACCCGGCCGACTCGGTCTCGGCCGACTCTACCCAGCGTCACAATTTAGGTTGTGACAATAGTATTTTTCAATAAAAATTTAAAATTTGAAAAATGTTAATAATAGTATTGTTTAATACATTTTTTCTTATCAACTGGAATTTATTAAAATTTACAAAATTATGTAAATCCTTTATTTAATAAGTCTCATTCGTGATTTTGTAATTTAAAAAAATAACTAATAATAAAAAAATAATGTATGAAATAATGTATTAAAAATCATATTGGTAACACTCTTTAAAATTTTATTTGTATAACCAGTGTCTAAAAAATATTAGTTAGCATTTATTTATAATAAACACATTATAAAGAATGATTTTATTATTTATGGTTTATAATTTATTGATTTAATTTTGATATCTTAAATATATATTGCATCTATTTTGAAATTGTTTTAAGTTTTTACATTAAATTGAAAAAGCTCATTAAATATATATATATATATATATATATATATATATATAATTATTAATCAAAATATCACATATACATAATTATATATTAATAATTATTAAAATATAATCTTTAACCTTAAGTTTCATCCTCTGTCTTTGATGTTATTGCATCCCCCACCCACCAATCTTCTCTCTTTTATCATCGTCAAATTCCAAGTCTTCTCTCCATTCACAAAACTTCACCATCTTTGTCCTCATCCTCGTCGAATGTTGCAGCCTCTCTAAATGACAGTGTTACAATGTTAATTAGAATATTATATTTAAAAATGGTTATGACAGATGATTATGTTTCTATTGTATGAATATGTTCGGATGATTTTTTAATTCAATTGTAACCGTTTTTTTCAATATTTTATTAATATATTGATTTTACGCATAAGTTAAATGAGATATAAGTACATAGATACTCAACTGATATGAAAATGAAAAAAAATTATTATCTGCATGACTATAGATTAAATATGGATATATTTTTTAAACGCAGGAAGATATATACTATATTACTCTGCAATTGTCATTCCTAATAAAAAGGGCAGGGGAGCCTACTCTAAAAGTAGATTTGAAACATTTAATTTTATTTGAATGTTAAAATAAAAATACAATCTTTTTCAAAGTGCAAAAATTTCACGAGTCTCACACGCAAGTTAATTCGAAGATAAAAAACATGATATAAATGATTCCAAGAAGATTATGATTATGTTTAGCATAAATATTTGATAATCTATTTAAAAGTTTAAAAATTAATTGGAAAATTATTATGTTAATTGAATTAGAAATGTTCGATAAAAGTTTATGTTAAACTAGTTGATGAATATAGAATCAAATTAGAATGTATTTGACAATGTAAAAGAAATTTACTAATCAAATCATAGACGGTCGTATAATCAAAGATATAGACTTTTCTAATAATTACTTTAAAATTTATATTCAAATAAATTTTAATTAATTGAGCATGTAAATGTATTTATAGTCCAATGCATTAAAACTAAATATAAAATGACACAAAAACATATTTAGATATTTTTGATATAAATTTTATAGATGTTAATTTTTAAAAATGTGATAAATTTTTAAACAGGAATGACTAAATTCACATGTTCTTTAAAATTTGAAGATTTTAAAGAATAGAATCATCAATATAAAAATACAAAAACCTTAACCTCGTCGTGTTTATTATTAAAAGACCTTTTGAGTCCCTTATGTCGACTAGTCACAATAAAAATATTAAGATTATTACTTTAATATTTTTTGGCAATTAATGCTGTTATATATATTTAGAAACATAGTTTTTACGGCAAAGTTTGACAACATTTGTTTGAATTATATATATATACACATTTGTGCCGAACATGTTGCTCGAAAAGACAATTTCTTGCATTTAGATATCTCAACGATGTGGTTGCCTCTTGTATTTAGATATACTGAAGAAAGCAACAGGTAACGATTTAGAAGTTAAACCCACCTAATGGAAAAGACCTTATAACACACTAGTTTGGTTTCTTAAACCACCTTCCATCTTATCTCAACATGTATCACTCCATTCCTTGAATTTATTAGGTGGTATTTATCATTAATCCGACCATTGTGCACCACATCACTTAGGTTAATCTCCACATGCCCCAGTGATTCCTGCATATCATAGAGAATCTAATATGAATATCACATTGGAATTATGAAAACAAGCTAACAACCAAGTTTTATTTTATAAGGAGAGATTGATGACTACATGGATTGAACCAAGTAATTGAATTTATCAAAAATTAAAATTTCAATAAATCTATTTAGTGGAAAACATGACTTATAATGAATGAGAAAAATGAAATGGCACCTTTGACAGAAAACTAAAGTTCTTCCTTTTGCTCATAACCTCAATGTGTATCTTCTCATGTTGAGGAGGCTCCTCTAGCATGAATTGGAATTCTTCATTCCAACGCGGGTGACGAGTTTTCTTCATCATCTGCATAAATTTAAATTCTGGAATGAATTCTTTCAAGTAAACATAAAAACTTGCCTGAATCAATTGCACATACAAATGGTAACATGAAACATATTTTTAATGTCTTGAGAGTAAATATACACATTCACCAATTCACCAGCATATCCAACATTACCTAATGCTAATCCAATCCCATTTAGGCACATCTATGTAACATAAGGTGCATGATGAACAGCTAAATAGTGTTGTCCATTCATAGTGAAGGGGAAAGTATACCTTTGTTCTTTTCTTTTCGCCTCTAAAGGTCAGAACTGCAAATGGGTTGTTATGATGGTTCCCCTCAACCTCTTCAGCCTCTTGTATCACAATTGAAAGCAAACCTGCTCCTTCTTGGACCTCATCATCGGATACATAATCAATTCCACTTTCCTTCCTGCCATATCCTTCCGAAGGTCCACCAAACTTGCTACTATCTTCTTTGAAAGGAACAAAAGTCAAGTCCACCACAATTTTCCCTCTAGGCTTCTTATTTGGAGTTTCATTGAGATTTGTGTCCTTGAGTAAATCAAGTGTGAATTCTTTATTCTCGTATGGCTTAAGCAGCTTAAGAGGGACTAACTGCATCCCCAGCTTGTCATGTCCACCAACCTGTTAAGATTAAGAATACAATTAAAACGAACACCTAAGCATATGGGAAATTGCAAACTCACACCAATATCTTTGACCAAATAAATTGGTTGATCTCTTCCAATGACGTAACTGCATACTATCAATGAATCAAATGGACAGAGATGAAAAACAAGATTGAAGATACTGTTACTGGGTCAGTATCATCAAAGCCAACAATCTTTTCATATAATCAATTAAACACAGCTGCACACAAATTGAAAATGCTGTTGTTACTTGAAAGTTGAAAGTAACTAAGTTGTTTTAGTAATAAAGCAAATGCACAGCCCCCAAAAATAGTAAAAGTAATCATTTGAAAGGATTTTATGGTTACTGTCCATCTTAGAGGTAAGTGCTGCTAATTAGTTATAACTTTTTGTGTACCCATAATTAACTTAAAAAATAATTTTCCATTTTGTTGATGAAACTTTAAAAGAAAAGGACATTTAAGCTTCATGTATTGACAGTAAAATGTTCAAAGGAAAAGTGATGACCTTCCTTTCAAACGTAACTACCTTAAGGGATGCCACTAGATGCTTCCAAGGTAGTGTGATTAGTCAATGATGACTACTATAGCTAAGAATTTTATGTTACGTTTATCTGTTAAAATTGAACAAGCAACCAGAATAAAGATGAGGAAAACCTTGTCCCAGTCATAAACTTGTAATTGGAGAACTTGAGATTGAGGGTCCTTTACAACAATCTTGAACTTCTCATTCCACTCGGGATTCAAATTCTTCCTCTTGACAGTGGTTTTCTTTGCTGGAAGTTTGTCTCCAGTCAGGCTTAGTTTAACATAAGGATCAGAAGTTCCCAACAAATCCATCTTTAAAAGCTTCTGTGCACGAACCACATTCACATGTAATATCCCCACGGGCTTCTTTATTGCCACCCTATTAGATATGTGAAGAAAGTATCAGGAATCATTCTTCATAGAACAAACTGAGAAACTTTGCAATTTGCAGTATTTTTTTAACAATATTCAGATCATGTTTTAAATAATATAATTCTAGCAAGATGACAGGTAGCAGCTTTGTGTAATTCCTTCAACTGTAGACCACTGAAAAATAACATGATATTATCTTTATAAGCATTTTAGAACATGTTATTATCCTTCAACTTTAGAAAAGGAGCAGGAAGCATTTTTCATTTATATATATTTTAAAAAAAGGCAGGATATAACTTTATAAGCTTATAGAGCAGAAAACTGAATATTTTGAGTACATAGAACTCTTATCATTTCATACAAACTTACGTTGATTCATCAAGAATAGGAATTTCCAGGGTTTGAGGCCAGAGATAGAGGTTTGCAACTTGTTTTTTTATTGTTTCCTGTACGCAACTATATTTGTTAGTTCTTGAACTTTAATTAAATTATGAAATGTCATGGCAATTGAAAGTGCAAGGGATGTAAATAGTCCAACAGACCATTAAATAACTGAAGATAAAATGTGCATGGGAATAATGGATTATGCACAAACTAAAGCCACCCAAGTTCCAAGAATTACCCTATATTTGTAGTGATTAACCCAATACCATGATGTAAAAGGAAAAATACAAATAGGATATTTTAATTTACAAGTAAGTTCACTACTACAAAAATTCTAATCCAAAATAGGAATTTACGAAAATACCAAGAAGTATAAACAAAATAGCAACCACCATCAACAAAATAAAAAAGGAAGCACCTGTACAAATCTATAGAGACCAGGTATAGACATGATGTCCCCTCCAGATATGCTCATCCCAAAATCCACATGAGGCTGGATATTAAGCACAATTAATTATCACATAAGAAGGGATTTCTTCTGATTTCTAATATTAGAAAAGGCAAGTGAAATTAAGCTTGAGTACAATATTTCCTTTACCTTCTCCATCAAAGATACCACAATATTTGCAAAACATGGAAATGTAGGCACCAAAGGTCTTAAAGTTATCCGTGGTGTTGCAAATATTTGTAAGTCTAACAACTGCAAAGAATCAAAATGAATTCCCAAAAGGAAAGCATCATTTTGAAGGATCTTAAAAAAACATTTACCATTTAGGATTGTGCCTCAAGGCTTATCTGACCTGAACGGTGATCTTCAAAGATGACACATACAGGTTCAACACTATGTTTGGATTGCCAGCCCATTTGATAACTTGTTCCAAGACCAATTCCTTCTCGTTTGTTTCTAAAACTTTAAGACCTGCAGCATTACCACATAGTAAAAAACAAATAAGATATAATACTAGAACTTAATAGTTAATACCCTTGTAGCCTATCAGATGATAAATGCTCCAATAGTGTTGAGCAAACTTTATGAAGTAAATTGACCTTTTGATGAGGATGAATGAAAAAGCACTTCTGTACCGTGTTGTTTTTCTCATCAGGAATTATTCAAGTGAACTTTGTTTTCTAAAGTGCATTGTACTTCAAAATTCCAAAGGATTCATCCTTAGTCATTCATTTTATGCGAAAGACAGTGAGTTTTGGATCTTCTGGCAAGAAGAACACTTGTAGCAGACGCCAGTGTAATTACAATGGATGAAATAACTATGTTTTGGCTTATTGGAGCCAAGAGCATAATTCACTTTGCCATTCCTAGTACAATCAATCACCCAGTAATTTCACTAAACTCATGTTCATTCTAGCACCGAAAATGCATAAGAAAACTACAGTATAAATCTCCAGGACTCTCAACATAACCTTCTCGTTCATGTCCAAAATAGGCAAACCATGACATGAATGTGAATCTGTATTTATGTACCCATTTGTTTAAAAGGATTCACTAAAACTCTCCAGGGTGAAAACCATCTTAACCAACCATTTTCTAATCTGAAATTTCAAATTATATGACAAAAATTTGTATTTGCTGAACAGAAATTTGGACAAAACATTTGCACAAAAGATCAGATGATTTGGTAAAAGACTTACCGCAGACAGTAGGAGGAAGAGTACCAAGGCTTAACTTATCAAACTCGATCGCTTTGATCTGATACTTCCCAACGTATTCAGCAAATATTGGTTGTGCCGTGCTTCTAATAATCTTACAAATTGCCTACACATAAAAAAAAGAAACACCACTGAAGAATCATCCAACAAGAGCACTACACATACCCATATGGAATCACTGAAATACCGTGTCTAAATAAGGCCACATATCCAACAAAAACTTGTTCAACCAATCAACCTGAAGAACATGTAAAATCAATAACACAGTAACATCATTATCATGATCATCATTATCATAAACCTTAAAAATCAAAACACGATATCACAATTCATAAAACTAACTCGTTCATAATCAGGAGTCTTCACCCAGAGAGGAATCTCGGGCAGAAGTTCCTGCAAAGCATTTGGGCCTAATTCACTAATTGGCCTAACAACAGGGTCCTGCAACATTGGAAAAAAAATCAGATTTTGAAGATCATCCAGAATTCAAAACGCAAAAGGAGTGTTAACCCGTACAACGGTCCCCAGAAAATGATAAGAAAAAGTGCAAGTGGCAGTGTTGAGAATTGGAACAAAAGAGAATGAAGACGAAAGAAGATAACCTTGACAGGTTTGGTTTCTGAGTAAACAAAGAAAAAGAAGCCGACCAAGAGACCAAGAGGTATTCCAAGAGCAAAACCAAAAACCCCCAAGAAACTGCTGACCAATCCCATTTGGAAGAAGAAGTGAATGGTGACGAAAAGAGCAGAGAAAAAGGGGAAATATTTTACATCCCAAGAGAATGGTTGACAGTTTCTGAGGAAGGCGATAAAAACTATAGGGAAGGGTTGCGTTGCGTGTTGTGTGAGTGTGAAAGAGAGTTACGAATGAAAGCGCCAAAAACAGAGACACCACACCACACCACCCTCTGTTTTCACTTCAATAGGATACCCACTGCCTTGCATTCAACACCAAAAAGCCTCCTTTCTTGCCACTCCCTCTTATTTCAAATGCTCTACCATTCTTCCCACTATATTATTAAGGTCAAATATTTTTAATTCTCTTCATTTTTCACCTAAGTTTTTCTTAATTTTTATATTTTTAAATATAGATATTAAGATTATTTTAACTGAAAATTAAACTAAAACACATTTTATCTTTAATAATAATAATAATAATCCTTTAAAATTAATTTAATTGATTCAAAATAAAAAAATATTAGGATAAATACTTTTATCAATTATTTTTTTTAATTTAAATTATTTAAAACTTTAATATAATTATCTCGTTATTATTATTATTATTATTATTATTATTATTATTATTATTATTATTATTATTATTATTATTATTATTATTATTATTATTATTATTATTATTATTATTATTATTATTATTATTATTATTATTAAAAAATTGTCAAGCATTGATATTCTTTAAACCTACGAAAGAGCAAGACACCTGTTCTCGTAAATCGCTTTAAATACTTCTTGTCATTATTTGTTTTATATTAAAAAAAAAAAAATGAAAATACAGATGGATGGATCATGATAATGAAAATACAGATGGATGGATCATGATTTTTTTCATTATAAAAATAAATTTCATTGATTATATTTAGCTAATTATTCTGAAAATGGTTTTCTATTGATTTTGCTCCATCTATTTCCGAGTTTGTAGTTTTGCATCACGTTAACGTAGCCTTTCGTGATACTACCAAATATATATGGGAAGCAAAATAATGGTTTTTCTTTTTAAGGAAAAAAAAAAGTTGTACATTAGATGTGTGGTTCAACATGGTGTTTAATTTTTGACGAATTCCTTAGTAATTGAAGATCTAACAAGAAGAAAAAATGATTTTTTTTCTAAAAAAACTTTGATTTGGGATTTAATGCAAGGATCTATCGCGTCTAAAATAACAAATAATGTGTGTCGTAAAAAGATATACTTGTAATTATTAATAAGAAAAAATTAATTATATTGTGTATTTTTTATATTATTATATAATTATTAATTATTATATATGATAAAATTGTTTACTATTATAAATTAATATTTTAACACATATATACAAGATAAATATTTATTTTTATATAATTAAAATTAATAATAAATAGATATTTTAAATATATAAATTATATTATAATTATATATAAGAAAATTTGTTATAATTTTAACTATCAAATTAATAATTATAAGTGTAATGTATTCTTTAAAATCTAAACTTTACTTCTAAATACTGGGGGGTTAAGTGTTGTTTTGCCTTTACTTCTAAGTACTAAAAAAATATAACCATATATTTTTAACATAATATAATATTATAATAATTTGTTACACGGTTGGAAACCGTGGTGCTTGCATTAACGGCATTCTTTTATTGCACGTAGACTTAACAGTCGTCAGCATTTGAAAATCACCCAAGTTGGAAGTTTATAATAATTCGCTCCTCGTTTGAATAAAAGGAAGAGAAAACGTTTTTTTTTTAGTTTGAAAAAAAATATAAAATAGAAAATACTTTTACTATTTTTATAAATTTTTAAAATAAAAATTAATACTTTTAATGAAAAGTAAAATAAAAGTAATTTTCAAATTAACTAACTCCTATTTTTATTTTAAAAATATGTATTTTAATTTTTAATTTTTTAATGAAAATATGTATCTTCATATAAACTAACATTTTAATTCTTCCAAATGAAAATGAATGAAATATATATATATATATACACACATATATATATATATATATATATATATATATATATATATATATATATATATATATATATATATTATATATATATATAAATTATATAAATTAAGATCATTTTATTATATGCTTAATAAATCAAATTAATACAAAATAGTATTAAATTGAATTTTAATTTAAAGATAATAGTACAATTATAATAATAATATTTCAAAATAATAAAATTTGATAGAACTTAAAATACTTTAAGATTTAATTTAATTTTAAGATAGTAATATATTTATAAAAATTATAATTAATACAGTTTAATTTAAAATTTAAAATAATAGTAATTATTGTAATTTAAAATAATAGTAGTTATTGTAATTTAAAATAAAATTTAATTTAAATTTTAAACTAATAACATACTCGTAGTAATAATTTAAAATTAAAAAATTATTAATTTTTTAAATAATCTCATTTTAAAAATTGAATGTGAAAATAATTTTTAATGTGAGGAGAGGGAAAATATAAAAAAATAAATTAACTAAAAGAATAAGAAACTGAAAATTATAATATAAAAATAAATTTATGATTGAAATTAATTTAAATCAGCATTTTTATTATGTTTAATCAGAAAAAAATTATGTTTGATGATTTAAATTAATTTTATTTAATTTTAAAATAAATAATCACGATAACTGGCAAAGCTGATTCTTATAATTTTTATGAAAACAAAATAATTTTCTTAATTTGTACAATTTCATTTGCTAAAATGTTAATTAAATTCAAATTGTATGGATATTTATAAAAAATTATTGTAATAAATAATGCTTTTATTGATTAAATAATTTTCTTAAATTTATTATATAAATTATAATAAGACTAATGGTTATACAGTAACATTGTAAAAAAAATTTACATATCCCCCAATCACAAATAATATTTGGTATAATTTTTGAGAAATTTACATATTCCCAATCACAAATAATATTTGGTATAATTTTTGAGATATTTATTATAAAAATTAATAAATTTATTCTACATTGTAAACTATGATTAAATGATAATATAAAATTATTTTATATTGTATAATAATTTAAATAAATTATTTATAAAATAAATAAAAATAAATGAATCAAAACACTAAAATATATAACACAATGAAAATATGAGATTAATATCTATAAATAAAAATAGATTATATATTAAGAAAATATTGAATTTATAAAATAATAATAATAATAAATAAATGTCAAGTAATACTAACGAGATAGGTAAATATCATTAAAATATTTGCAAGTCAAAATAGGACTCGATATTTTTGGGAAAGCTTTATCCAGTCACTATTTTGACTTGAGAGTTTAGTGTTGTATATATGCATGTAAAACTACTCCGTTTAATAAAAATATTTACAAGTTAAGAAGCATCAGGATAAAAATGATTAATTTTTGTTGGAGAGGATAAATATTAACGACTAATCTATAAAATTATATAATTAAAAATTATTGACATTCCACTATGGTATTTTAATGTATATATATTATATTATTAAAATACTCATTATTAAATTAAATATTTGTGAATGTTTAAGTTGTTAAAACAATTGATATTCATAACTATTATAATAATATCACACAATTTTAAGCGTTAGATTAATAAAATTTATGTACATTTTAAAAAATTTTAAGATACATATACTATTTACAAAAAAGGGGAAATTGAGTTTCTATATAGATTTAGGATTCTGGTAAAATTGAAGAAAATAATTTGTATTTGAGAATAATGTTTGTAAGTAAATTTAAGTGAATTAATTTTATTTGGCTGAAAATAAATATATTTTAATATTTTTTATGAATTTAATACTAATTGACTAACCCATTCACATGGATTGAAGAATCTTGACGCAGTCTGTACTCTGTAACTTGGCCAATTAAAGAATATATTAATTAACCTTTTCCTTCAAAAGAGAAACTCTTCCACATTCACAATATTTCCCGTTTTACTTTCTCTAATGCTTTGCCGTAACCATATGGATTTTCTTTGAGGGCAGGGCATTGATTAAAATATTAATAATTTTTTTATTGAAAATTGTATTAGAAATTATAAAAAAAAAATTACTGTTACAATTTTTAATAAAAAAAAATCATTTTTGATTCTTTAACCAGTATCCTTAACATACTGGTTAGCATTTTTCTTTCTTTAAAGTGTTTTTTATTTATTTCAGGAACATTAGTTGGATGCAAATGCTTCCGTAAAGATAAAATATAGGTGACATGGTGGAGGATGGAACTTCTAATATCATCTGACTTTAATTTTAAATATCAAATATGAGACTAATTAAACTACAAACTCATTGACTTTTTTTTCTTTCAAATTTTAATCAATTAATACTGTACTTTATTTAACTGTAGACAAATGGAATATTTTTTTTATGCTTCTTAATATGTTTCGAAAATTTATTACTGATGAAATTGTATAAGCACAAATTTATTTTATTATTTTACCAACGATATCATATATATACCATGAATTAACATTAATGACTGGTTTTTAGATGTTTTAAAGGCTAAAGTTTGGAGTCAGCCATGGTAGCTGTGGAATAAGATAGAAAAGAAAAATACAGAACTTGGTATAGGTGAATTATGGCTAGATAAGGAGAGGGGGAAGCACTAGTAATATAATTACATTTTCAGCCATTTGTTTTTTATTCACAAATCATATGTAACTATTACAAATTAATTTTCACTATATTTTGTTAAAGCCAGTGATAGTACTTTGGAAGGAAGCTAGGCCAATTTATAAATTTGATCAGTAACCAAAATGATCTACTTTTCATTATTCAAAGAAAAAGTGAAAGCTTACGTTGGTGCATGGAATTTAAGCCCTCCATATGTGAGCTTCTCGATCTGCATTAATTAACCCTAATTCAGAAGAAGAAAAAATACAATTCAGCGACGACTTTTTGTGATGATATCTTGCTAATAGGGTAGTAGTGTATTGATTTAGTTCTTGTTCCTTATCATCTCGGGAATCAAGTAACATATCTCACACGGTTTCTTCGAGTATTGTAGTCTTGCTTCTCGTAATTGCATTCTATTCCAAGTAATCTCCATGACTTCCTTCTTATTACCTATTTTTGCTAATGATCTAGGAAAGGTCATTCAGGGATTGGGGGTTACAATGGTGTATGAACTTCTTGTTTGACAATTTGTTGTGCTTATATGAGTAAGGTTATTAATAAAAATTGGTTCAGTTAATAAGAATCAAACTCATATTATAAAAAATAATCAGTGTGAGAATATTATTGATAAATAATATGTAAATATTTTTCTAAACAATTGTTAAACCTATATGCCTATCTTAATTACAATAAATTTATTAATTTAACTCCCTTAAATTTTCTTTAAAAAAAGATGTAATTTGTCCAAGTGTACCTTTTGAGGCAACAAATTGACCTTCTCTTATTCAAGTTCTTAATCATCTTTGAAAATGTTAACAGGTTGAGAATGAACAATTGGAAGATTCACTTATCTGGGGATGACTTTCCCCTATTGCTAGATCTACTCCCTAAGAAAGGCATATTGTCACTTGCATAAGTCATCCTCTAGGGTGAAGGTGAACGAGATGATCAAGTGTAAAGCCTACGAGAGGTTTGACATATGTATTGACACTTTTCTCATTTAATTTTTTCAAATAATTGATTTAATTAATTTTACGTACAAATTAATTTTAATTTATGAAATTTTTTTATCATTTTATTTTATTTTATAATTCTATACATGCTTATACTTATAAAGATGTTTAACAAACAAAAATCTATAACAATAAAGAGAAATCTAACGATATATATTTTTCCATTAATATATTATATGTATGCGTATAAAATTATTCAAAATGTATTTTAAACTCCACCTAAAAAATAAAGTAACATCTGATGACTATTTTTTTTACAGTTACATCTCTCAATAAGAATGTAAAAAAGCTGACTTTATTAATCCCTAAATAATATAAATGTTGATTATATTGTCCTTTTCAGGGACAAAAGCATAATATTCTTGAGAATTAATATATCTACACTTGTAATTTTAAAGATTACTATGAGATTTTTTGAATGAATTTAATTAGAATGAATATAAAAAAATATATTATTATCCCACTATAAATGGTTATATATGATAAAATTACTAGCTTCTTATAATAAATTAAAAATTATTTTTAGGATACTTTTATTATCTATATAAAATTTAATCTTCACATTAAAATTAGCTATGTATCAAAAATTTTATTATTAAAAACTTGTGTATCTTAAATTAAATTTGTCAATAACAATTTTAAAGATGGTAGAGTAATTCTCAAAATTATTTTGGTTTAGTAATTTTATCACACATAATCATTTATAGTGGGATAATAATAAATATGAATAACTCTTTTATCTTTATCTTTTATTTTCTTCTTGTAATATAATAGATAAGATATTTTACTCATTATAATTATTAAATTAGAAGAAAATGTAAGATGAGAATCAAGAGTAACTCTTGAAATGCTAGGTAAAAATATAGTATTAAATTAACAAGATAGAATTATCAAATACCTGATTATTTGGATAACTTAAGATATGCTATAAAAGTAAGAAAGTACTTACGAATTATATTGATTAAAGAATTAAAAGTAAAATTATTTTACTAAAAAGTGTGACAGTAAATTTCTTTTAATTTTAATATAACCTTGACATAATTTTTAATAAAAACAATCTATTTATTAATTTCTTAGCTAGTTTTCAAGAATAATGGTTAGGAAGATTGTAAAAATAAATAATTATCTAAATTTTTCTATGATTATCTTAAAGTTTGTGATATAATAAGACGCGTTACAGGGATGACCAAGTTATGACACTTTGGAAGATATCACGTTTCATGCTAACAAATCAGATACAATGAATATATATCCTTTGCTGAAACAAACAACACGTGGCGGGAATGCACGTGTGTGCTTGACCAACAAGCGAGAATATCATTTTATTCTTCCTTTTTGCGGCATCCTGGAAAATGGAAATCATAAGAATCAAATAAAGCCATAGTAGAACACGACAATTAGTTGTAAATACTTTGAAATTGTATTCAAATAAGAATACTGTTTATTAATTAAAAATAAAAATAAAACTGTAGCTGGCACTTGGATTGAAAGAATATGCCCCCGAAACAGCTGTCTAATACGAAAGAAATAGATTTGATTGACATGTTAGGGAATTTAGGATATATTATTTATAATAGAATATAACCAATTTAGGTAGGACCCAGGAATTTTGGGCAAGAAATTTCTTGAGATGTACAATTTTCATTTCTTTCCGAGGCAAATACTTGTTTTAAAGCTCCACTAAATCATGGTGAATTGGTAGCGTATATGAACAAACATCCATTGCTTAATCATCTTCATTAACAAAGTGCATAAAAAGAGAAAACACAGAATATGCCTTCTTTTTATTAAAAAAAAATTGAGGTGGTTCCTTAATGGTTAAGATCTTATGGGATGTTTTGAAATACTCGATACCCTCGTTTGTTTTCTTCTTATTAGAAAACAAAATAAATTTACATGATTCTTGTGCATAAAAAGAGAAAAATAAAATATACACGGTGATAAGTAGAGAGTATTTTTTTATGTATATAATGACGTTAGAATTTCATGTAAATTATTTTAAAATTTTATTATTAAGCTGAGCTTAATGAGGTAAGTAAAAGTAAATATGATAATAATAAAATAATTAAAAAGAAAAGTAGATAGAGAACATCAAGATATTTTATTTTTTAATAATATAAGAATAATTTAAATAAAAAATAATGAAATGATATGTATGTGTTAAAATTATAAAATAATTTAATCTTTAATTATAAGCGTTTTAAAAATGATATTATATACCTTAATTTATTTGTTCGAGGATAGATAACACAATATCCAATAACTCATTTTTGAAATTAAAACTTAAAGTACAACATTTGAGATTAAAATATTTAAAACCAATCTTGGATTACGCCACGCGTCTTCATTTTAGGAAAGTATAATCACTCTGCTAAAGGTGTCATTTAGAAGAGACGAGTTTATATATATATATATATTGACTATATGAATAATTAAGAAAAAGAGTGCTGGTGTAGAACTATATGGTGAAACATTGACTGGGCCGGTCTTGTGTATGCGAGCATTGCCAAACGCTAAGCTATGTGAGATATGAACAAAAAAATAGTCTTGACTCTTTAGATGAATTCATGTCACATGGATTAACAAGTTTGAAATATATTGTGGATTCAAGACTGCTTATTGCTTTAATCACTTGAGGTTGGTGAACCACTCACTATCTCAAACCCATTCATGACATCATGTTATGTACCCTGCTTTTAACTTTTTATCTAGTGTACTTACTCTGTATCTTTTCTGCTATTTCATTTATTTTCTACTTTTATTAATTAATAATTATGTTTTTCATAATTTCTCTCACAAAATCTTAGAAAAGGAAAAATAAAATAAATCAATATATATATATAGAAACAAAATAAATAAATAAATAAAAATGCGACAGTTGTTTTAAAGTTATTGCCTAACACGGAGTTAATAGGTTTTATAAAGATGGATTATTACTAGTAAAATATATTCAATATTCGGATGCGTGCAAGTTTTGTATTATAATACTTAATTTTAGTCAGATGCGGAGGCAATTGAATTTTCATCTCTTAACATCTTTGAAGCATCAAAGCATCTTCTATTTGACTTGTTTATGATTTGATTGGAAGCAAAGCAAACCATGCTTTATGAACTGTCCACTGATACACAACTAAGTAGATAACCTTTTTTCGAAACACATTTTCGGTGATAAAATAAACTAATTTTGCGAGTTTTCTCTTGAGCAAATGGGCTTAGTTAATGGCGATATATACCAAACTAGTATTAATGCAATCCCCCCAACCCCACAATAGAAAGGTATCTGTGGGGAAAGATGTTTCATTTCCTCCTAGAGTCTTAGGGTCCAAGTTGTAGGACCACAATCCAAAACAAGGATGCTGATGTTTGGGCCAACTTTATTAAAATACTCATTGGACTTTGTTTTATGTCCAATTTTCTTTAAAATAAAATACCAACATGTTTCATTAGAGAATCTCCTTCTATAAGACTAGGCCCATAGTAACTAGGCTTAGATTTCATCTCCCATTTTTGTTTTGTAAATCTAAATCTCATCTTCGTATTGCCCAACGCACGAATCACTTATTTTTGTTTCCGTTCTGTCTCCCCTAGTTCTCAAAATTTTAACAAGTACCGAAAAATTTTGGTTATATGTTAAAAATTATTATTCTTTTATAACAAATTTTAGAGGAACGATAACTATTACGTTTTAAAATTAGGGCACATCACAACATTTAATATATGTTATTAATGGATGGTTATCTTAGGTTCAAGTTTATATATATAAAATTCACCAGAAGAGTTGACTCCACCAAACCGTAAATGTTACATGGTTCAAATAAAATTGCTTTATGTTCTGTACAAGATACCTCTAATATTAGACAAAAAAAAAATATACATTGATATACAGATAATATATGAAGGTACTTAATTACTTGTATTAAGAAACAATTTATATCATGCATCAAGGTAATTGCTTGCATTGAGAAAAACTAGAAATATTCCAATTTTACTAGTTGAACAAACTTTGTTAATTTGATTAACAACTCCCACTAATTAATACCTGCAACCACCAGGCAAAGAAAATTGTAACCTGATAAATACATGGAGTTTGATCTACATTTATGTTTCTAATACAATTTAATGCTAATTAATGACTTCACTTGTTACTCCTCCCAAAACCAGTCAATTTAAAGGCTCATTGATATTTGAAAGCAAACTTGCAAACACAAGTAGGTGGGAATGGAAGTCACAATTACATCAAGAGAAACAATCAAACCATTGTTGGCCACACCAGATGAACACAGATTCTTTCAACTCTCTTTGTTTGATCAGCTTCAACTTGTGACCTATTTGCCAATGGTTTTGTTTTACCCCAATAAAGAAGGGTTCCCGGGACCCTCTCATATCTGTGGTCAATTGAAACGATCACTGTCTGAGACACTAACCATTTTCTACCCTGTAGCAGGCAGAAGAAAGGATCACGCCTTTATCACTTGCAAT
The DNA here is from genome assembly GCA_025330945.1 of Mucuna pruriens. Lineage (NCBI taxonomy): Eukaryota > Viridiplantae > Streptophyta > Magnoliopsida > Fabales > Fabaceae > Mucuna > Mucuna pruriens. Next base: position 2,233,466 of record JAENHJ010000361.1, on the reverse strand, counting down.
GATGAGGGTGCTCTTTACTTGGAAGCCAAGGTGAACCATAACATGGTTGAGTTCCTCACACCACCTAAGCTAGAATTTCTAAACAAATTGCTCCCATGTGAACCTAATAAGATGCAATCACATAGAGAAACCTTACCCCAAGTACTTGTACAAGTGAACATATTCAAGTGTGGTGGAATTGCTATAGGCACATGCAATCTCCATACCCTCCTTGATGGTTGCTCTGGCAGCCTCTTCCAAACTACTTGGGCTGCTATCAGCCGTGGATCTAGGGAGGAAGTGCCATCTCCTGATTTCAGTTCCGCCTCTTGTTTCTTTCCACCATTGAATCATTTGATTTTGCATGACCATGTTGGTCAAACTAATGAGGATTCAAGTGCACAAAAAATGTGCACCACTAGAAGATTTGTGTTTGGTGCAGAATCCATCAACACTCTAAGAGCTGAAGCAAAAGGTGGTAATGATCAAAGCTCAAAACCTCCTACCAGATATGAAGCACTGGCTGCTTTCATTTGGAAACATATGACACTTGCATGCAAGATGGAATGTAGGGATAGCACAAGACCATCAGTGGCTATCCATATTGTGGACATGAGGAGGAGAATGGGTGAACCTTTCTCTAAATACACAATAGGTAACATTTTGTGGCCAGTGATGGTATTTTGTGAAACAGTGAATGCAGACACTGGTGTTGGATATTTGGTTAGCATTGCCAGGGAGAAATTTGAAAAGCTTTCAAGGGAGTTGTTTTTAAGGGTGAAAAGTGATCCCAATATCTTGGGGAGCAGTCAGTGTGTGGATCTGCCTCAAGGTATAGAAACAAGAGGTCCAATTCCAATTGTGTTGACAAGTTGGTGTGGTTTGAATTTCAGTGAGCTAGATTTTGGTTTTGGGAAGCCTTTTTGGGTTGGTGTTAGAGGAGGTGATCAAGAAACTCTCCCCAATGTAGCTGTTATCATGGAAACAGATGCAGGCATGGAAGTTTGGTTGACAATGAAAATGCAACATATGGCTAACTTGGAAAAAGACATGGAGTTTCTCGGATTGGCTTTGCCTAATCCTAGTGTTTCTAACATGTGCAAATGAATTAACTCACAGTAGAAACAATTGAAATACTAAGGTTGTTCTTCATGTATTGGCACAAGAAATTGGAAAAATGTTATTCTTGTAGATCTCAAAAGGTTAAAGTACAAATTTATCAAGCCATTGTTAAAGACACAAATGGCTTGTATAGTATTATTATCCAAGTTTTATACCGTTGATCTTACGAACAAATATCAATGGAACTTGGACTATAGTAATACCACATATGTCATGAAAATAAACGTAATAGAGTGCGTGGAACTGCAGGTAGAGTCACACCATAATTTGAGTGGATGGAGTAGCACGTGATTCCTCCAATCAGATAGGAGTTGCTAGCATGTATGGTAGTCAATTCCTCGCATAAAGAGGATCTAGGTATGACAATCCATAAACGAGGTTATCAAAATATTTAATGATCAACAAAATTAAATACTCTAAGAATTTTATTTAAAGCATCACCACATATTCTTATGCTGTGAAGGAAGACGTGACTCCTGCTCCTAAAAGAAAACGTGTGGTGTGAATCTGTTATTGTTAAATTAATTGACGTGGGAATATAATTTTATTTTGTATTAATTGTGTTTTTTTTTCTCTTTTATCAAATAAATTATTTTAGTTCTCACCATTTTAATTGCTTAAAATCAATATTTTTATATTTTTAAGTCAGGTAACACAAATTTTATTTAAAGCATAAAGTTTTAAATGCAAATTCCACTTCAAACATTTTTTATAATTTTCAAAGATAAGATTTTATCACCCCATCAACATGTAGGTGTCATAGTGCGAAGATGTTTAGCACCATATATTTATATTTTATATCAAGAACCAAACAAATTTCTTTGAATCTAATTACAATGCTTTTATGATGTGGAATTTTTTATATAAAATAATACATACCTAAAATAATTCATAGCAGAATAAGTTGATAATATAAAATTGCTTAGGCTACAAAAATACATACAAATTAAAATTTCTTTTCCTTTTGGATGATTTTATAATTTCCTTTAAATTACTTATTTTTGGTATTGAGAGCTTTTCACCAACTCACTAACTATCTACAAGGAGTACACTTGATAATGAATTATTATTAATAATATTATTAATATTTGTTATTATTATTATTATTATTATTATTATTATTATTATTATTTTATTATTATTATTATTATTATTATTATTATTATTATTATTATTATTATTATTATTATTATTATTATTATTATTATTATTATTATTATTATTATTATTATTATTATTATTATTATTATTATTATTATTATTATTCATAAAATGTCTTCGAAGCTTGTAATTTTGGGCAAAATTCTACTTGCCTTTATTTGAACATAAAAGGCAAATAGGTTGTACAAAATATATTTATTGATATAATTTATGAAAGTATTGTTTTTAAAAACAATGTTCATATATACATATTGCTTATCCAAATTAATCGTCCAAAAAAAAAATGTAAAGGATGAATTTCAAGGCTAATAATAACAATATAAGTTCCCCCTCCCCCCACGTAGATAAAAATAAAAAAATTTGATCCCGTAATATTGTTTTTTCTAATTTTCGAATAGTATAACTATTTGTCTATTGCTTTTAAATATAACATCATATTTTATTAGATATTGTATCTTTCTTTAGTTTTATTTATAATTAAACATGCTATTCTGGGTATTATATTTTTTGTTTGTGGTAAATATATAGTATTCTAAACAATTAAAAATTCGTTTGGTAAGAAGAATAAAATAAGATAGGATTATGGTATTTTTTTATTATGCCAATAAGATATAATAATCTCACATATTTATTATCTTATCTTATTAGTTTAGTATATATTTTTTATTTTATGGAGAGGTTGGACTAACAAATGTTAGATTATGATAGAGTTTTTTTTCTTTATATATAATATAATAATATTTATAATATAATTTATAAATAACAAATATATAACAAATATAGTTATATATTAATTACAACATTAAAATTTAAATAATTATCATACATATATTTTTGAAAAATATATTTGAATAATAATTATAATTTTAAAAATCTTATATAATTTTTTATTTGTAAAAAGTAAATGCATAAATAAAATAATATTTTTATATAATTTAGTTAAAATTGTAAAAAATTATAATTTCTACAATTTGAAAAATTAAATAATTCAATTAAGAATTATCTTTTAAAAAATATATGTAATTTTAACAAAACAATAATTTTATTATTTAAATATATCTATATTTTATCATATAATTACTTGTGTACTAAACATTAAAAAAAATTAAACTTATTGTTTATCATTTTCTTATCTTATTTTATTTTACTTTCATATCATACCATATATCGTTGTAACCGTATCCTAAATAAAGAATACTGTTTTATATTCATAAAGAGGCTCGCTCCACAACCTCCTACCAACTACAAAACAATTTCTATTAATTGGTGAGGGTTTCGTGTACCCACGTCACTAGTCGATAAGTATGTAAAGAATACTACGTAACATCATTACTCTTGAACTTTATGATAATTGGTATGTTATTTGAACATTAAATATGCTATAATAATTGATTTTGCATGAAAATCTAGTTGTTCAGAAATTAATGGACACAATAGCTAGCTAATTAATTCTTGCTAAACAATATCTGAGAGTTATGTTTCAATTCAAACAGAACTTATGCATATCAAATTAACAATGAAAATTAAAACTTCAAGAAACAAATTAAAAGAAAATAGTGTCATGTTATTTTTTATTATATACAACTAGATAATAACTGAGCTCTCTGTTCTATAGTTCTGTTTACAGAAAATATGTGGAACCACAAGTTCAATTATTTTGAATTTAGTGAATCAAACATAAACTCTTTTCATTATTTCGATGTGCCTCCTGCCTTCTTGTCTTTAGCCTAGTATGCCGATGCGTCAGCAACAGTTTTTTCTTTTTTTAAAAATTGGGCTGAGCAGAATTTTTAAACAGTTAAACTAAACTAAAATTTAAAAATTCAACTGTTGTGTTTCTATAAAAAAAAAAAAAAAAAAACCTAAAGTGAACTGTTTCTATGATACACTCTCGTGAGTGCACTAGACTCAACATCTGAACCGCTAGCTACAAGCTCTGCCAGAAGAAAGAAGCAGGTGAAGTTATGAATATTTCAAAATTTCCTTTCATCTACAAGGATCATCAAATACTAAGATGAGAGGTCCATAACAGATAGTCACTGAGGAAGGAGTAACACAATTACAATTGTTTCTTGTTTCACTTAGTATTTGTGTTAAGTGTTAACCATCTATATTCATGTTTCCTATTTTGATCCTCGATCCCTCATGCATACCGTGATTTCACAATAATAATGTGAATCAAATGCACCAGTAAGAGGGAGAAAATATTGAGACGAATAAATACAATAAGTGATAATTTTTTTTTTTTGGGTCTCCTACGTATATAAGTAGTATAATATAATATAATAAGAGAAAAATTAAGAACAATAATAAATATTAATAAGATGTTTAAACAAACAGTCTGTTGTTATAAAAGTTATTAAGTTTTAAAGACTACTATCATTTTAATTAATGTTTGATGGTAAAATAAAAAATTTATATACATGTTGTACAAATATTAACAATTATGAGGGTAATTTAGAAGTAGCTGTGAATTTGTTAGCCTTACTTGTCGCTTTCCTGATTGAGGAGCAAATGAAAGTGGATGAGCATTTGTGCATTTGTTCCTTTCCATTGTAACTGTCATGTATGTACCCATCCACCTAGCATATATGGCTACGTCATCCCACAATATTAATTCAGACACAAGATCTTAAGGAAATATTCAATAATTAATTTCTACCTCACCACCCTTTTTAAGGATGGAATATTCCAAGGCAAATGGTAGCACTGATCCACTTAACTGGGGCATGGCCGTGGATGCTTTGAATTCGTGGCGGCGTCACGGTGGAGCTGGCTAAGGCATCACCTCATTATTTCATTTTTATTATTTCTATATAACTTGGTGCCTTACTTTGCTCTTTTCTTCTTTCAATTTTTCGCCACAAGGGCGTTCTCATATTTTATGGACCGGGACAATATATATAACAACAAAAATATCCACATAATTTTAATAAATTTAAAAAAGATGGATTATATTTTGTTTATTTGATTTATTTTAATACTATCCTCTAATAAAATATCATTACTTCATATTTATATATATATATATATATATATATATATATACTAATTTTAGTTTTATTTTTTCTAATTTAAGTTTTTGTTTGTATTTCTTACCTTGTTAAAGAAACTAATAATTTAAGTTTTTGTTTGGGTATAAGTGTGTAAAGAGAATTATCTAAATGCAAGAAAAAAAAAGGACAAAAGGTCTCTATTAACTAATAATAACTCGGACGAAATAAACAAAAATTCCCGGTCACAGAACGAAGGGATGAGTTGTCATGCATTTCTGAATTTTGCTTTTGTTGTTTTATATTTGAGTTGATATCATCCCATTTAAAGTCAAATTATATATTTATTTCAATCTCCGGTATCAGTGTTTGCCCATGGCAACGAAATTTGTAATTTGAGGAAAATGCTAATCGAATAATTATAAAAGAAAAAAAAAAAAGATTGTATGAGAGTAGAAGTATTAGATTGCATCTGAAGTTGTGTGAAAAGTTTGTGATGTTGTGATGCAGTGTAAATAAATATAAAGATAAAGGCATAAAATGTTATTCATGAGTGGCCAAAAATTCCACGCTGATATAGGTCAAATGACAGATCATTAATTAATAACCGATATTACGGTTCTTCCATTAGGTCCATCTACATGGAAGCACCACAGCCACTGATCCCATCTGGACCAACTTTACTTAGCTCATATTTAACGATATATTGCTCAGAAAAAAGAAGAAAAATGGATGAATAATTATTTAATGCACGGTTAAACTTATTTTTTATATAAAAAATTTTAATATATTATTTTAATTTTGTTTTTGGAAAAATTAAGACAATATATATTGGTTTGTTTCTGAAAAATTTATCAAATCAAATATGTTAAATAAAAGATTAAGATAATGATTGTCATTGTTATTAAATAATTTCTATTTCAATTGGTCTTATGTTATGAGTGGTGGATAGGTTTAATATATTTTATGTCAATAATTTTTACATCCAACCTAACTTTTATTAATAAGCTAATCCAATTTTTTGTAATTACATTTTTTAAGTTATTTTACTAACTTTAGTCAAATGATAAGTCATCCAAACAAGAAGACTAGTGTTTATTTTCATAAATGACACGAAATTAAAAAATCTTAAAAATAGTCCAATTTTTAAGTTGTAATTAATTCATTTTAAATAAAGATTAAGTTTAGACTTAAGAGAGATTTACACAAACTATCTTTACTTAAATGATTGTATGGAAATATTTATTGAATTTACGCAACATAATTTGTAATAGGTTATAACTAAAAGATATTTTGATTCTCGTGAGTGAGCACGAGAATATCAACGAAATACAACTCAAATTTAAAAGTTAAATACTTTGTTACATGTATATTATAAAAAGTGAGTATAACAAAATCATTGGGTGCGTATTATCCAAAGAAATATGAGATATTATTGGTCTCATGCATGAACATAAATACTGCCAACCTTAAAAAGAGAAAAACATGTCTCTTAATAAGACAATACAAGATGTTTATGATGGTTGAAGGACAAACATTTGATAAAATGTTTGAACACTTCGGACCATTCTCAATGACCTTGAAGCTTTCGGCAAAGAATTCACTTAATAAAGAAAAACAAAAAACATTTTTAGAATCACTTTTCAAATAATGGAAACCCAGAAATACAACTATTTAATGAGTACCTGAACATAGTGTCAGGGTCACTTAACTTCTACCAACTGCAAGGCAACTTTTATTAAAATGGGGGGGGGGGCTGAACTTTGTGACAATCTAATCTGTTATTTGAAGTTTTGAACGCTAAATATCTATATGGTAGGGTGAAAATTTTTTAAAATAATATATTATTATGTGATAAAATTTTTTATATTTTTATGTTAATTTTATAAATAATTAAAATTATTATATTTAATATTATATTTTTTATTTAAATAAAAATATAAAATGTGATTATAAAATATTTTTGTTGTTATTTTTCTTTTAATATATTATGTTTATAATTAATGTTAAATAAATATATATACAATATTGTCTAGATTTTTTGTTATTATTATTTTTTTTAATTAAATAAAAAAACATAAAACAAAAATAAAAATAAAATTATAAACTAAAATTGTTAACTTGGATAAAAAAGTTCTCACTCTTCACATTTTCATTTAGAAAATTTTAACATATTTTCTATTATCTTTGAGTTCACATACCTTCATATTTAGCAAAAAAATATCTTTTTTAATTATTTCAAATCACTCTTAATTTATCTTTATATATATATATATATATATATATATATATATATATATATATATATATATATATATATATATATATATATATAATTTTTAATTATATATTTATTTTAATTTAAAAATAAATTTATATCACAATTTAAATTATTTACTTAAAATATTTATTTATTATGAAATAATTATAATTATATAAAAATAAATATTTTATTTTATATAATATATAAATTAAAATATTACTTAAAACTAAAAATTAATATATTAATAAAGAACACATATGTAAGATTTAATATGAAATAATAATATTTTATTGATGATAGATAATAATATAAAAATAAATTAAATAAAAAATATAATATTTTTAAAAAAAATTTAAATTATGTTATTCATTTAATATAATAAAATATATTATTTTAAATAAAATTATATGTCTATTTATTTAATATAATATATATTTATTTTAATAAATTTTATATATAAAAATATCCTATTTATTTTTCGTCTTTATGTCTATAAAATGTCAACACCAACCTTAATGCTATGATTGACCTGGCATGAAAATCTAGTTATTTAGAAATTAATGTAGAATTCTTCATAAACCATGTCATGTTTGAGAGTTAAATATTAATTCAAGCAGAACTTATACATAACAATGTAAATAAAAGACTTCAAGCTAGAAACAAACTTGTCTTAATTATCAGGAGGATCTAACTCAATTGATTAACCAAGTGATAGTTTGTAAATTCCTGTACAAGGTGGTTAATTCCAATGAAAAAAAATCGTTTTCGATAAAAGAAAACTGTGTCATGCTTTTTTTAAGGAAAATTTATTAGAAACAAGTGCAGGGGAGTGTTCTAACCCAAGTACACAAAAAGCATGGCAGTGTGATTAACAAACTCCCCTAATACACTTCACAGGATTAATTAACAAATTTGAAAAAATACAACCAATCCACTCGGTGTTGAAGTAAACCAAATTTAAAAGTACGTACACCACTATCATTTTCTCTACATTATTTAAGTCAAACATTGCACCATTAAAGACTACCCTAATCCTCATTTACCATATACAAGGGAATGCCAAAAGATAGGCCGCGCCTTATAATACTTCTCTCTCAAAATATTTTAATAATAATTATTTAAATTTTAATATTTTAGTAGATATTTGATAATTTGCATTTTGTACAAGATTTTATATTCGATATCGTACATCAATAAAAAAAAAAAAATATATATATATATATATATATATATATATATATATATATATATATATATATATATATATATATATATATATATATATATATATACTATTGTATCTTATTTGGTTTTCTATCACACTTTTTACTCACGATAAGAAATATATTACATCAACAAAATATAATAAGTAATACAATAAAAGAATCATATTATATTAATATATTAAATAATTTATCATATAAAATTGAATAATTATCTTATTTCATCGTATCTTAGTCACGAAACAAACTCTTATTATTGAAAAAAAATCAATTATCTTACTTTACATCAATTTATAATTGATTGAAAGTGCATTTCTTTTTACAACATGAATGCTGATGGATGCAATTTGAGTGAATGCATGGAGTTATCTTGTTTAGGATTTATTTTAAAAAATTATTTTTTAAAATTTGTATAATTATCCAATTATATTTTTTTCAAATTAAGAATATATATGAGATAACAACTCACTATTAAATAACAAGAGAAAATTAATTAACTACATAAAAACTGAGCCTAGTTCTGTAATCCTTTCATACTAAAAAAACTGATATGTTTATATTATATTATTTAACATTTAAAATCTGTTGAACTTAAAATTAAATAATGTTATTTAAGATATTATATTTGATTGGTACAGAAAATTCATGCATTCATAATTTTCTACCGTCTTTTACATATTTTCATAAACATAAAAAAAGAAAGAAAAAAAGTCAACGTGGTTGATATAGTTAGGGGGAAAATGAAGGTGGAAGTTGGGGAAAAGCAAATAGGTGAAACAACCATGACAATAATCCCTCTGATTGTCAAACCAATATGGATTGCCAATGTGTACAAATCAAAGTCTCAAACCACAAGAAAACTCAAATTTAACTTTGTTTATCAAATGTGAAGCATACTTCACCCGCAATGAATTTTATTCATTTAATATTTCTTGTAATTAAACCCAGTGGTATTACTACAAGTACTAACACATCCGTTCCAATTAAAAGGAATGGATTAACAAACCCTACTATCTATCTTTGTATTAACGAATTTGTCTTTAATACATTGTCAATGTACAATGTTTTAGGTTTGCATCAAATCGTGTATCCTAATATATTAGTTGCAAATCATTTTCGCTATCATCGATCAGTTCATCACGGCAAGTGCTAAATAATTAATTATATATTGTAAATCTAATCACTTTTTTATTGAAATACCAAATGGATTGCACGCAATTTTTGCTTGTCAAATAAGTTTTCTCTAGAAAAACTAAGAAAATTGAAGGAAAAAAAAAAAAAACACCAGGAGACTTTAAGAGAGAGAGAATCAAAGGAGTTATTGTGGGAGGTGGAGAAATTAACTAACGCGACTCATTAAATTGAGCACCTATTTTTCCCACAAAGTTGGCAGAGCTATTTTGTTGGTGCTCCACGTGCGTGGTTGTGACATCCCAAATGTCCGAATTCTAATAATAGCAAACCACGATGGGTGTCTATTCTTTATTTTATTATTTTTTAAATTTAGGTTCGATTATATTTCCGCCCTCTTGTTTTTTTAATTTCGTAAATTTTATTCTTTTATTTTTTATAAACTTAATTTTTATTATTTTAATTATGTAATTTTAATTTAACATCTAATATCTAATTAAAAAAATATTGATATAACAATATAATAGAATATCACATCCATATTTATATTACATATTAAATATTATTAAAAATAAATTAAAATTACATCATTAAAATAGTGAGAATTAAATTTATAATAAAAATTGAGAGGCAAAATTGAAAATGTAAGATATGGAATTAAAGCATAAATTTATTTTATTATAATAAATTTTTAGATTAAAAACTTGAAAAATATCCTCTAACTTTTTTGAATTCTTCAATATTTTTTAATAATTTTATGAATTTAATTTTAATATATGGTCAGAATAAAAATTATATACTATTAATATAATTATTACTAAAATTAATAATTTTATTGTAAAAGATTTCGTTCTCAACCCATTCAATTAACTTCATTTTCAATTCACTTCTATTATTTCTAGTATTGTCCCCGAAGTTACATATTTTTATAACTTTTATTTGAGTTTAATATAATATAAAATAATTTTATATTGTAATTTCATCATAAATCAATATTAGTATAACTTTTAAGATATTTATTTTTAAAATTTAATTAATTTAATATATAATGGATTTAATTGGATGACCGTGAAAAATTGTACATATATAATTTATTTTTTCTTTTAATTTTTCTATTATCATTATTTTTTTCACTATTTTTTTCACAAATATAATCCTACATTATTCTAATAGTGGAATTTTGGTTCAAGAACTTCAAATTCAATATTTAAAAGAAATGATAGCATGATAATTAATGAAAAGGTTATATTAACATAGTTGTGTTGAAGTGGCGGTGTAACAAGATGTAAAGCATATATTTTTATTAAATATCGGATGTCAAGAATTAAAAGATGTACCAAAATTATACAATTGAATTGATTAAGGGATTAAATTTTAAAAAAAAATAAAAGGACCAAATTTAATTAAAATGAATTTTTTTACATTGTTTAATTATAACATATAAAAATAATGACTACAACGTCAACGGTAATTAATACTATAGGAATAATGGGAGTGAATTGAAAGTGAAGTTAATTAAAATGGATTGAGAATGGAATTTTCTTTTTACATTGTTTAATTGTAAATTATTATATTTTTATTTTTTTAGTTTTGTAATAGTTATATTAATAGTGTAAAAATATTTATTCTAATAATATATTAAAATCAAATTCATCGAAAATATAAAATATTGAATAAAAATAACAGTTAGAGGAAGTTTTCAATTTTTTAATCTAAAAATATATTATAAAATAAAAAGTTTAAAATTTAATTCCACTTTTAATTTGACCGCTCTACTTTTTCAATTTTTACCAAAAAGTAGTTCCTTTTTCTCACAGAATAAAAATGATGTTCCTGAAGTAATGAACCGATAGCTTATCTTATCCTTTAATCGATTTTCTCATATTAATACTATATATATAATACATTATCACTAAAATTTATTTATTTATCTCTTTCATTAGTTTCATATATATGACTCACCTTTTTCATGTTTTTCTCATCTTCTTATCTCTTTTCCATATTTTTCTCATCTTCTTATCTCTTTTCCATATTTTTCTCATCTTCTTATCTCTTTTATTATAAGAATTATTATGAAAAGAAATAACACGTTAGTAGTATTTCTCTCATTTTGTGATCACTTGGCAGCAGCCGGTGAGTATATATATATATATATATGCCCTTGAAACTCTAACGCATGCGTTTAAAAAAAGGAGAACAAATATTTCATATTTTTAAAACACGACTTACCTTTTTAAAAAATATTATATGAGTAGTAGTAAAAAAAATATGATTTACATAAAATAATAAAAAATATCTAAGTCGTATTTTGAAAATAAAATTTGAGAAATCGGATCCATTACATACGACTTGTTTAACTAAATGTGTTGTATTACAGGAGCATTTCGATTAAATTGTTTTCAAATATTATAATGCTTTATAAAAAAAAAGTGTTGGTGTTATTATAAAAATATATTTAGTAATTTGAATTATAATATAAAAGTATAATCTCAATAAAGAAAAAAGTCGATGATAAATAAAAGTTTTAGTATTTATAGTAAAAAATTAATAGTTTATTCTTAGTCAACTTTTATTTATTTATTTTTTAACTCGATAATTAATTATTTTAAATATTATATTAACTATTACAAATATAGTTATAGTTTTTACTAATTTTATTTTGAAAGTAATTTTTTATTTTAAACAATTAAAATGATATAAGAATAAAATTTATTTCATACATTTTTTTTAGAATTTCATATATATATATATATATATATATATATATATATATATATATATATATATATATATATCAATTATTGAGATATTTTATTTGTTGCAGCAACTATCAAACAGATACACTACAAGAAAAAAAAATCATTTGGTTCGAAAACTTTTGTCGCACAACAGTTAAAATTTCTCTCCCAAAAATATTGTGCAACAGAATTTGCCAGAAAAATTCACTGCAAGCATTTTGCGATAAATTTTAATTTCATCGTCATTTTTGGAACAGAAAGCTGAACGAAATATAATCAATTTATTTTATTTAAAAAAAATGGAAACAAAATTGAAGGGTTGGAAAAGTAGTGATGGTATACAAACACAACTTGCTCACAACTCTCTCACAACTCTTCTCGCACAAATTGCTAACTGATGGTGCATACGAGAACTGAACTTATTTTATAAATATAAATCTTGAGACACAATTGATACTAATGACTAATGTCATGGACTAAGTGATATTTAATATGTATAGTCATGGATTAAAATAAAACATACATGCATTGTTAATTAGATAACAAATTTGGCAAATCTGATATGCAAAGTTATATATATGCACATAATATTGTGATAACTGGTAGCTGATATGCAAATCGCAAGTCCTGGTAGGCAAAATTATAGTTGGGGAATGTTGTATATGGGTTAAGAGGTTTTGAAAGAAGTGGCTTAGACTATATTTGACGAGATTCATTGCATGAATTGAAGGATCGTAAATAAGGTGTTGTTTGAGAAGAAAGTATAATGGGAATTGGACTAGTTGTGCATGGAGGAAGTCTGTTCTGTCTGACCCAACAAGTTTTGGAAACTTTGAGAATATAGAAGTCATTCTAAACCTATTCATTATTTGAACCATGATCATTAACATAATAATCAATCAAATCTTTACTTTTGAATATAAAAATAAGTCTTAGTGTTCATTTGATACGTGCAATTAGACATGAAATTATAATTTAGAATTGAAATTAAATCTTGAAATTTTAATATGAAATACATGAATGTCTCTAATTACATTCGCATTTCCAAAATTTAATTCTACATAGTATAATAAAATTAAAACTGACTGCTCTGTGATCTTAATCCCTAAATTTTGAATGACAATTCTTAACCACACTCTCATATATTGCATAATTGTTCTATTTATTTTTGTCACTCACACTGCTATTTTCGTTACGGTTAAGTTGTTAGTTAGTGTTATCGAGACAAATATCACTATCATTATTACTTTATTATCATCCCCAATAAAATGATTACTTGTCAATAAATAGTTGGTTTGAGTATTGATTCAAATCTCTTAAATATTTGAGTATGAATTTTTTTTTATTAAAGAGTGACAGTCGCTTTTCTTCTGTTACATTTAAGAGAGACAGTCTGTCTATAAATAATATAAATGTAAAAAAATAATATTTAATGTGAATTTATCGCATCCCAATAAATAATACGTGAAAAAATAAATTATTGGTAATATTTCTTATATAATACATTTTTATATATGGTATGATAATCTCTCAGGTCTAAGAAGGTGTCGGTTTATGTGTCAGTGACAAGTTGACACACGTTCAAAACAGAGACCAAAATAACAATCAGACACAGATATTGAGATATAAAGTAAGAATAGTACTTGTGCACTAAGCAGTAAGAAGAAGGTGATGGAGAGGAGAATTTGGTACTTGAACAAAGTAGATCCATATAAAATTTGTCTAAACCCAGTTTTATTAAATTGTTTGAAACCGTCTCTTCTCCACCAACCCTTCTCTTCCTCGTGCCTCTGCTCTACCCTTTATCTCACTTACCCATCGTTTTCCTCACTGACGAGAAAATAAAACCAACCCGCTCAATAAATTGGACCCAGCACTTCCCACTGACTAAACCCAATTATAAATTATATAAAAATTAATTAAAATCATAATAATTTAGACCACATGATGATTTTTCTTCAACCGCCTGACACTCGCACACTTCACCTATCCACGTGCCACCATCCCAATCATCCATTCCCATGATGATCCAACGGCCACGTCGCGTTCTCAACTAACCCATCGGCTTACCCACCTACACTCAATGTACCAACCTTTCTATATATACCTCCCATGTTTTCTCTAATTTCTCAGGAAAATTTTCTTTTCCCAAACCCCAAGCTCAAAGAAAATTTTCCATTTACCATTTTTATGAAATCTCGGACCCTGAAAACCCCACATTTGTGCATTTGTTCCTTTCCAGTTTAGCGATCATTGTAATTGGCACGTACTTATATCTATCAACCTAACACAGCTACATCACCCCACAATATTCACATCGATCTTGAGAGAAAACAACCTTACTTTTGATTTTTCCAATAATATCCAACAATTAATTTCTACCCGACCAGCCATTTCGAGGATGGAAAATTATAGCAATGGCAATGGCAATGGTTCGTTGAACCTTTGTAATGGTAGCGGAGACCCACTTAACTGGGGCATGGCCGCGGAAGCTATGAAAGGTAGCCACCTTGACGAGGTGAAGCGCATGGTGGAGGACTACCGTAACCCGCTGGTCATGTTACGTGGCAAGACCCTCACCGTATCTCAGGTGGCCGCGGTTGCCACCAACCACAAGGGTGGCGTCACGGTGGAACTGGCTGAGGAGACCCGCCACGGTGTCAAGGCCAGCAGTGATTGGGTCATGGATAGCATGCTCAAAGGCACTGATAGCTACGGAGTCACCACGGGGTTCGGTGCAACCTCTCACAGGAGAACCAAGCAAGGTGGTGCCCTCCAATACGAACTCATCAGGTCATTATTTTTCATTTTTATTATTTCATTAATTCATTCATTATTTTATAACTCTGTTTGCGCTGTTTTATTCATACGTATAACTTCATTTTTTTATTTTTCGATACTTACGGGTAGGTGGATTATCAGTGATCTGCTAGATGCTATTAGGTTGACAGTATTGGCATGATATGTAATTTTTTCCCTCTTTCGTGTGGTTTTGTAGATTTGACATATGCTTCATATTTTCTACTTTCCTTTTCTTTCATTTATTATTCGTATATTAAAAACAATTCTCTTACTGCTTCATCCCAAAAATGAGGAAAAAGTAAGTAAATAATTTTAATTTTTAATTAAAAAATATTTATATGCGGTAAAGACCGGATATAATAACCGCCGCTTAAGGAAGCGGTTATTGATGTTTTCTAGTAAAATAATTATTAGGCATGAAAAAAAAAAAAAGCAACTGCTACGATGTTATGAAATACTTATAACGTTTTAAAAACTCACGAAAAAAAAAGAAGATAAACATAAAAAACTGTACACATGTTTAGATACCTGCAGGTCACAAAAGTCAATAAAAACTTAGCTTGACGATTTTGTAGATTTTTTTTTTTAAAACAGATATTTTAAATTTATTTTAGCAAATTTATAAACAAGGATATTTTCCGGTTTATAATTGAAACTAATTTTTGTAGCTTTTCTCTTACTTTTAAGTTTTAAATAAATGAAATGTGTATTTGTTTAATTTGGTGTGCGGTTACAAACTTATTTTTGAAGGCACTTTTTCTAAATCATAAAAGATTTAAAATACTTATGAAAGTATTTAAAATTTATTTGAATAAGTGTGGGAAATATATTACCAAAAATTATGATTTAGTACTTGGAGTGGGGGATTTCTTCTAAATAATAAAATATTTAGTTCTATTTATTATTTTTATTCCGAAAATAATTAAAACAATAATAACCTTAATATAAGTTTAATAGAAAAATAACATACTTCTCAAGTCTTAAATTTTTACCTTATCCAAAAGTTAAGACATGAAATGTTAGGTAGGTGTTTATTGACCGAATAATATCATGCAAAATCCATTACTCTGTAAAAGAAAAATTATTTCTTTAACTTGTAAATGTAATTTTTATTTTCAATTAATATGGTTGGGGTTTTTTTTTTTTATTAATAATGTGAGTTTGGTTGTTTAAAATTAATATATTTTAATTAAAAATGAAAAAATAATATATACTTTTGTTTTATTTCTTATTTTCAAGAATTTGTATGAGAAATAATGGAAGTAATTTTTTATAATTTTTAAAAATTAAAAATGATATTTTACATTTATAAAAATATATCAATTGAAAATAAAAATAAGAATCATATCGGGCAACGGGTGATGGGTCCTTTGTATTTCCACGGCGTGTTTGGTAAAGATTTTTTTATAGATGAAGCTGCCGACTGATAGAAAGGAAAACCTTTTCCCTTTAAATAAAAAATGTATACGAAAGTTTTAAAAAAATCATGCTTACAGCAACATTTATCTTAAACGAACACGCTGTTAAATGAAGAAAAAGTCAATCAAGGGAGTGAGAGATCTAACTACAAAAAATGTTAAATATTATTTACTATTATTATCATGATCTAAATGCAAGAAAAAAAAATACATAATTGTCTAATATGAAAAAAGATATATTAAGAAGATACTTGTCTAATAACTGGAAAATAAACAAAAATTCCTAGTCACAGAATGAAGGGATGACTTGTCATCTCTGAATTTTGCTTTAATTGTTTTGTCTTTTGAGTTGATAACATCCTATTTAAAGGCAAATTAATACCTATTTCAAGATTCGGTTTCAGTGTTTATGCTCGATGCCAACAATAAACACTGTAGCTCATGGCCACGAAATTTGTAATTGAGGAAAATGCTATACGAATAATTATAAAAGTAATAGAAAAGAATTGTATGACAGTAGCAGTATTAGATTGCATGTGAAGTTGTGGCGCAGCGTAAATAAATATAAAGATAAAGCTATACCTTTTAGGTATAAAATGTTATTCATGAGTGGGCCAAAAATTCCACGCCCATATAGGTCGAATGATAGACCATTAATAAGTAACCGATATTATGGTTCTTCCATTAGACCCCTCTACGTAGAAGCACCACGACCACTGATGCCACAACTTGATCAACTTTACTTCCATATTTAATGTTATGTTGCTCTAAGAAAAAGAAGGAAGTATACCACTTTAATGCATGTTTAAACTAAATTTTCATAAATAAAAAAAAACTTTTTTAGTAGCAATTTAATAGATTATTTTAATTTTGTTTGGAAAAATAAGAACAAATACTGATTTTTTTTTAAATTATGACAACAAAATTTGCAAAATAAAAGATAAAAAAATATAGATATTTATCATCATTGTTATTTATACACAAACATGAAAATTGTAGAAACTAAAAAATATTCACGACTGAATTGTTATATTAAATGGTCATGTCGGAATTATCTATTGATTTTTAAACCTTGGTTGGTGGCTCTACATGGTTAGACTATTATTTTAATGTACTTGGACGAACATAGTTGTATGACTTAGTACGAATCATTTGAAAGACTATCCTTTGTGGTTTATTATTTATTATATAAAATTCTTGTCATTTTATGATTATAATTTAGTGTTGTTACTGATATAATTTATTTTATGGTAACAGATTTTTGAATGCGGGCATTTTTGGTAATGGCACAGAGTCTTGTCACACATTACCTCACTCAGCTACAAGGGCAGCCATGTTAGTTAGGATTAATACTTTGCTTCAAGGATATTCAGGTATTAGATTTGAAATCATGGAGGCCATCGCCAAGTTTTTGAACCATAACATAACTCCATGCCTTCCTCTACGTGGTACAATCACTGCATCAGGTGACTTGGTTCCTTTATCATATGTTGCTGGCCTCTTAATTGGAAGGCCAAACTCCAAGTCTATTGGACCTAAAGGACAAGTTCTTAATGCTAAAGAGGCCTTTCAACTAGCAAGAATTGATGGTGGTTTCTTTGAGTTGCAACCTAAAGAGGGTTTGGCACTAGTAAATGGCACTGCAGTGGGATCTGGCTTGGCTTCCATGGTTCTTTTTGAGGCAAACTTACTTGTCATCCTCTCAGAAGTCTTGTCTGCAATTTTTGCTGAAGTTATGCAAGGAAAACCAGAATTCACAGACCACCTAACTCATAAATTGAAGCATCACCCTGGTCAAATTGAGGCTGCAGCTATAATGGAACATATATTAGATGGAAGCTCGTATGTTAAGGCAGCACAAAAGTTACATGAGACTGATCCACTTCAAAAGCCTAAACAAGATAGGTATGCTCTAAGAACATCACCTCAATGGCTTGGACCACAGATTGAAGTAATTAGACATGCAACAAAGATGATTGAAAGAGAGATCAACTCTGTAAATGATAACCCCTTGATTGATGTTTCAAGGAATAAGGCACTTCATGGGGGGAATTTCCAAGGTACCCCAATTGGTGTTTCAATGGATAACACTCGTTTGGCCATTGCATCAATTGGGAAACTTATGTTTGCCCAATTCTCTGAACTTGTGAATGACTTCTATAATAATGGTTTGCCTTCAAATCTAACAGCTAGTCGCAACCCAAGCTTAGATTATGGATTCAAAGGAGCTGAAATTGCAATGGCATCCTATTGTTCAGAACTTCAATACCTTGCCAATCCTGTCACCAATCATGTTCAGAGTGCCGAGCAACATAATCAAGATGTGAACTCTTTAGGCTTAATTTCTTCAAGAAAGACAGCCGAAGCAATAGACATATTAAAGCTCATGTCCTCCACTTTCTTGGTTGCATTATGTCAAGCCATTGATTTGAGGCATTTGGAGGAAAACTTGAAGAACACTGTCAAGAATACTGTGAGTCAAGTGGCCAAAAGAGTTCTCACAGTTGGCATCAATGGTGAGTTACATCCTTCGAGGTTCTGTGAGAAAGACTTGCTTAAAATTGTTGATCGTGAGTATGTCTTTTCTTACATTGATGACCCATGTAGTGCAACTTACCCTCTGATGCAAAAGTTGAGGTTAGTACTAGTTGATCATGCTTTGCAAAATGGTAACAAAGAGGCAAATTCAAGTACCTCGATTTTCCAAAAGATAGGTACCTTTGAGGAAGAGCTCAAGGCCCTTTTACCAAAAGAGGTGGAAAGTGCAAGGATTGAAGTTGAGAATGGAAACCCCACTATTCCTAACCGCATTAAGGAATGCAGGTCATACCCATTATATAAGTTTGTGAGAGAACAATTAGGTACAACTTTGCTAACAGGTGAGAAGGTCAGGTCACCCGGGGAAGAATGTGATAAGGTATTTACTGCATTGTGTGAAGGAAAGTTTATTGATCCTATGTTGGACTGTCTAAAGGAGTGGAATGGTGCTCCTCTACCAATATGCTAAGATGGTGCTACCCTCTCAATTTTTTTTTTTAAGAAAATTTACTTTTCATTCTCCTATGATGTATGTTTTTATAAGCTACTGGACATGTATTTGAAATTGTGATAGGAAACTGTATTTCAATTTAATATGTTCTTTATTTGTAAGCAATAATAATATTTATTGATGTTGGTTAACAAGAGATACATAACAATGGAATCATAAAACAAAATAAAAATATACAAAGTTTAAATTCAAAGCAATATATAACACAAGGATTAATTCCTTCTTTTGTGAATTATTAAATCAACCCTAACCAATTATTTAGCACACTAAAATGTTTAAATCATGAATTGAACTTAAGATATTTACATTCGCAATTTTGGTGTAATATTATTATTGGACTTTTTCATATTTTCAATATTACAATATTTTAGTTATAGGAACTAAAAATATACTTAAGTCATCTTTTAAATTAATTTTATTCAATTCTTTTCTCTTAAAAGTTGAAATTAATTAATTTTAATAATAGTATTTGAGAAAAATAATGATATAGTAATGAATAAAAAAAGTATTTGAAAAAAATAAATAATATTATCTAAATATAATATACTTGATATAAAAAAATAGTCACACGAACAAACGTAATAATAGAAAAAGTAAATTAATGATCTAAAAACTTCCAAATTTTATTTTTTGTCTCTAACTTAGTTTTATTTCCTACATAAGAGGAAAAAGTATTAACTTTAAGAACTAAGGTTTAAGTATTTTACAAAAATACAGAAAGGAAAAGTATTAAAATTTAGAAAATAAAGAATGTTTTTAAAAAATTAAAAATAACATACAGCCTTTAATTAATATATATAACCCAACTCGTCCAAAATGACGAAATTGATAGATTCACCGGACAAGTCCGACGGGCCTATTAAAGACCCAAACCCAATGATAGGTTGATCCAAGACAACTGCCTTACTGGTTGTCGAGCCCAAGCCTGAAAATCTTTTCCTTTAAACGCTTTATGCTTCGTTTACTAAACCTATTTTTTAAAATATGTAAATTGTGTGTCTAATTCATTACGTAATTGACCCTTCTTTTACTCGGTAGTCTCTAGTAAATTTATCGGAGAAATTAAGTAGAATGTTCTTTTTTAATAAACATATCAAATATTTAATTAGAAACTATTTTTACAAAGATCATCAAATTATAAAATGTATAATAAGATAGTTAATTTATGTAAATGTAAAAGTTATATAAAAATGATTTTTAATTAACTGAAAATCCATCATAATTAAACTCACATATCAATATTTTTATAATTAAATCTTTCAATTCTATCCATTTGCATTCCTATTAAGTACCATGCCTTCAGAAATGCCCTTTATTGAGTTGCTAAAATATCAAGAACAAATGTTTTCATGCACCACTAGCCTGTGGAATAATAGTTACAACAATAATAAAAATAAAAATAAAAACAATAATAATAACAATAAAAAAATGACAATAATAATAAAACTTAAATGTATTTTAAGTTTTCATAAATACAATTTTATTTGGTTTAAATTCTTATAATATTTTTTGTCATTTTTAGAGTCTCACATCTTCTTAATTTTGATTTTAGTCTTTTTGTTACTGATTTTAGTTAATTTAGTACTAATATAATTATAAAATAAATAATATTAATTAAGATAATAAATAATATTTTAAATTAAAATATTAGATTATTTTTAGGTTTACAATTCAATTAATTAATATTTTATTATTTTATACAAATAAGGTAATTATTTATATAATTTATTTTTAATATGTTATGAGCAATGATTGTTATTATTTTTAATACTGATTTTATTTTCAATTAACTAATTTAATTTTATTTTTTTACTTCTTTAAAAAAATATTAGTTATATTATTATAATTTAATTTTAATATATTTTGACTTACTGTATTATAATTTTTTTATCTCAAATAATAATTTTGTCTCTAAAGACAAAAATAAATTAAAATATAATATACTAAAAATAAATTATATTACAATTAGTCAAAATTAATAAATTAAAATATAGAAATAACATAAAAAAATAATATATTAAAGTTAAATTATAAATATATAAATATATCATGATTTCTTTTTAAAAAATTACAATATTAAAAGTAAGTTACTTATTTGAAAAATAGAAATAATATTAAAAGTAATAAAATCACTATTTCATCACAAGTTATTAGGTTCTAACTTATTATCGCCATGGTAATTTTTACTCTATAAAAAATTCATTATTCATATCAAAAAATAAGTTATAAAAATAAATGATATGTAGCTATCTTTTTGTCTTATTTATATAAAATAATAAATATAATAGTTAATTGAATTATACATATAAAAATAATTTAATTATCTTAAAAATTAAAAATATTATTTATTACATTAATTATCTTAATTAATATTATTCTTTTTTGTCAATCATATCAGTATTAAACTAACTAAAGTTAGTAATAATACTAAAAAATATACTAAGAAATTATTAGAGATATAAAAATGACAAAAAAATTTGTAAGAAATAAACACAGACAAATTCATATTTACATACGATTAAAATATATTTAAACCTAATAATAATAATAATAATAATAATTATTATTATTATTATTATTATTATTATTATAATTATTATTGTTATAATAATAATTATTAATTTTTTATTATAATTAATATAATAATAATAATAATAATAATAATAATAATAATTATTATTATTATTATTATTATTATTATTTTAAGAGATATATGTTCTAGAGCCAAAAGTTAATGGATTATTGATTACAATAGTCTCAAATTCTCTCAACTTTTTTTTTTAAAAATTCCGTACATATACTGCTGCTGAAAACAAATTAATCGGATGTTTCAGTTGGTGTAAATGAAAAGTGAAAGTCACACAACAATTTTTTTTATTTTAATATTAATTTTAGCTACCATTTAAATTAGTAACTAAATTTTAATTAATTAACTATTAATTAATTAAAATATTAATTTTTTATAAATTTAAATTATATTTATTTATAATTTTTATTACTATAAATTAACTAGAAAATAACTATAAATTTTAAAAATTTACTATAAATTAACTAAAATTATTTTCTTAACTAATTTGCTATTTATTTCCTGATATTATCAATATTATAGTAATTCTGTAGTTAATTATTTTTACTAAAAATTAATTACGAAATAATTATTGATTTTAAAATTAGTTACAAAATTATTTTATAGTATATTTTAAATTTTTTAGTAGTGTTATGAAATATATTTGATTTTTCTTGTTTGAAAATCTTCACGTAAAAGTTACACGAAAGAAGTTTTTGAGTCGTGGTTTAGGACTTTAATTTCAAATTATTATTCTGTTTTATAAGTTATAACTGAATCGACGGTCAAATGATTTTGCAGCGAAGAGAAAATATGTATTATATTAATGAATTTATTTTTTATCCTATTTATTGATTATCCCTAATAAATTTTTTGTTTATACTGAGGAGACAGAAAAGTAGATATTAACAAGCCTGATAACGGAGCGTGTGATGAAGGGGACAAAATGATTTGAGTTTAATTAGGATTTAAAAATTGAATGATAAATATGAATAGAGCGTATTAAAGATTGTGATATTACCTCTCTGTGGGGACAAAAGTATTTATCATATTTAACATGAATGGCAAAGATTGGTGAAGAGTATGCAAGTGTGTTCGTTATTGTACAGCGACGACTTTATCAATGATGGATCATGTATACCAAACTCCATAGAGGATGTCCCCTTCACATTCACGTCTCTATGCACGTATTACCAAAGCTACTCACTCACACATTCACGTGCCTTGTCTTTTCAACTAACCCACCCTTCACCTTATACTCACTCTCACCAACTCATCTTATCTATATATACGTAACTCTCATTTTTACCCTCTACACCTAAAACTCGAAACTCAACTACTTAGCTTGTCCTTTGATTTTGTCAATCACAACCTCCAATCTATTTGTCCATTTTGCCCATCATTACACATTTAATAATAACTTCCATGTAGTACCTATATATATATATATATCCACATACCAAACATAGAATCACAAATATCCACAGGCAAGAGCTTAAGAAAACAACCTTGATTTGATTTTTCTCATATCCAATAATTAATTTCTACCCCCACCACCTTCTTGAGGATGATAAATTATAGCAATAATTATAACGGTAGTAATGATAATAATAATGGCGACATGCTTAATTGGGGCATGGCTGCGGAAGCTTTGAAAGGTAGCCACCTTGACGAGGTGAAGCGCATGGTGGAGGACTACCGTAACCCGCTGGTCATGTTACGTGGCAAGACCCTCACCGTGTCTCAGGTCGCTGCGGTTGCTGACAACAACAACGGCGGCATCACGGTGGAGCTCGATGAGGAGAGCCGGCACGGTGTCAAAGCCAGCAGTGACTGGGTCATTGATAGCGTCGTGAAAGGCACTGATAGCAATGGAATCACGACAGGGTTTGGTGCAACCTCAAACAGGAGAACCAAGCATGGCGGTGCTCTACAAAACGAACTCATCAGGTTTTTATTTCATTTTTCTCTACTAAAACTAATATTTATATATATATTAATTACAAATACTTCATCAATATTTTTTTATCAATACCTTTCATCCACATTTTTAGAATCTTAATTCTTTTATTTTTCCTTTTATGTCGCGTTATATTAATTATTTATTTTTAAAATTTTATTGTATTTCATTTCTTTTTATCAATCTTAATGTGTAGACAGTAGTCGAGGAATGTGAAGAATTATTTTCTTTCATTCTTATTATTTTCCTGTTACGTTGACCCGCATGTACTCACAATTATTTAATTATCTATATGATTCTTATAATTATATATGTTAATACAAAGTTAATATATTAGGTTGGATTGGAGTGAGTTATTTGTAAAGATAATTTATATAATTGAGTTGGGTTATTTATACAATAATTTATATAATAATAATTTTTTGTGTTTATATTTTTGTAATTGTATTTCATAGTAGTTTTTTTTATTTATAAAATTTGTTGTATAGTATATCGTACAAAATATTTCTTTATATAATTAGAAAATTAACAAAATAATATTATTTATATAATAAATTATAAAACAAATTTTACAACTAAGAGAGAAAAGAGAACAAAACATGAAATACAATAAATGATTCATTGGACAAAGATAGCAACATAAAATATTGTATAAATCATTGTATGAGATGATATATAAATAACACATCTCTTATGGATTTATGGTATTTCTATTAGATTTGTCTATCATGACGACATTGAAACTAGACATAATAAGTTAATATGAACAAGTGTGTATATGCCAAACCTCAATTCGACTTTAGTGTGTATATGTCAAACCTCAATTCGACTTTACAGCAAAAACCCACTTTAACTAGAGTTTAGAGTTGAGTTCATTTTTTTTCTAAACTTGTAAGAGTGAGATCAGGTTAAAATTTTCTTTATCTTCTAAAAACGAGGTGAAGTTTGGATTTAAGGACGTAACACCTTGCCCCAAGCTCACCTCGCTGCACATATTTTTTTTTTTTACAATTTATTTTTTTTGTTACAACATATATATAATTAAAATATAAACTAATCATTTAATAGTTAAATAATTTTAATTATAGTAATAATTAAATAAAAACTTAAAATTATACTTTTAATTAAAAACATAATTTAATTCTTAATATTTTATTTTTAAGTTATTTATTATTTATTGTTTGAATAAAAATTAATTAATAATTTAATATATATTTTATATAAAAATGTATGATGAATTTTCCTTAGATTTTCTCAAATCCGATAAAACCCAAATAAGATGAGGTTAACTTAATTTAAAAATTTTAAACTGCCTTTTTTAATCTAAATTTGCTTCGCCTTTCGTAGCAACGACAGAGTCAAGAGCCAAATCTTTCCCCACCTGTCTCGTTGTTACGCCTAACAAGAACCAATGAGTCCATATTTAACTTTAGGCTAAAATACTCTTAGTTCTTTCATCTTATTTTTTGTTTTTAGCTTTGTTCTATAAGTTATTTTTTAATTTTACTCTCTTAAAGTGTTTTTTTTATATTAAGTTAATCATTCTGTTAGTTTATCACACTAATTTGGTTAACTTAATGATACACCATAAACTATGAGATAGATGTTTGTTAAGTCAGCCAAAGTTAATATTGTTAGTGTAAAAAAATATAAAGAGTAAATCTAACCTAATTGAGACACTTTACAAGATTGGTGTGATAATTTTTTAGACTTAAGATTTCAAACTATAACTAAGAAATAAATCAAAAGACTAAAATTGTAATTTTGTCTTTGCTTTGAAAATAAAAAGAGTTTAAATTAATTTTTTATATAAGACTTTTTAGTAACATTTTAATAGATTTTCTCAATTTTTTTTTATAAAACAGGCTATGATAAAATATATTGGTTTATTGGCAAAAAAAAATAAAATAAAAGTGATAGTATCAAATGTGCCAAGTAAAAGCTAAAAAAACAAATATAGATTATTATATCATTGTTATTTATATATTTTCATTTTAAAACAATTTCTTATATGGATTAAAGGAAAGGAAGATGTGAATATGTTTGCGTAAATGAGGTGTATGCGAAAATTTTCATTTTGTTATTTTAATTTAGTGTTGGCATTAACACAATTTCACAATCATATTATTGCAACAGATTTTTGAATGCTGGTATTTTTGGCAAAAAGTCCTGCCACATGTTACCTAACTCAACCACAAGGGCAACCATGTTGGTTAGGATCAACACCTTGCTTCAAGGATATTCAGGTATTAGATTCGAAATCATGGAGGCCATCACCAAGCTTTTAAACCATAACATAACCCCATGTCTCCCTTTACGTGGAACAATCACCGCATCAGGTGACTTGATCCCTTTATCATATGTCGCTGGCCTGTTGATTGGAAGGCCAAACTCCAAGTCTATTGGACCTAATGGACAAGTTCTCACTGCTGAAGAGTCCTTTCAATTAGCTGGAATTGATGGTGGTTTTTTTGAGTTGCAACCTAAAGAGGGTTTGGCATTAGTTAATGGCACTGCAGCGGGATCTGGCTTGGCTTCCGTGGTTCTTTTTGAGACAAACTTACTTGTTGTCCTCTCTGAAGTCTTGTCTGCAATTTTTGCTGAAGTTATGCAAGGAAAACCAGAATTCACAGACCACCTAACTCATAAATTGAAGCATCACCCTGGTCAAATTGAGGCTGCAGCTATAATGGAACATATATTAGATGGAAGCTCGTATGTTAAGGCAGCACAAAAGTTACATGAGACTGATCCACTTCAAAAACCTAAACAAGATAGGTATGCTCTTAGAACATCACCTCAATGGCTTGGACCACAGATTGAAGTAATTAGACATGCAACAAAGATGATTGAAAGAGAGATCAACTCTGTAAATGATAACCCCTTGATTGATGTTTCAAGGAATAAGTCACTTCATGGGGGAAATTTCCAAGGTACCCCAATTGGTGTTTCAATGGATAACACTCGTTTGGCCATTGCATCAATTGGGAAACTTATGTTTGCCCAATTCTCTGAACTTGTGAATGACTTCTATAATAATGGTTTGCCTTCAAATCTAACAGCTAGTCGCAACCCAAGCTTAGATTATGGATTCAAAGGAGCTGAAATTGCAATGGCATCCTATTGTTCAGAACTTCAATACCTTGCCAATCCTGTCACCAATCATGTTCAGAGTGCCGAGCAACATAATCAAGATGTGAACTCTTTAGGCTTAATTTCTTCAAGAAAGACAGCTGAAGCAATAGACATATTAAAGCTCATGTCCTCCACTTTCTTGGTTGCATTATGTCAAGCCATTGATTTGAGGCATTTGGAGGAAAACTTGAAGAACACTGTTAAGAATACTGTGAGTCAAGTGGCCAAAAGAGTTCTTACAGTTGGCATCAATGGTGAGTTACATCCTTCGAGGTTCTGTGAAAAAGACTTGCTTAAAATTGTTGATTGTGAGTATGTCTTTTCTTACATTGATGACCCATGTAGTGCAACTTACCCTCTGATGCAAAAGTTGAGGTTAGTACTAGTTGATCATGCTTTGCAAAATGGTAACGAAGAGGCAAATTCAAGTTCCTTGATTTTCCAAAAGATAGGTGCCTTTGAAGAAGAGCTCAAGTCCCTTTTGCCCCAAGAGGTGGAAAGTGCAAGGATTGAAGTTGAGAATGGAAACCCCGCTATTCCTAACCGAATTAAGGACTGCAGGTCATACCCATTATATAAATTTGTGAGAGAAAAATTAGGTACAACTTTGCTGACAGGTGAGAAAGTCAGGTCACCCGGGGAAGAATGTGATAAGGTATTTACTGCATTGTGTGAAGGAAAGTTTATTGATCCTATGTTGGATTGTTTAAAAGAGTGGAATGGTACTCCTCTACCAATATGCTAAGATGGTGCTCTCCTATCAAAGGCTTTTTGGAAAAAAAGATTACTTTTCATTTTCTTGTGATGCATGCTTTTATAAAGCTATTAAACATGTATTTGAAACTGTGACATGACATTGTGTCTCTTAATAGATGTTCTTTGATAGTAAACATTTTTGGTATTTATAGTAAACTAAAGGATTTGAATATAGACAAAGTCGAAGATGTTGTTGAATCATAAGCAAAATTGGCACACACATATAACATAATCATAATTTTAAGGTCAGATGAGATATTTATAAATTTTAGTTATATATAAATAACATTTATCTTATATAACACACAAACTATTATAATATATATATATATATATATATATATATATATATATATATATATATATATATATATATATATATATATATATATATATATATATATAATTAACTTAAACAACACTATTAAATTTTATAGTTATTAAATATAATAAATTTAATAAAATAACGTATACTATTTAAATGCATGACTTCTCATATTAATAAATTTTATTAGAAAAATTATTAACAAACAAAAAATTAAGTATTACAAAAATTAATGTCTTAAAAATATAATAAAAAATTCTTATTTAAAAATAATAATTTACAACAAATATTTTGAAATAATAAAATGTAAATGTATATATATATCTTTATATCTTTGTATCTGTATCTATATCTATCTTTCTCTCTCTATATAATATAAGTAAAATTGATTACACAATAATATTAAATGCTATAATTATTAAATATTATATATAATAAACTTAAAAATATTATTAAATTCTAAATTTATTAAATATAATATGTATTTTTATTTTAAATAAACAAAGTTTAGTTGTTATTATCAATGTACTATTATGATTTATTTTAAATTTAAATATATAATATAAATATTCTTATTTTAAATTATTATTATTCATAAAAAATATTTTAAAACAGTAAAATTCTTACCTCTTAAGAGATACTAGTGTATTAATTCTCATCGGTTGGTTATGTTTAATTTTAATGTTTCTATCATTTGATCACTTTAATTGATTAGATAAAATATGTTTTTGTTACCTCGAACCTTAACGTCGTCTTTTAGTTATTTTACATTCTTTGTAATCTTGCTTTGGAATTCTTTTGTAATTCTTTAACTTTGTTGACTATTGTCTGATTTGTTGTTCATATATACAATCAAATATAGTTTCCCAAAACTTAACTCAAATAGAGACAGGTATATATGCTATACTTTCAATCCTTGGACGATATTCTACTGACTTTAGACTACATTAGCTACCAACAATCAATTTATAAGCTGTAATATTAAAAATGGTTTGGTAAAAGATCTCCACTAGTGATCTCTTAGCACTTCTATAACCTTAACGGATGTTCATGTGATCGTGTTTGCATGTTCGCCGCTTTTTGTTTATGAATTACCCAAGGTAGGTTCCGTTTGGTGCGTGTTATATATGGAGCATGAGCAATGAGTTTTTGTGTTTTATTCGATCAATTGAGTCTCTTCACGTGGCCATGTTGTCAAATCAAATAATAAAACAAGACTAAATGTCATTTACCAATTAGCACTCAACTAAATAAAACATCGATCGATAATTATTTTTTCTGCAAAAAAATAGGGACGAATTATTGAAACTAAATCGACCATTAAGGATTTGCAAGCTATAGCTCATAAAATCCGCGCGTGAAAAGGGATACGGATTATTCGAGATTTTTGGAAGAGTTTAGACTTATAAAAGTAATTCGTGACCTTTCTATGATTTCTGTTTTAGTTTATTTTAACAAAATTATTACTCAAACTTATGATCAAATTTTCATTTGATAAAAATTTATTAAATAAATAATTAATTAAGCTATTTATATAAAATACAGTCTAAATATATTAGTTTTTTTTACCCGAATATCTCCAGCCAAAAATTAGAAATTAATCTCTCTCGAACTACTGAGATATATTTAAAAAACTGATTAATATATATTATTAAATAAATAAATAAATTACAATCTAAATATATTAGTTATAATTCTAATAGACCACAACTATAAATAGGTTAATTATGCCAAATCTACCTAATATATACTTGAATATTAACTTCTCTTTCAATTCAACTATATTTGATAATGTGAAATCACTGCACAAAGTTTACCAGGAAAGTCAAGTCTTCCAATAGCAAGCTAGTTATCGTAATTTGTCTATGACTCAAAATGGAAAATTGGTAGCATACTAGAAACAGTTGAAGAGCCTCGGATCCTGGCCAAGATCAGTAGCACTATGAAGAATATGAAGGAAAATGTTCTCATTGCAAGGGATGCGGAGTTTCGAACCATTGGTGAATTCAAACACATCCTCTGCATGGTCCAACAAAGCTTGGAAGAGTGGATGGTCGAGTATACCTACCTTGATGACAAATCTCTTGCAATCCTCACCCACGTAGACAACTAGGTGACCTTTTGGGACATCTTTGGGTACGTACGAGTGTGATTCCTTATACGAGGAACACCATGTAACCAATACACCAATATGTTCCCGAATTGCATGTTTGAGAAAATTAGCTCTTACCTTTCTGAATTTAGAAAATTCCCTTAGCCAGCGTTTCAGAAGTTTGACCTTCATCTTCATCGTACATAGAATTGAGAGAGAGGCACAAAACTAGAAGCAGAAGTGAGGTTTATTATATATATATATATATTTAGATCGATGTTGCAAGAGGGAGAAGAGAGAGTTATTCTTATAAAGGTTAAAGCAAAACGGGTGGCTAATTAAACATTACAGGGTTAAGAAACTTAATATTTTAATGGCTCAAAAGAATCATAATAGGTATGGTTTGGATCCTGGCTCAAATATTTTAATTTAGTACGAGTGGAGTTTAGCATGCATTAATTGTACGAAATAGGACCTTTTGTTGTTTAGGGTATGGTTCATAAGTGGTTAATGTGGGGAAGTACCCCACGCTTTGGGACAATGGGAGTGACAGGAAAAAGGCACGCATGAGGGATAAAAGAATGCTGGTTGGAAGAAGCACAGTGGCCAGAATAATTAGTTATTAATATGAAAGTACCAAGTTTCTATTCCCTTTCGGACATATATGGTAAGGGAATAAATTGTGTAACAGTTCCCTTTTCCCTTGACAAACTAATTATTGGATGTACGATTGCAAAATCCTCTCCTTTCTTTAAATTTTCATAGCAATCACTGCCCACTATTAAAATTGTCGCAAAATTTTCTAGTTTAATAAGTAATTTTGAAGGCAATTGTATTAAATGTTTTTTTAAAAAAATTATCGTTTATGTAAGATATTTTTGGTAAAAGATATATAGTTCCTTTAAAAGTAAAATATATTTATTTTTAAAATAAATTTGTTAATTTGCATTTAATTTTTAGAAGAAGTAAGTTAATTAGTTATAATTATGGTTATCTTAAAATACACTTATGATGTAGTTTATTAATTATTTCTTCTAAAATATAAATAGGTGAAACTTAATAAATGTTTGTAGAGGGGCAGCTAACTCACCCCTATTTTTTTTTTGAGAAAAAATAAATTAACAAGTAATAATTACGATTTTTTTAAAATACAGCTAATGTAGCTTGTTAACTTGCTCCTAAATGTAAATTAATAAATTCTCTCTTTAGATATCTTATTAACATCTTACTTAAATATTTAATTCATCTATAACTGCAGTCTAAAATTATAATTAAAATATTTTAATTTAAACAAATATTTTGTAATGTTAATGAATAAAATATTAATTTTCTTAAAATATATATGTTGAATAGATACTTTAAAATGGAGATGGCAGTCTATAATTTACTATTAGTTGATGGTAGTATATTTGTTATCTTTAAGACTAGTATAAATTAGTTTGACATAGATAATTCCCACATGCAGATCGACATGGTGGATCAAGTTCAATGCATGAATGGTAGAGAGACAAATCCAAATAAAACAGCCAACAGATTTATATTTTGTAATGATGATGAAACAAGAGATCCTCAATGCGACACACTAACACTATACTATATATTCTGTAAGAGCCAACAGATTTGAAAAATATATTGATGGGTTTGTGTCGATTATTTTTTGCTAGCTACCAATTTGACACCCAAAGTATCGAGCATATGGTTGGAGGTTGGCAAGTCTCTTTCACATGCTAAGATATCTGGCAGTTTTGGAAGGGTCTTCACGCCCAGATATTCTTTTGCATTATCTTTTTGGCAATTTGAGAGAATATATATTCAACATTTTCCTACATTTTTGTTTGAAATAAATAAATAAATAAAATCAACTTTGTGCTTTTTATATCCTTTTATTTTAGCAACTACTGATTTCATTTGAGATTTTTTTTTCTCACATATATTTCTACATGAAATAATTTTACTCAAGATACAGTCAATTTTTATTTGTAAGCCTTTTACCTTTCTTTTTAACAAAATTTCGAACGATATTTTATCACTTTGTAAGACATTAATTTTTTTTCTCACTCAACTCAATTAATTATTGAATACATAGAATATGTACTAATAGTCAAAATTATAAATAATTTTTATACTGTTATTTAATTATAAATTATTATATGTAATAAATTTATTAATTTTTAGAATAATTATCTTAAAAATATTTTTAATAATTTTTTATTAATTAACCATATAAGGTCTTTTATATTTACTGTATATAAAAATTAAACTCATAATTATTTAAGTTTTCTTTGATAATAATCTTACGCAATGATATTATCAAATAAACAAAGTATCATAATTAAAGCATTAAATATTATACATACGTCATGTCTCATTTGTCACATGTATCTAAAACCAAACATATTAATTATAAAAGTTGACGAGAATATTGATTTGATCGAGTAGATAATGTTCGAACTCAGAACAACCAACAATCAGATAAATCTAATCCAAAATGCTGTTTACCTTGGGTTCGACTGAATTTAATATTTCCTTAAAAATGGAAATGAATGATACTTGTATATAAAAGAAAAATCAACAACAGTTTTACGATATCCTGTAATAGTCACGCAAGAGATCATACAACTATTTATTTATTGTAAATTTTAATTATATAAAAATAAATTTGTATTGACTAAATTATTAGTATTAATTATAAGTATAATAATTATTTTTATCTAGTAAATTTAATTATGTAAATTTTTTATATTAATAAATGGTTGGTTCAAGAAGTATTAAACTTCAGTTATTTAAATATATGGTCAGAAGTTCAACTTATTTGTTGAAAAGAAATAATTTACCCTTCTCTATATATATTAGCAAAACTCGAGCTGTGTTATTTGTTATTTATTATTATTAACTTTTTAGTGTTATTTCTAAACTAATATTACAAAATAAATTTGGAAAGATAAAAAATTTATTTATCTTAATAATTTTCATTTTAAACTAAATATTTGATTTAAATAATACTAATTTAATATAATACTATAAAAATATTTTTTTTGTCTTTGGGATTCATGTAACGCGTCAAAAACATTTTTTTTTTGGTTATTATATGTTCTGGAAATTTTTAATTCAACAAATTATAAAACGATGTCAACATTTCAAAATCAAATATTAGATATTGAGGAAACTCGAATCGAATTATTATTTCAAATTTGACTTTAGATGCTAATATTAAAGAAAATCGATTAGATATTGGTATTTCAGTATGTAACCAAAATTAAAAAAATTATATTGTTATATATAGACTTCGTTAGAGTTAGAATATCTTAAGAATATATATATTTTTTATCAGTTCAGTATCAAGTTTGCTTCCCGTTATTCAAATCGAAACATTTACGTATAGAGATGTGAAAAAAAAAAAGATATTTTTAAAATGCCCTAAAATTTAAAGGACGTATTCTTTAAAAACAGTTTTATCAAAATTCTATTTCAAACACAACAGTGGGTATCAATTGTATAAACTCAAAAATACTTTAAGAAGAGTTGTTTCATTAATAATTCTTGCAAGTTTTTTTAGAAATTTATTTTTCCTTTTCACTACTTTGTTGAAAATTAAGTTATAGGAGTTAAAACATTTTCAGCTCTTATAACTTTTCAACTCAGAAGTTATAATTCTTACAAGTTATATGATTAACAAATTTTCTTAGGTTCTTGTCGGTTAATTTTAGGAACTAACCTTTTAAGCACCCAAATTTTCTTGCCATTTCCAAGTGTTTTTCCTAATGTTATAAGTAGATCCGATATGAACTTTTCTACCATAGTAAAAGCATTTTATAAAATAATTACTAGATGTGTTAAATGAAACAAATAAGCTTTTAAAAACCTTTTCTTGTTTACTGGGATTGTGGCCTAGTCGCTCCTCATAAAAAATGTATATTTGTTTTCTTAGTAATATGTCTACATTGTTTCTTTCCATTATAAACTTAGTAAGGTCATTTTTTTTTAGTTCATCTATCTGTTTTTTTAGAATTTTGCAGCTTGAATAAATTATGAAATTGTAAATATTTTTCTAATTAGATAAGTTATTTTCCAACCAATATAAAAAATAATTATTTACATCAATTGTCTTTCGATTAAAAAGATATTTTTTTCATTAGTTGAAAGACAACAGATATAAATATTTTAAATATATATATATATATATATTTGTTATTGTATTTTTATTTGTATTGATTATTCTTGAATTGATATAAATAGGTTGACGTAAAAATCCTTTGTACACTAGTGATTTTACATGAAGAACAATAATAATTATCTTTAAAGATTTATTTTTATTTTCTATCATCTCTTATTTTAGTTTTAAAATTTTATTTTATAAATTTGAGATAGTTTTCTTTTGAGAGGTTATAGTTTTTGTCAACTTTAGATAATTATTGTGAAGTTCTTCAAATGTATCTTGTAATTCGTCAAATAAAGGCAAAAATCAACTTTAGTGTTATTTTCCTCTCCATCTTCCTTATGACTCACCATTAAATACAAGTTGACTTCCTTTTCATTTGAATCATCATACGACTTTATGTTATTATCTTGCCAAACAATAAAGATTATTCTTTTCTTTTTGTCTTTTTTTTATTGTATTTGTCAATCTTCTTTTAAAAAGTAACACTTGACGTGTCATGTTTTTCCACATTTCTACATTCGTAGCTATTGATCCTTTCTCTTTGTTTGTCCTCGTTAATTAGTTAAAAAAACTTGCTGTCAAATGTTTTTTTAAGGGGGAAATTTGCTTATTTTCTAAACTAATAGACTCATCCTTTCATCATGTAAATTCATTTATTTTGATTCATCACTTTCATTTCTTTTTTTCAGCTTCGGATGAAGTTGATACTAAGGCAATACTTTTTCTTTTTATTGTTAGTTTTCTCACTTTCATCTAGGGATGTAGTTCAAGCTCATATCCTTGAATCATTCCTAACACTAAAAAATGTTTCAAAATTATTTCTACAGGATACATGAGTTCCTCCATTAATTGAATTGTGTTACTCTTAATGAAAATGTTTACATAACATGTTTATTAAGTGACATAGTGTTAAAAATTTTACATCATCTAGTAAAATGATTTGAATAATGGATATAAGTAGGAAACAATTATCACCTTAAAACTAGATTTTATAAGGTTGAGTTAAACCTAAAACCACATTCTTAAGATGATTAGTAATTGATGTTTGACTTATTAAGCTATTATTGGACCATTTACAAATATTAAATTTTATAAACTATGTTCAAAATACTTGATTCTAAGCATGAAAGAATATGTTGAAGATGTGCCAAAGCTGATGACCTAAATAATATATATAAGTAAAGAATAATTCTTATCTTACAAGCTAAAATTTTTAAATTGACTTAAATCCAAACTCACATTTGTAAAAAATAACAAGCAATCTCACCTTTTCTAAGTTAAAAATATTTTTCAAATTTTTTTTCCTATGAGAAACAACTAAATTTAGTTCACAATAAATAAATAAATCATTCAACCATTTAGTGTTTATTAAAAATGTCACTAAATAATTTCTCGATACTAAATTATTAAACTCAAATAGTGTAGCTCAATTAATAAATTTATAACAATAATATGAGTTTGATTTTTACAAAACATATATAGAGAGAAAGACAAAAATATTTAATTTTAATTAAATTTTGAGAATTAATCTCACAACTTATCTAAACAACCAAAGTTTGTAGAAATACATATAAGACAACCAAATATCCAAACTATTGTTAAATTTTATAAATATTGAAATTAATATTAACTTTTGTAATTATAGAAATAAATTGACCTTAACTGTTTTTAAACAAATATCATTTACATATTTTAAACATAAAAAAATACTCAACTTAATTTTTAATTATTATAATTAAACTTCATTCTAACTTTTAAATTTAAAACTATCAATTTTTATTTTTTTATTTAAATAATTGATATTTTATATGATAAATTAAGAAAAGAAATATCTGAATGATTAATGATCTAAAATTTTAATATAAATTTAATGGATCTTGGGGGTAAATGATTAGATTTTGAAGAAAGAAAAAAAAATAAAAATTTCCTAAATTGAGATAAAGTTTTAAAAATTATGATTTTCTAGTTTTAGATAAAATTTAATGTTTTAATAGGTAAGTTTTAATTAATAAATTTTGAATAAAAATAAAAAAATTATAAATGTTCCTTTAAAAATAATACTTAATGTCAAATTTTAAAAAGTTAAATACATATAAATATGAATTATAATCGAATAATAACGAATGAAAATTAAAAATTAAGGCATAAAAGATAGTGTGTATAAGTTTCAAAAATAACATAGATAAAACTCCACCACAAACATTTATAGAAAGAAATTATATAAAATTAAAATTAACTTATACATGCATAAATTAAAAACTAGATTTTAGATAAACTAATATACGAGAAATTTTATGAATTAATTTATATATAAATTAAATTATTAAATTAAGTTTATGGATAAATATATTTTATTTTTTTATTATATTTTTTTACCTCATTTTGTCTAACTATATTTATTTAAGTCAACTCAATTATTGACATTAATTTTACAAGAAAAAAAATATAGGGTGAGTATTTATTTCAATCATAAATGATATTAATTTTATTAAGGCTTATTTATTTTCTTTATTATAAAGGTGATATTAATTTTAATATTTATAAAATTTAATATTAATTAAATTTTTTTATTCATAACTTAATATTAATTTAATGATAAAATTTGTAAAATTATTTAATGAGTTTTTTTTAATGGACTAAGTTGAGTGGCTCTTTTGAGGAGACAAATTAGATATTTTTGTAGGAAAAAAGTTTTTAAAAAACATTTTATACATTAAAAATTATGAAATATTATGTTGACTTGCACTTTTATTAAGTTAAATTAATCTCTATTGACGAAGGGACTAAGTATTTTATGAAAATAATCTAAAAAAATTATTTACTAAATTGTTCAATAAATAGGATAAATTAGTTTTAATACATTTTAGGAATTAAATTACGTTTTTACTCTAATAATAATAAAAGAAAAAAAGAAAAAAAAAAGAAAAAAAAGACATTTGCTGATTGCTGAGTTTCTGCGGTGCAAATTAGCTGAGTGAGCGAGGAGAAGACTAACATGAACGGGTAGAAAATGGCACTCACAACGTAAACAAAAACAAAAACCATTGTTCTCTTTCTCTCTCTCAAAAAATTATACGGTGGGTTTGAACATTGAAGGCCAAATCATGCACAGTGCTTGCAGTTACAGGTTCTGCAACTCACTCCTTCCTTCAATTTTCAATTTGCATTTCGCTAATTTGCTCAACCCATGACCTCATAGTTTTACCAATTGCTTCAAATTCATGCAAAATTTCCCCAAATCTCTTACCCACTTTAGGGTTTTTGAGAATCTCAATGGGCGCTGCTGGTGCTGCACGTGATTGAGTACAATTAGCCTCCTGCTCCAACTTGCATTGCTGTTTCAAATCTTTAATTTTCCTTTTTATTTTTTATTTTCTATTTTTCATGTAATGGGTAGTGTGGAAATCCCCAATTGGCTGAAAGGGTTGCCACTGGCACCGGAATTTCGCCCTACAGACACGGAATTTGCTGACCCAATTGCTTATATTTCAAAAATTGAGAAGGAAGCTGCCAACTTTGGGATTTGTAAGATTATCCCACCGTTGCCCAAACCTTCAAAAAAATATGTATTTTCTAATTTGAATAGGTCACTCTTGAAGTGCCCTGATTTGGGTCCAGATAACAGTTCATTAGGTGTTTGTAATTCAACGAAAACCGGTTTCTGCGATAGTAGTAGTGATAGGGCGTTGCGAGCTGTGTTTACTACAAGGCATCAAGAACTGGGGCAGAGTCAGGGTGTGAAAAAAACCAAAGGGACAGTTCAGAATCCACCGTCATGTGTTCATAAGCAAGTATGGCAAAGTGGGGAGGCTTATACTCTGGAGCAGTTTGAGTCTAAATCGAAGTCTTTTGCGAGAAGTGTGTTGGGATCGGTTAAGGATGTTTCTCCACTGGTTATAGAGTCTATGTTTTGGAAGGCAGCTTTAGAGAAGCCTATATATGTGGAGTATGCCAATGACGTGCCAGGGTCTGCTTTTGAAGAGTCCAAGGGTCAATTTCATTATAGTCATAGAAGGCAAAGAAAAAGGAATTATTATAAGAGTAGGCTAGATAGCTCTGATTGTAAACAAACTGAAATGGGTTGTGTAAGAGATACCCAAACTGGTGAAACTAAGGTTGCTTCTGCCCAAAGTCATGCAGATACATTTTTACATATGACCAAATCAGCTACTACCGTGTCAACATTTTCGCCAAATGAAGATTCACATTCTTCTAAGGAAAAGAGTTCAGATGCCAGTAATGATATGCAAGGCACTGCTGGTTGGAAGCTTTCAAACAGTCCTTGGAATTTGCAAGTTATTGCACGCTCATCTGGCTCACTAACACGTTTTATGCCGGATGATATTCCTGGCGTCACTTCACCTATGGTATACATTGGTATGCTGTTCAGTTGGTTTGCTTGGCATGTAGAGGATCATGAGCTTCACAGCATGAATTTTCTTCACACTGGCTCATCAAAGACTTGGTATGCTGTTCCTGGAGATTATGCCTTTGCTTTTGAGGAAGTCATTCGCACTGAGGGTTATGGTGGTAATATTGATCACTTAGGTATGTGAATGCTTTGACTATTATCTGTTTACAGAAGATTTGGCACCAAAGGTTGAAGAGACAGTAATATTTTCATTTTTTTTTATTAAAATGCTTCTGTAAGTTCTTTCATACATATGGAAGGAAAAAATTAATTACACCTGATCTATATACTTGGCATGGCATATCAAGAAAAGTGTGTAGTGATTTATAGTGTCAGTTTTTCTTGTATTTGCTAGTAAATGGGTCTCCTGTTTGCATATATCCCTGCCTTTTTAATATCCACCACCCCTATGAATATTTATCTTATATGAGTATGATAAAGAAGCTAACTTAGGTATTTGTCTCTCACTCTTTGTTTCTCTTGATATAGCTAATGTTGTTTTGGTAATTCTATTCCTCCCTAAAATGTGGTAATTTCTCCTAGTGGTTCATGCAATTCTGTAAATGTTTAATGATCTTTTCTCTGTTTTATATTAACTCTTCCAATTTTTAAAACTTGTGGGAGGAGAAGGCCTCATTGCGCTAATTTATTTAATATCATTTCCTTATTCTGACTTTTGTTCTATTTCTACTTGAATGTTACATATCCACATAAAAGTAATTTTCAAGGCATATGAAATTGCAGTGTAGAAGACACGACTTGACACTGTTGTGGCAATATAGAATATAGAAAATCTTTAATAGAAGTTTATGACTAAAAATGATTTATGTACATACTTTGTAAGGTAAAATATGTGCAGGAAATAGCTAAGAACTGTGTGTGTATGTATTTACCTCTAACAGTCTAACTTTACTATGTAGAAGTGTTGAAGCATCAACACTTGTGTCAAGAGTCTAATGTGTAAAAATAAGTTTTGTTTTCAGGGCAAAACAAAATTTCTTAATAGATACAGCATATTTGGGGCTATTTGGTTTGAGAAAATGTTTTATGTTTTTACTTTGTTTCCTGTTTCTTGAAGTTTATATAAGAAAAAGTGAAAACAGAAAGAAAATAAAAAACAATAAAAGGTTATTTTCAGTTTCACTGTTTCCTATACAAACTTTTGAAAATAAGAAATAAAGTGAAAACATAAAATGAAAACAAAACGTTTTATCAAACCAAATGGGGCCTTAAATTCCTGGAAATCCAAAATTCCAAATCCTCAAAGGTTATGGATATAATCACCTCCGAAATAAGAATTTTTTTTGTTTGAATTCAAGCCTGATCATCTCATTTATTTTTCATTTTAGTAGATCCATTTTATTCTTAAGGTAGTTGGATGCTATAGCTTCTACCGTGCATCTGTAACTCAAGTACAGTTTCTTTTCTTGCCAGCCGCATTGAAACTTTTGGGTGAGAAAACGACCCTTCTATCACCTGAGGTAATTGTTGCATCTGGGATTCCTTGTTGCAGGTCAGTAACTTAACATATTTGATATTCTTTTATTTATGAATATCTCATGTCATGATGTTAAATTATATACTTACAAATTATGTATTTGTAGTTAGAGGTTTTGCTGGCGTTTCTTCCAAATCTCCTATTATCTTTGTTGAACTTCAAACTTATGTATGTGCTGTCTTTTCTTTCTAGGTTAACACAGAACCCTGGTGAATTTGTTGTGACTTTTCCAAGGGCTTATCATGTAGGATTCAGCCATGGTAATTGCTTTAATGTTTATGTACATTTCTTATATTTGCAGAAAATGGTGTTGTAGGTGTTTAGTTTATGATTGATGGATTGATTGTACAGGTCTTTCTGCAATTTGTGCCATATAGAGCTGTTTGACATGTGGTACATGAAGAAATTGCATGCATATTGAAGACTGCAGTTAAAAAAATGCCAATGCTTCATAAAATGTTTTATTGGTTTCATTTTAGAATATCAATATATACTCTCTGGTGTTTGATAAGTAGAATGATGAGCATTTTTGTTTTTTAAATGTGAGGGAAAGTTTTTGGCCATGCATTATGAAAAGATATAGTTTAATCTAGAATGTGCTGGTCATTTATATATCCTTTGATCAATTGATGATTAAAAAATTAATTAAAGCTAGTGTGAGCCCAATAATTTTTTATGACATTATCAATATATTATGTGGGTTGGTGAGATGACAAAATGGTTTAGGGGTAACTTGTGATCATAAAGTGCCTATCAAACTTAAATTCTATCCAACAGCTATTTAGCCAATGATGCTTTATGGTAGAGAATATTGAGCTGCAAGGTGCCAACTGCCAACAAGAGCAAAAGGTAGGTGTAGTAGAGATGAAAATGCTGAGGTGGATGAGAAGATATACAATAAAAGGTTAGATTAAGAACAAACATATTTGGGAGAAAATTTGAGTAGAAACTATTGAGAAGATGATATAAAGTATAAACAAATAAAAGGTGGTTTGTTCATGTGAAAAGTGAGACCAATAGAGGTTCTAGTGAGAAAAATGGATAATAATTTAATTAAAAGGGGTGTAGGAAGCCATAAGGAATTGTTAGGAGAAACCATTAGAAAAGACCTTTCTCTAAATGGTTTTACTGAAAATTTGGTTTTTGGAAGAGCCCAATGGTGTTGACACTTGACAGATTCATTTAGCCAAATTAACCTAGTAGGATAAGGCTTGGTTGCTGTCGTTGTGGTGTGTTGGTTATGGCATTTGGAGGTTCAAATTTAAGACCTACAAACTATTCAAATTCCTCTTTTGCTAGCCCACACTTTTTGGCTTGAAATATGATATGAAACTTGTGAGAACCTCATCACAAAAGATAGTCATTGTGATGAGACAGTCCTAGCCAGCAAGCCTGTATAAACTCCCTGTTCTTCTAGCGTGCAACTCAAGCCTCATACCTTAATTGGGTCATATCATTCAACATGCTCTGCAATGCTGGTGCCCAATGGGCTGACTGTGCAGTGCACTAGCCCTTTTGATCACTAGTCCCAGACAAACTTCGAAATGCTGGCATCATCACCTATGCTGCTCATTTGCAACTGAGACATGGTTGAAGGTTTGATACCAATTAACAGAAACTGGAAAAAGGAGGCACTGTTGTATTGGTTTATATGTATAGAATCCTCTCTGATGACACTGATATAGACATATAGTAATAGCAGAAAATGGATGTAGTTACTGTACTCTCAAAATGAAACAAGAAAACTGATAACAGTGGTGATTTGAGAGTGCCTGATCTCTCCCTCCTAATGTGTTCTCCTCACTTCTTTCCTACCCTTTTCTGTTTCCCTTTCTTATCCTTTTCTATTCCAGCTGGATCCCTCCCTTGCTTTCTATGCTCCCAGGTGCCATGTTTGCCGCAGGTAGTTAAAAGAGATCATATCATTCACACTGCCTTCATGGAATTAAATCTCCTGATACCTCCTCTTTTCTTTCTAAAATACACCTAAGCAACCTTAGGATGCCTAACGAAATATATTATAACCTGAACTTTTTTTTAAGAGAAAAATGAAATAAAAAATTCTTTGTTCCCTTCTCTTAAAATATTATGTGCTACAGGGCTAAGGGAAACAGATCAGACATATTTTATGTATGCTTTTATGCATAACTATCTAATATGATACTGCTACAATACAGGGATATGACATTTCTTTAAAACTAGATACAATATGACAAGATATGGGATGACACAAAAAAATAATATCTTCTTAAAAGCCACCCAATATTATAAACTATAATACTAAATATAAAACATGTTACTCTGTTACTTCTTTTGGATATTCCATTCCTTTTGGCTAATTAATGCTACCTTCTTATAACTATGTACTGGTAATATATGGAATTAATATAGTATGTTTTAAGAATGTAATATGATGAGATAAACTTAAGAAACTAATGTAAGATATGTGGAGAGAAAGATAGAAGAGGATATTGAAAAAGTGCAGTTTTGATTTGGTGCCCAAAGTTGGGCATTTGGAGGGTTGATGGCTTATTCACTGCATAAAGACAGTTTGCTTGTTCTGTTTCTCCTTACTCTTTACTCTTTATAATTCTGGTGGATTTGTTTTTGTGCCTTCTTTTTCCACTAAGGCTTGGAGCTTTTTATGAGGAACCATTGGAACCAAATAGTGGTTGATTTTAAATTTTAATCATGGTATTAATAGTAAAAGAAAAACCTCTTAT
The DNA here is from genome assembly GCA_025330945.1 of Mucuna pruriens. NCBI lineage: Eukaryota > Viridiplantae > Streptophyta > Magnoliopsida > Fabales > Fabaceae > Mucuna > Mucuna pruriens. The sequence goes on along the minus strand of JAENHJ010000361.1, from coordinate 2,189,962 downwards.
CTGCCCATGGGATCTTAGAAGCGCTCTATTTTTATTTTTATCCACCCTATACTATCTTGTGAGGTCTCTTTCTGTTCATCTGTCAACTTAATTCTTATTTTGTATACCATTTGGTGAAATCAAGGTTTTAACTGTGGGGAAGCTGCTAACTTTGGAACTCCACAATGGCTTAGAGTAGCTAAGGAAGCTGCAGTTCGCAGAGCTGCAATGAACTATCTTCCCATGCTTTCTCATCAGCAACTGCTTTACTTACTGACCATGTCTTTTATTTCAAGGTAAGTTAATCTTCCACCATTGCTTGTTACATAGATACTGCTCTATGGAGATTATATTATCATTTCAATAAATAATTACCTCTAATTTCCTTTCAATTTATAATTTACTTACCAATAAAAACTGGTGATAATCAATTTTAATTATTTGATTGGTGATTTTTAATTAATTCTTGAACCAGTTGTTTAATGACCTGAATGGAGGCTGATGGACTAATAGGGTAAGTAGGAAAGAATATTTATGAACCTGCCATTTCAAGCTGAATTAGTTATGTAAGATTATAAGTCCTTTGCTATTAACTATATTCAATTTTCAAAATAGAGATGCTTGGGGCTTTATCAGCTTATGTTAAACATTAATATAAGACAGTTTTGGGAGATACTTTAGATTAGAAAAAATGTAATATATTTGGTTCAATTTGATCTGAAGTGGAATCTCTGTGTTGACTATTAGACTGTATAGGTATAGTGTAGATATAGCCCTGTTTCCATTTCTTGTTTTTCTATCACAAAGATTGTTCTAACATTCAGAGGCATTATTGCAACATGCATTTTGCTTTTATCTAGGTTTCAAATGGGTTAACATATTTTTTATTCCTCCTGATATGTTTGATTTGATAGAGTGCCAAGGACACTATTACCTGGCGTGCGTAGTTCTCGTCTAAGAGACCGTCAGAAAGAAGAGAGGGAGTTTTTAGTAAAACAGGCTTTTATAGAAGACATGCTGCAGGAAAACAAGCTGCTATCCATTCTTCTTGGAAAGGAAGCAACTAAAAAAGCTGTTTTATGGAATGCTGATTTACTGCCAGATTCCAGCAAAGATTTTCAGTTGCCTGATTTAACTTCTACTACTGGAACCTCTATGGCAGACATGCCAAATATAATTTCTCCAGAAAAGAGTAGTCATTATCTGCTTGATGAAATGAGTTTGTATATGGAGAATTTCAGTAATTTAGATCTTGGTGGTGATGATCTTCCATGTCATTTCCAAACTGATTCAGGAGCATTGGCTTGTGTGGGTTGTGGAATCCTTGGTTTTCCATTTATGACTGTGATACAACCAACTGAAAGATTGGCAATGGAGCTTCTTCCTGATAATCATCATCTAGTTCCAGTTTCCTCTCTGGACCCTACTGCTTGCGTTCATGGTTCCATCTCAAGTAATGCCTTCATACCTTGTCATATTGTCTATATTTATTCTTTATCACATTTTCATATATAGGTTTTTATGCCTTTTTTGCATTGTGTGGTAAAATTGAACTTGTCAACCACTACAGATGTGGGCAAGGTAGAAAAGTTATAACTTCTAGAGTTATTATGGTGCTGGTCTCTAAATTCAGATCTTCTAAATTCCTGGATCAAATGGAACATTAATATTATTGAGGAAATCAATTTTGTTATGGATCTCTTACAGTTTGCTAGACACCTTATCACTACCATTCCTGATCTTTCTTTAGTGGTATTTGATATGTGGCTATAATTGATACATTGAATTGGTTCTCCTATGTAATAATGAACCAAAATATTATTTTAACCCCTGCTATGTTTACTGGAAATTCAGCATACTCCTTATGATTATATCAACTATGTACCATTCCTATTTGCATTTTCCTTTTTTATATTTATGATATTATGGAAGCTGACATGATGACCAAAACATATTTGATAAAAATGTAGGTTGAACTTTTGAGGTAGTCCTTTACTTTGCCAATCAGATGACACTTAATGCTGAAATGAGTTACTATGTGATCTGTTCTTCAGGGGATCTTTCTGTTTCTGAACTTTCATCAGTAAAGGAGTTGCCAGATCAATCATTAAAGAAGTGCCATAGATGTTGGAACACCTCCAGCAAATTTTTGAGGCCTCGGATTTTCTGCCTGGAGCATGCTGTTCAAATAGTAGAGATGTTGCAGAGCAAAGGTGGAGCTAATGTGCTTATAATTTGCCATTCAGGTTAGTTTGCAGATTACACATCTGTTTGCATTATCATTCTGTTGAAGTTGGTTAAAATCAAATATCTAATTTCAAGAGATGTATGACTTACTGTTTTCTGCAGCTTTCAACTTCAATTTAGTAAGGAAAGCTTGTGGCTCTTTTATATAACAATCTGACAAAGTTTCAGTTTCAGCTAAGTAGGGTTTGTTAAAAGTATCTTGGAATATCTTACATCTTGGATGATATCTAAGAAGTGGTTTCCATATTTCATGATTTGTTTCCTAGTTAATTAGGATGTGTATCTGTTATTATAGCATAAATGAAGGCTAATGTTTTGTTTTTTATATCACCTCTTATCACATCAAATTAATATCAATTGTTTAGTCCCAATTTTCTCCTTTTCTTCTTTTCCTACCTAAACCCTAAACCCGACTAAACCCCCAAATTTTAGTCCTCAAAATTATATGACTTGGGCATTTTAGTCCCGAGGTTTTAAAACCCTCTGTTATTGCCCAACTTTATGAAAGGTCTTTTATTTGAGCTTTTGGTACAAAATGTCAGTGAAAAATAAGGTGGAAAAGGACTAAAATGAATAACTTTTTGCAAAATCAAGAACTAGTGGAAGATTTTTAAAATCTTAGGGACTAAAAGACACTACTTATACAATCTCAAGGACAAAATTCGGGGGTTTACTTATTTTAGCATAGTATCAAAATGATACCATTCTCCATAACATGTCTCATAACTTTATTGCTGCTGAGTTCCTAAAGTTTGGAACTCTTTTGTTTGATATATTTTGTCTTTCAATTACTGGCTCTCACCTTTTTGTTGGCCATAACAAATTTTGGTCACCCTTTTCCCTCTTTGATTTGTTTTTCACTTCTCATCGCTCTACCAGCCTCACTGCTCAGCTATAGCATTTTTGGGAGTGACCGCCCCCCACTGCTATCCACTATTGACTACTATGAGAAGGACATTGAAGGAAGTTGTTGAAAGGGATCTTATGACGAATAATATCTCTGAAGATTTGGTCTTTAATTGAGTTGAATAGTGTTGTGTGATTCATATAGCTGGTGTCTCATAGTGGGATAATACTTTTGTTGTTGTTTCCTTATTTTATTAGGATTAGGTTTACAAGTCTAAATGATCTTATTTATTATAAATAAGATTCTGTTCTTTTTTCTGATATAAAAAATATAAATAAGATATAATGCTATTCTTTTGTGTCACATGTTATCACATTGAATTGATATCAATTTCAGATTATTCATTCTCAAGTCTCTCCATTCCCTGTATAAACCATATAATTTCCACAGAGCCTAATAGAGATGGAATCCATGTGAACAAGTCAGCTGTTGATCAATATATAATTTGTGTTACATTCTAGTTTACGTCAACTTATTATCAGTTATAGAAATACAAGTTGTATTTTATAACTCAAGAAACAATGATAAGCATAGATCTGTATTTCAAATATTTAATGTTTATTTTCTTATACTTTTCTGCATTTTTGTAGACCATCAGAAAATAAAGGCACATGCCAGGGCAGTTGCTGAAGAGATACATACTGCTTTTGATTATAATGAGGTTCCATTAGATACTGCATCCCCAGAAAATTTGACTCTGATAGATCTGGCAATTGATGGTGAAGAACATGCTGAATGTGAAGATTGGACATCTAAACTAGGCATTAACCTACAGTATTGTGTCCATGCAAGAAATAACTCTTCATCTAAACAAATTCCCTGGACACTAGGGACTCTGTTTTATGATAAACTTCCTGCTTCAAATTTTTTAGCTTTAAATTGGCAGTCACGGAGTTCTCGGTCAAAGAGGCCAAGTCGTTCAGCTCAGACTAAACCCTGTAACAGCATTCAGAGAAAGAAGGATGCTCAGTTGGATGGAAGAATAGATGACTTGACTGCTGAAAAGAAGCTAATTCAATATTCAAGAAGGAAGTTCAAGTCAAAGCAAAGGTGTTCCCCTGTAGCAAGCATGGTCTGCAAATTCCAAGATAAGTCCAAAAATGTGTCAGCTACTATGAGTGGGGATCATTATAACTGTGTTTCTAAAACTAAGCTTGAAGTTGAGAATTTCAGGAGTGATTGTGCAATGTCATGTGTCTCTGCTTCTACTGAAATGTCTCATCCTGAAATCCAGATTACTGAAATGCCCACTAGCACGAGATTGAACGATGCTAAGTCACAGCCTTCAAATTCCACTCCTGATCATATTTTAATGATTGAAAATGTTGGAGCAGAGATTGAGAATCAAACCGTGCAGGAACTGGATATAGACAGAAATAATGATTTAACACTTGGTCATTCTAAGATGCATTACAATACCAGTGTCTCAGCAATACATGGCAAGGAGAGCCAAGATTGTCAGGACAAGAAATATTCTAGTTCACTTACAAATGCAACAGATAGAAATATTGAAATGATTAGAAAGACTGAAATTACAGAAGCAGTTATCATTGATAGCAAGTGTAATGGCTTAAATTTGGATGACGAAGGGCATCAAGAATATCAGTCTACCTGCAAAAGCAACAATGAGGAAGCTGCTTTATCACCTGCTTCATTGGTAAATCAATCTACTCTTGCCTCTATGGATGAAAGTTTTGAAAGTCCAAATAATAATTATACTGCAGGAAGAATTAGCAGTCCTATTTCCTTAGAAAAGACAATTGAGGAAGAAATTGATTCTTTAAGTGAAAGGGACAAGGAACTTCTAATGGATGACAGACCAATTAGCGAACAAACTCCAAAAGAAGCTTGTGAGGTTCAAAGAGAGCTTTATGCTTCTGCAGACTTGCATGATACCATAATCTTGGATGCTGAGATGCAACAAGAAACTCAGGTTGTAAAAGATAGGAGTGAATATGCTAAAGGGTGTGAATTTACAGGAGGGGAATATGCTAAAGGGTTGAATGAAGTGATTCCAGAGTCTGTAGAGCAGTGTCAGATCGAAAAAATAAATAAAATTAATGAGGAACCTGTTTCTAGTAATGTTGCAAAAGGTGAAAATAAAAGCATAACTACACCAGAGTTAGGATGTTCTGAAGTTTCAGTGGAAATCTGTCCTAAAGAAGACTCCTGTATTTCAGAAAAAGAAAAAGAAATGGAGATCCATTCAATTAATAGAATTGATGAGCAACTTAGCTCTGGCTCTGATACATCGTTAAAGGACTCTTCTCTATCAATCCAGGAATGTTCTAAAATTGAGAAAGAAACCTGTGTCACAGAAAACATAAATGGAAACAAAACTGATTTCTCAAAGGATAATAGGGATCTGGAAAGCTGTGAGTTGACTGCAGCAGTTCCCAGATCAAATGCTGGGAAGAAAAAAAAGAGGGAAGTGGAACAGACAACAAAGAGCCAATCCAATTGTGACAACTTTATTAGAAGTCCATGTGAGAGGCTGAGGCCAAGAGCTGGCAAAAGTGGGGTGGAAATCAACCAAGTTGACAAGGAAAGTCAGGTGGCTAAAAGGGCACGGAGATCTTCTGAAGTTTTGGTTCCTCGCAAAAATAAAAAAGATGATGTAAAAAGGCCCCATAAGTGTGACCTTGATGGTTGCCGAATGAGTTTCAAGACTAAGGCTGAGTTACTGTTGCATAAACGAAACCTTTGCCCACATGAAGGGTGTGGTAAGAAGTTCCGCTCCCACAAGTATGCTTTACTTCACCAGCGTGTTCATGATGATGAGAGGCCCCTTAAGTGCCCATGGAAAGGTTGTTCCATGTCATTCAAGTGGGCATGGGCAAGGACAGAGCATATTCGTGTACATACCGGGGAGAAGCCTTATCGATGCAAAGTTGAGGGTTGCGGCCTTTCTTTCAGGTTTGTATCAGATTTTAGCCGGCACAGACGGAAAACGGGGCACACTGTGAAACCTCCTGCTTGAGATATAATGTTCATTTGTGAACTTTTTGTTCTTGCAATATGTGCATATTTGCAGTTAGATTCGCAGCATGTGAGGCATAGAGTCATGTCTGACCATAAGAATTCTGGTTAGTTGTAAAGTTAGGATAGAATGGTTGTTTTGTAGGTGCTCAATATCCAATTCATTTGAAGGCAGTAAATTAGAGTTGGTAACTTCAGAGAGTTTTGATCTTTCTCTATTATTAGAATTCAGATCCTAGCAACAGCCTCCAAAGGAGAAAAAACTCTCCATTAAAGGAAGCTGCATCATGTTGGTTGGTCATGCCTTTGATAGCTTACTTTTGTTGATTGCCTGTACTTATGGTTCTTTTGAAGCAGTTGATAGGTCCTTGATCTTCAGGATATATAGTTGTTCATTGTGGCTGTATATTATTACTTTGGATTAACATCATTTGTTATTAAGGGGGGACAAGAAAGCTGAGAGTAAGAAACAAGGTATGTGCTCTCAATGATTGTATGTACTTTCCTCTTGGCTAGTAAATTCAGTGGTTAAACATTCACTTGACACTGCATATTCTAACCGCTTGTCTACCCTTTTTTTCAATTTTATCCTGTGCAATTTTCATCCACTCCCATAGTTATATGAGATTGATTACTGTGCATTATCAGTGTGAAAAATTGTACATTGTAAACTAATAATAAATTATATAAGGTATGATTTTTATTATAATTTTCTAAAGATAAACAAATTTATCGTACATGATTTTTTATTTGTTGATTGCTGTTAATGCATATATTATTTTTTCTAGTTATATATGTAAATTGCTTAACTAGATTTCTTTTTCCTTTGGCTCAGATTTTTTAACAAAAAAGTTTAGCATATTTGTTGATTCTTGAATAAATGAGTTGTTTTTATCATTTTATCCCATTCAACCTTCAAAGATTAAACTTTGGCAAAATTCCGATTAATTTTTCTGGCTGCGTAGATGTATGAATATGCAAATTAGGACTTGTGTTATAGTATCATTAAAATTGTTAATAAAAATGATTAATATATTCCTACTTTTAATTCATGCACAGCAATTTTTTTATTTAAATTATGAATATACATGTCAAATTCTAATTACAAAGTTGATGGAAGATAATTAATTATATAACTAGATGGTTTAGACAACCAACGACCAACATCAATTGGCACTGACCAATGGGTAGATGGACATAAACAAAGAGAAAGGCTTATGAATTATATGAAGCGGCGTTATTCAAACTTATGTGGGATACCAAAACTTGAGCTCTTATTTATTCTAAAAGTATTTGTGTTGGATTTTGAAATCAATCACTTTATTTTCTCTAAAATCATCTTGGTTTCGGTCGAACTAGTTTTTGGAAAAACCAGTTTTAGTTTAAAATCGGTTTTTAATCCGTTCAAGAGTGGTTTTAAATTAATTCAAAAACAAAGCTATATTTGATCCTAAACTTTTTATAAAATTTAGTTTTAGGATCAATTTTAAATTGGCTCAACCGATTTTCAATCAAAACAACAACAAACTATGCATAGAGAGTTTTGGAACATAAAAGAGCAACAAACTAAGCATACAAGAGTTTTGGAACGTTTTTGTTAGAAAATATTACAATTTCCCATAAGTCATTGTCTCTAAACTAAGACCTATATAAGCAACGTCTGCGTTGTACAAGTTTGTATAAATAAATAAAATTAAAAGATTAGTTATGTTCTTGGTTTTAATCACAAATTTTATTTTTATTTTTATAAAAATATTTAATTTTAGTTATTATATTTATAAAAAATGAGGTGTGATTTTAATATTTTATTAGGGATAAAAGACACGTATTTTTGTTCAAATATATTGATTAAAAACAAATAATTTTTTTATAAAGATTAAAATAATTTTTTTAATATTTTGAAAACAAGAGTACATTTAATAAAAAAATTAAATTATTTACTTTTATAATTATTAGAAGAACTTATTAAATAAAAACAAAAACATTAAAAAAGGGTTTTTGTATGTGCACTAAATTTGTTATATTAATTGCGTACCCATTAAAAATAATTTCATTATTATTAAATTGGTTGTTAAGCCGGCTAATATTAGAATAAATAAACTAGGTAGATTTATTTTAACTCATCCATTTTATAATTTATTATTAGATATTAAAAAACTTACTTGTTGAAAATCTATGATATTTTTCTCTTATATTTATCGTGTGACAAATCAAATGACAGATATTTTAGCTAAACATGCATTTTTAAATAGAATAATAGATTATATTTTTTTTATTTGTTTTTTTCCATTTATATTATTAACTGATTCAACTAGTGTAACTTTCTTTAGTTATTATTGATCTTGAAGGTTTTTATTTCATTTCTTTCTAAAAAAAATAAAATTAGAATCAGTGAACTAGGAAGGTAATTTATTAAACATTATCTGTAACCTAGTAACCCATTATAAAGATAATGTAATATATTATATAAAGAAAAAAAAAAATAATAACATAAGACAAACAAATAAAAAACTGTAATGGGGTACTTGCCACGTGACTATATAATTAAGTTTTGAAAATTTGTATGTTGATTTTTTTTTTCATATTACTGATTAGGTTTATTAATTTAATTATCCCCATATATATATATATATATTAGTTTGCTCTGAATTAGGTTTTTATATAACTAACTAGAAACTTAATTTAGTGAAATAATTATTAAGTATCTAAATAAGTAATTTTTAACATAAATAAAGAGTAGGATCGGTGATAGAAGAATAATTTAGAAGGTTCATAAAATTTTGATTGAGAAATAAAGAGTATAAACAAGCTTATAATCTTTGTCACTCAATCAACAAATTATTACTAAGTTCAATTTCTCTATTAAGCATTCCATATGATTTTTAGTTCTTTGGAGAACAACCTTAAAACTTATTTATCTAGATTACGTAAGAATTTTTAAAAATGATAGTCACATGTCATATCTTGAGTATAATTTTGGAACTCATCTACTTGTTATTATCATGATAAAATATGTTTTTCTTCAAATGTATTAAGAAGCTTGAGCATATCTTTAATTTAACTTATTTTAAAAATATAATTATTTTTAACTTTTTAAAAGATATTTTAAGTACTATGTAATTATTTCTGTAAATTAATTTGAACCAAACTTGCTATTAGTAATTGTAAATGTATCTTATAAATTATCATTACATAATTTTATGTTTATTAAATGTTATTTTATTTTCCTTCTCTTCTTACCTTTATTTTATTCTCCAACATGAAAATGTCTATTAAATATTAAGTTATTAAACTAAAATATATTTCAAGAATATGTTTAATAATAAAATATAATCAAGCTAAATAAGTTAAGCTCACGCTTCATACATTTCCAATAAATTTGAACTTTAAAATTTAAATTTATCTTTAAAATTTAAATTTATCTCATTTAAATAATTAAGTTTAATTAGTTTGAACATTATATATATTTTGTGTGTGTGAATTAAGTTTCAATTTTATGTTTTCAACTTGACTCAATTAATCTTACCTTCATGTAATGGATTATATCAGTAGAAATAATTAGATTACTTATCAGTGGCATGGGAATATGGTGATCACTTGGCTCAAGTTGATTATTTATTCATTTATAAAAAATATTTTCGAATCAAGAGAAAATCAAGAGAAAAAAATAAAAGAATATTAAATATAAAAATCATGTAATGATAAAATGAAATTACAAGGTTCATCTTAAATTTAGAGAAATAATAATTTATTTTTCAAAAGTCTCATAAGAAATTAAAATAAATAATTATTCAAAATAAATTAAATCAAACATAAATTAAATATACCATTTTAATATAAAATTGGCATTTTAATCATCGCTCACACATACATAGGAACGAACTCTCTGTAAACTTCAATATTAAGCGTGTAAAACGTGAACTTTGTTTTATGTAATCCAACTAAAATCAAACATAAATTTTATATTTTTAATAAAAGATAAACTGAATTAAATATTTAATAAATCAAACCTGAATAATTCATAAATATTTTAGCTTATTTACTCCCTTGCGCATAAAGGGGATGTATTTTGAAATTTTGATTTGTATCATGTGAAAAACAAAGCCATCCTCGTCACATGTTGCATGGCTAGAATATTATTACTTTATTTCTTTACCTACACACTAGCTATATAATTTCTCTTGCTGTAGAGAAGTGTCCTTTATTTGATATTTTATAATTCATATAATCAAACATAAATATTTATATATTTAATAAAAGATAAACTCAATAAAATATTTAATAAATCAAACATGATTATTTTAACTTATTTACTCCCTTGCGTATACAAGGGGGATGTATTTTGAAATTTATGATTTTTCTCATGTGAACAACAATGTCATCCTCGTCACATGTTGCATTGCTTTTTTTATTATTACTTTATTTCTTTACCAACACACTAGCTGTAAAATTTCTTTAGTTGTAGACAAGTGTCCTTTTATTGACATTTTATAATTCATAAAATTATTTTTGAAGTAGGCAATTAATGTTGGTGCTTTCATGGTAATTTATCAATCCTTCGTCGAACTCGTCGATCATTATCACAATAAAACATGTGAAACAGGTAAAGTTAATGGATGAGAGTTAGTCAAGGTAGTGGAATCTTCTTTATGGAGATAGGATGGTGGTGAGAAAATTACCTCAGAGAACAACGTTTATGGTAATATATAAAAAAAAGTTAATGCTACCCTTAAGTTGCACTTGGAGTATTGGATATAACTTATACACACTGGATAAGTAGAATTGGGTGTAATAAACCCACAATTAGATAATAGAAGGATCGACGGATCATAAAAATTTAAATTCATGAATACTAAATTTATACAAAATATTTATATTTATCTATTCAAAATGTTAATTATAATAGTAATTTATAAAAAATATTAAAAAATACATTTATAAACAAGACAAAGTAACACTATTACAAAATATAAATTTTATAACACGTATCTACATAAGTTATTTAACAATCAGTTTAAAAAAAATAGTGACATTGCACTAGTACTACTTTATATGACATGTAGTACCAACTCTAACCCAAGAAATAGGTTAAGGTAAACCCTTTTAATCTTTGTCTCTAGGGTTAGCCATATCATGCTAGAATAATATCTCTTTGATAGCATATTAAGTACTACTCGACTTGCATCGTCAAATCTGATACATGAAATTAGTCACGGTCACTAGAACTCTTCCGTAACGAATAGCCCCCAAGAAGCCTAGTCACCATACCACTCCGAGGTCACATCTACATTCCTTACATACATCTATCTCATTAGATGATGAATGAATGCAGTTCAATTAAATCGTTGTTTTCTTTTTTCCACGTTAAGCTGACAAGGATCATTCTCGCCTCTCATAGGCTAGGCACCCCATCTCTCAACGTATAACAAATTCACAGATTAGTGAGTACCATTTTTGTCTTTCACAAGTCAAGTGTCTCTCACAGACTAGGTCACTATTTGCATTTATCCTTATTACTTATTTCTTAATTTTATATCATATATAGTCATTCTCAATGCAATTTCAGCAATAACAATAATAGTATGTTTTGCACAAGCATATAGGTTAACAGATAAGCACTAAATTCAGTTGAAACACAAAATTCATTTGGTTCGAATAGGATAGCACCAACGTGCTCCTATTAGCATAACAGTTAACGTGACTTTGCATGGGCATGCACAACCTACTTATGCTATTCTTCATGAACACGATCATGCTTCATAACCTACTACCAAAATTTCCTAGATTTTTGCTCAAAATTATGAATCTAAAAAGAATCTATTGTTTTTCTACCTCTTTCATACACACAACCAATTGAACACAATTAATTCCACAACCAAACAATAAGTCATAATCTAGGGAGTTCAATCCCTTCAAAGAACACCATATAGTTTACAATTTACAAAATAAACTATATGATTATGATAATTAGCACTTTTAACAAACGGAAGAGTGCTAATCTAAGGAGATCAACTCCCCTTTAGATAACCCAAGGCACACAACTTTAGGGTTTAAGGAAACTATTAACTCATGACCATAAGGTTAAGAGTCTCGTAGTCTATTAAGTAAAAGAGACATGCAAAATAATATGGACAAGACACCACAACAAACAAACACTTTGTTAATCGTAGAAGCAGTTAAACACAAGCATTTCAAATACAAGAACTAAGTAGAAAAATGACTAAATATCCTATTAATTGATAAAGACAGTCAAATACAAATACTAAATGGAGTATAGTCAATCCTTCTACGCACAATCATACTCATACCCTTGAATAAGATTTCTCATTCTCCTTACATAGAAAAACGTAGACATAGAGAACATGTTCTTTAAGGTTGTTTTTCTTATTCTTTGGGGTTTCCTCCAACCCAAGTGAAACCCAAATAAAAGGTCTCACATCTCTTGCGATCTTGCGATGAGAAATATTTAAACTATCTAGACTCAATATTTTGCATCAATTCCAACTTGTTTGGAAACTTTCTTGTCTTCCTTTACTTGGTATCCAACTCGTTATATATATATTATTTAGACATTTATAATTTAATATTAATATACTATTTTCATGTTATTTTTTTATTTCAATTCATTATTTTTTTCCAATTTTAATATAATTTACTTTTAATATATTATATTTAAATTAACTTTTATTTTTAGAGACAAAATCCTTGCTTGAAATATATTAAAAAATTATATTATCATAAGTCAAAATTAATAAATTAAAATATAAAAATAACATAAAAATAATAATAAATTAAATTATAAGTAAAAAAATTAAATTATATATTTTAAATAAGTATAAAAGTTAAGTAAATTTGTTAATTGAAAAGTATGAATAATATAAAAAAATAATAATAATTAGAATTCATATTATATTAAAAAAACTATAAAATTAAATTATACATAATTACGTTACTTATATAAAATAATAATATATTAATTAATTGAATTATGCACCTAAACATAATCTAATTATCATAATTTAAAATATTTTATATTATCTTATTTATCATAATAAATATTATTTATTATGTGAGTCATATTATGCATTAAACTAATTAGAGTTAGTGATAAGACTAAAAAAAGACCATTAATATTTACAGGAATCTAAAACATATTTAAAGCATTATTTTTATTATAATAGAATTATAAATTTAATAAATCTATATAATTTATAAGTTAGTATAACAGGTAACCATGTGAGTTTGTACACTACCCTTTTTAGTCCCTTTTATAAGACTCAAATTAAATGTTTGACCTGATTCTTTTTATATAAACCAATCTATAATGTCTCATGAATTAATTTTTTTTAGAAATATGCTCTTAATTATGAGTTATTTGTTAAGCTCAACAAAAAAGTAAGTGAAATATATTAATATTTCAAGTTCTTTCGGAGTTTAATTGTCTTGTATAAAAAGCACTTTAGAAATATTACTTTGACCATTCACATGTATCACCAGTGAAATTATAGCAATAAGTTTATTAATGTTGAGAGACTAAAAAAAGTAAAACTAATAAAAATATTTATAAAAGAATAAGAATATGTCTCATTAAAGGAAATATTTTATATTTACAATCAATAAAACATGTGTAGTTTCAACTTCAAATTATAATTATAGTTTATTAAAAATTGTAAGAAAATAAATGAAAAGTTAGTAAGAGTAAACTGAGTTTGAACTTTTAGAGTTACATATGAAAAAAAATATACTCCTATACTTATCTAAAGAAAACATGAGATGTGTGTATATTTTGCAATAAGCATATAGGTTAACAGATGAGCAGTAAATTCAGTTGAAACACAAAATTCATTTGGTTCAAATAGGACAGCACGAGCTTACTCCTATTAGCATAACAATTTATCGTGACTTTGAATGGGCGTGCACAACCTGCATAGGCAGTTCTTCATGAGCACGGTCATGCTTGATAACTTACTATCAAATTTTCCTAGATTTTTGCCTAAAATTTTGAATCTAAAGGGAACCTATTGTTTTTCTACGTTTTGCATACACGTAACCAATTGCACAAAATTAATTCCACAACCAAACAATAAGTCATAATCTAGGAGTTCAATCCCTTCAAAGAACACCATACAATTTATAATTTACAAAATAAACTATATGATAATTAGTACTTTTAACAAACGGAAGGGTGTTGATCTAAGGAGTTCAACTCCCTTTAGAAAACTCAAGGCACACAACTTTAGGGTTTAAGGAAACTCTTAACCCATAACCATAAGGTTAAGAGTCTTGTAGTCTATCAACTAAGACAGACATACGAAATAATAGGGACATGACACCACAACAAACAAACACTCTGTTAATCTAGAGGCAGTTAAACAAAAGCATTTCAAATACAATAACTAAGTAGAAAAATGACTAAATATCCTATTAATTGATAAAGGCAGTCAAATACGAATACTAAATGGAGTCTAACTAATCCTTCTACCCACAGTCATACTCATACCCTTAAGTAAGATTTCTCATTCTCCTTACCTAGAAAAACGTAGACATAGAGAACACATTCTTTAAGGTTGTTTTTCTTATTCTTTGGGGTTTCCTCCAACCCATGTGAAACCCAAATAAAAGGTCTCACATCTTTTGCGATCAGAAAGATTTAAACTATCTAAGTTCAATATTTTGTATCAATTCTAACTTGTTTGGAAACTTTCTTGTCTTCCTTTACTTGGTATCCAACTCATTATATATATATATATATATATATATATATATATATATATTTATTTAGATATTTATAATTTAATATTAATATATTATTTTTATGTTATTTTTTTTTATTTCAATTCATTAATTTTTACCAATTTTAATATAATTTACTTTTAATATATTTTATTTCAATTAACTTTTGTTTTTAGGGACAAAATCATTGTTTGAAATATATTAAAAAAATTATGTTAACACATGTCAAAATTAATAACATATTGTTTGCTCGTAATGACATAGGCTTGTTGCATGAAACCAGGAGATTTCTAACGAATAATTTCTAGATGAAAGATCGTTGAGAAGTTTCTTTTATATTGGGTATTCAGATAATGATAGATCATTCTCAAGGTATCCTAAGGTTGTAACAAGAGAACAATATCAATAAAGCCTTAAATAGATTCAACGTGAAAGATAGGAAACCAGGAGACACTTTGATAGCTAAGCGAGACAAATTTAGTCTCAATCAATGTCCCAATAATGATCTTGAAAGAATTGAGATGCAAAAGATTCCCTATGCATTAGTAGTGGGGAGTCTAATGTACGCTCAAGTTTGTACTCGTCCTGACATTACTTTTATAGTGGTAGTTTTGGGCAGGTATTTGAGTGATCTTGGAATGTAGCATCAGAAGGCAGTTAAATGTGTGATGCATTACTTAAAGAGAACAAAAGGATAAATGCTCACTTATCGAAGGTTTAAAGGATTGGAGATCATTAGGTACTATGACTCTGATTTTGCTACTTGCCAAGATAACAAATGTACTACGTCTGGATACATCTACATGTTGGCTGAAGGAGGAGCTATCTATTGGAAGTCTGTTAAACATACTCTTATAGCCCCTTTGACCATGGTTGTAGAGTTTGTAACTTTCTTTGAGGCATCCAACCATGGGATATGCCTACAAAACTTTATCACTAGTTGTGGGTGGTCAATGACATGGAAAAGCCATTGAAAATCTATTGTGACAATAATTTGGCAATTCTTTACTCCAAAAATAACAGGACTTCTACAAAGTCAAAGTTTCGACATCAAGTTTTTGGTTGTTAAAGAAATAGTTTGAAATAAACAAATTTCCACAGAACATATGGGGACATTGACTAGGGGACTGATACCCAAGGTCTTTCATGAGAACACTGCTCATATGGGTGTTGCTTTTTATGATACCTTAGTTCAGTGAGAGTCTATACATTTTATGTTTTACTTTAGACATTTAAGTGTTCTTTGATTTTCTGCAAAATAAAGTTAATGATTTATGTTTACATTTTTAACTCGCTTATGTTTCCTTGTATATAATAATTGTATTACATTTAAAGAATTTGGATTGATCTCACAAAGGACTGAAGAAGGACCAATTGGAAATAAACATGTTCGATATCACATTGCATGTAATTTCTATGTCACTCATCCATATTTGATCTATGTCATTGAGGATATTAATATGGTGATCATCATGATCTAATCACGCTTGTTTGTGATGAAAGTTGTGATGATTCCATTGTTAATGTATAAGATAGACCATATTGTATTAATAAGTTTGAAAAAAATAGCATACAGATGTGCATCTAGTAACTTTTATAATACAATTATTTCAAAAAAATATGATAGGCAAGTGAAAAATCGTAAAAAATTTATAATTTCTATTAATTATTTAGATATTATATTCTAAATATAATTATATCATTTATTTATTTATTTATTTAATAATTATAATATTAAGTGGTAGAATATACAGTAGAATTCTTAAAAGAATGTAATATATGTACTTAATAGATCATCTATCATAAAAGTATTGGTCTATTGTATAAGAAGACGAGTGGCACTAATTTATTACGAAGGGGCAATTTATAATGTATGCGAAAACTGCCTAATCATATCTACACTGTCCGTCTAAAATAATTCGCAAAATGGAAAACTATAAACCTCCACCGTATTTTGGGTGGATTAGGATAGATGAAGAGAAAACGTATATAGGAATAAATAAAATAAGGTTAAAATGTGGTAGAAGAAAAAATAAGTGTATATTTATAATTATTTAAAATATAATTTATCCACGTTTAGATCATTTTTATTTCAGTAAAAAAATATTATGTATTTAATATTCTCCAATCAAACATCAATCTTATCTTGTTTAGAAAAAACATCAACCTTATCTATACATTATTATTCAGCAATTTTTTACTTGAAACTAGGTATGAGATGCTCGTGTACGTTGTACAAGTTTGTCTAAATAAAAAATTAAAGCATTATTTATGTTTTTGTTTTTAATCACAAATTTTTATTTTTATTTCTATAAAAATGATTGAAATTTAATTACTATATTTATCAAAAGTGAGGTGTGATTTTAATACTTTATTATGGATAAAAGACAGGTATCTTTGTTAAAATATATTGATTAAAATGTAATATTTTAATATTTTAGAAACAAGAGTATATTTAGTAAAAAATAAATAAATTATTTACTTTTATAGTAAAAAACAAAAAACATTAAAATATGATTTTTGCATGTGCATGCATTAAATTTGTTTATATTAACTTTTATAACTGTTAAAAATGACTTCATTATTAAATTGGTCTAATATTAGAATGAGTTAACTAGGAATAAGTTATCATATAGTTTCGATATAATTTATTAAACATTATCCGTAACCTAGTAACCCCCGTTTATAGTGTAATATATTATATAAAGAAAAAGATGGGTAATGGGGTACGTGCCACGTGACTATGTAATTATAATAATGTATAGAAATTTTGATTTGTATCATGTGAAAAACAAAGCCTTCCTCGTCACATGTTGCATGGCTCGGTTATTATTACTTTATTTCTTTACCTACACACTAGCTATATAATTTATCTTGCTGCAGAGAAGTGTCCTTTATTTGACATTTTATAATTCATATATATAATTATTTGAAGTAGGCAATGTTGGTGCTTTCATGGTATCTTCGTCAAACTCTTATACGTATATTTTTGTTCCTTTTTGAATGCTAATAAATAAGAAATGATTTTTAATTAATTATTTTTATGAATGCAAAATAGATGAATCAAATAAAAAGAAATAAAAGTAGACTTAAATGTGGATAAATTATTTCTTTAGAAAGACGGAGATAGAGACAAGAAAGGAATCTAAGTGTGTGCATGAATGTGTCTTCCCAATAAATTAGAGCCTATTGTCTGGCAGATAATATATATACAATATTAATGCTACTCGTCACGTTATATGTGTTGCCTTCTGTTCTAAAATTTTCCTATACAGATTGATAAAATCAAATCCATTAGTATCGTTTCTGAAAAATTCACAAATTTTAAAAAATATATTCTCAATCTAAATATAGGTTATTATATAATCACTCAAATTATGTTTGTCACAACCTGGATCGTGACTCGGGTTGACAAAAGTAGAAGTTTGACATCCGAGTCTCTTCTAGGGAAGGAACAGGGAGTACGGAGTTGTCACTGGCATTTTTATGGAAAATGCCAGGAAATTTTGGGTTGGATAAGGCAGGTCTGGAAATCAGAATCTGGGTTCAAGAGTCGGTGGTTATGTGTCAGGATCACCAAGTGTCTTATCACGTCTATCCAAGGATAGTTAGCCTAACTCGATGAATGAAATGTGATATGGCCTCTATGCTATTGATTTTTCCTTTCTAGAATGGAAGATATTTACTAGATATGAGTGAAGGACATTTTTGATTTTTTTGGATGAAGAACTTGACAAGAGTTGTCTCTTGCTCCTACGTATCTCCTATTGCAATGTAGAAGTCAAAGTTTACGTAGTTCTGAGGCATGGATGGTTAGATTGGGAGGAGTCGAGACCGACTCGACTCAATTGGAATGCAAGGGGGTCGAGACTGACTTGGCCCAGTTGAAGTGGAAGGGGCCAAGACCGACTCGGCCCTGTTGGAGTGTACGCGGTCGAAACCAACTCGGCCCTAGTAGAGTGCCGACTATGTATCAGCCGGCTATGTGTGTTGCAAAAGTGGGAAGAGATGGACTATCTGTTGGTGTGCACGGGATTGGATAGAAGTGGACTTTTCATTGATGTCCAAAGAGGTTAGAGAAAAGCGGACTATCCCTTGGCGTCCAAAGATAATTAAGAAAAAGGTGGACTGTCCACTGGCATCCAGAGAGGGTTGGGGAAAAGTGCAGCTTGAAAACTTAGGATTAGATGTTGTGAGACTTAAGGTTAAATGCTGGGAGGGGATCTTGACTGACTCGGTCCCTTTGGTGTGAGCCGATCCCCTAGGAGTCGGTTGTTGGTTAATCTTGGTTCCCGCCCCATTGGAGCCGGTCTCGGTGTTGGTAGACAACTCGGTTTCGATTACATATGGGGCCGGTCCGGAGTCGGCCTACAACTTGGTTGCAGTTACATATGAGGTTGATCCGGAGTCGACTACAACTTTGAGTTGGCTACATGGGAGTCGAAGTCGGTTATCGACCTATAGAATGTAGTATCTTACTTACCTTGTATCAAGGGATTACTTGTTCGCTGCAGAGTGGGTGAACTCCTTCCTTCTTGGCTTCTCACGTTCTCTTGAGGTTTGGGCTTTTCCTCTCTTCAAGATTTTTCACTCTCTTCGTCTCTATGCTAGCTCTAACATTCTCTCAAGATTAAGATACTTCACTCCTTCTCCAGATCACGATTTTTCACCCTTTTATCCTTAGGTTTTTCCATGACCGCTTCTCCTTCGAGCTCGAGCCCTTTTATAGGCTCGTTCGTGGATCTCTATCATTTAATGCAATGTGTAGTACCCTAGGTCCCATTAATATTCCAGTGCCACTAGGAGGGTTTTCCCTCATTCAATGCGACGACCATGTGATTAGTAGGTGGTGACGTTCTTAATCTTTTGTGATCATCACCACTCGCGCATCCTCCATGCTTTTTTGCTTTTCAGGGGGAAGACATACTCGCTGGAGAGCATCTGAATCCCCATCCCGGCTCGCTTCTGCTCGAGGTCAATTGGACAGAGCAACGTGGTAGGGTTCGCTTCCTTAAGTAGCTTTTCTCTCACACTTTCCTTCTTTTTTTTCTATTGGGAGAGTCGTCACTGCTTCTCCCTTGCTACTTCTTTGCTTTTTCTTTTTCTCTTTCTCTGCCTGCCGTCGTTTCTCCAATTCTTTGTACCTGGACAGAAAATGGGTATTACAATGATACAGGACAAAATCAATTTTCACTCATGATTAATTATGTATTATAATATAATTAACTCATTTTAATAATCCACAATATTAACTAATCTTTTCATATATATATATATAAAAAAGATAAAGTTATTCTAAAAATTATTTATTTTTTTTTTTTTTTTATTGTATTCTCTAACATGAAAACTTCTATTAAATATTAAATTATTAAACTATAATATATTTCAAGAATATGTTTGATAATGAAAGATAACTGAGCTATAAATAAGTTAATTAACCTTACGCTTCATATATTTCTAATAAGTTAAGCTTAAACTTTAAATTTATATCATTTAAATAAATAAATTTAATTAGCTTGAATATTATCTATATATATATATATATATATATATATATATATATATATATATATATATATATATATATATATATATTGTGCGTTTTAACTTTATCACTCAATTAATCCCTTACTTTCCTTTAATGGATTATATTAGTAGAAATAATTAGATTACTGATCGGTGGCATGTGAATATGTGATCAGTTGGGTCATGTTGATTGTTTATTTATTTATAAGAAATATTATTGACGTATTTTTTTATGTTTAATTATCTAGTTTTTAACGGAGAATTTTATATTAGAAGATATAATAAGAGAACAAAATATTTAAATATAAAAATTATGTAATGATAAGATAAATTTTAATCATGTTTGATTCAGCCTAATTTTAGAAAAATAATAATTTATTTTATAAATGTTCTTGCAAGAGGTTAGAGAAATAATTCTTCAAAATAAAATAAATCAGACATAAACTAAACATATCTATTTTTATAAAAAAAATCGACATTTTAGTCATTACCCACACATACATGTACAAGTATACAAAAGAAGGAATTATTTGAGAATTTCAATTTTAAGTAGGAAATCTTTCCGATATTAAAATTGTTTTTCTTTGTATTACTTTTGACTTTTTCTTTTTTTTTTTTCTGAAATAAAAAATAATAATATTTTTTCAAGTAAAAAATTCTGTTGAATTTAAAATTTAAAATTCTATTCTCTAAAATAAAATAAAAAATAATTCAAATTCTTCTTATCTTTAAAAATACAATAAAATATTATATATATATATATATATTGTTTGTTAGGATAAAATAAATATTTATAAAGTTTTACGCAATTATTTATAAAGATATTGATTTTAACAAATGTTGCAAAGTACTAACCCATTCTCTACATGTTATCTACATCTAAATTTTTCTATGATTTTAAATATTATTTATAGAAAGAATTTTTTAATATTTTTTCCTTAAAATAAAAATATTAATAATAACTCCATTAAAATTATTTTTATGTCATCTTAGTTGTAATTTTCGTTCCAACAATATTTTTTTAATATAAAATTAATATTTTAATCATCATGCATATATATGAAATTATTATTTATGAAATTATTTTAGGCATGTAAAACGTGAACTTTTGTTTTATGTAATCCAACTTAATCAAACATAATTCGTATACTTTTAATAAAAGATAAAATGAATTAAATATTTAATAAATCTTTTTTTTTACTTATTTACTCCCACGCGTACACAAGGGATGTATTTTAAAATATTGATATATTTTGAAATTTTGATTTGTGTGACACCCTTCTACCCCGGATACTTAAATTAAAATAATCAAGTAAATAAAATGAAGATAGGCTAATAGTTAAAACCAAAAAACACAATTGTATTAAGGATAAAAGGTTCACATGATAATTAAAAGGTAGGCACAAAGTTTTCAAGGAGGTTTTAGATATAAACATTATAATTGAAAAAACTAAAATCATCATCATTTTTAAAATAAGTCATTCAAACATCAAGGCATAGAGCAACTATTTTAACTTCTAGAACCCCGATGTCACACTAACTAGAGCAAGACCCCGCCTTTTCAAAACTTGGCACCATGAGTGCCCTCAACGTTACCTAAAAGAAAAAAACAAGAGAAGGTACGGTAAGAAATCGCATTCAATCATATATAAAGGCAGATAATGTTCCAAATCCCACCCATTACCGTACTCAATTACTAACAGTTAACAGATGCTCATATATCAATCACATTTCCTTCATTCAAAATCAATCACATTTCCTTCATTCAAAATCAATCACAGTTCATTCATGTTTACAAAATGCACATGCTCGCACAATGCATATGCTCATCACCACACCTAAGAGTCTCGAAGTCTAACTCCACACCATGGGCGAACCTCCTCAATCCCCTTAGTTATCACTAATGATGGCCACACCGTTAAACACCCCGTATGGGCGGTTTGTCGCCGCTTAAACACCACCTATGGCCCGTGCGGACATTCCACACAAATAGCTTAAACACCACCTATGACCGACGTGCAAAGGCATGGTTAAACACCACCCATGGCCCATGCATATGATTGTCCCCATCATTAGTCCCCCCCGTTAAACACCACATATGGCTGTGGTATTGCGACCAATGCCCGGCTTCTCATGCATCTCATGCCTCTCATGTCCATGCTCAATGCATTCTCATCCACACTCTTATTCTCATGATTTATTTATACATCATTCGCACAGTCCACAATCATACCCAACCATATTAATTTAACCATCATTATTATAAATCATTCATCAGGAAGCACAGAAACGCACGTAAAACACCATTGAATTTCACCCAATTTCATCATTGAACACAAGAGCCCCAGATCATGAACAACCATAAACGACCACAAGAATCAAGTAATTATGGTAATTAACCATACAATTTCCTAACAAAAATCACGTTAGGATAAGACATTAATCAGACCACAGAACATATTGACAAATTGTTTTTTATCGATTAAAATATTTTTAGAACATAATAACCAAACAAAATTGAGAATTTAGTTCCTAGAGGGACTTAGGGATTGCCCTCACTACTCGTATCCTCCAGCATTCATATATGATCGAACCAATCTTCCCATACCTCAGAGACGAAGAACGAAGAAGAACTGATGCATTTTCGGGACGATTTGAACACTCTAGCTTCTCCTCCTTGCAAGTTTGCGTTCTCTCTCCTCTAGGTCTAGCTGTTTGACGTGCAAAACACAAATTAGGGTAAACTGATTACCCGCCTAATATTCTAACTGGGTCGGGTCAACCCCGACCCTCTCGTCAGCCCTCCCCGTTAATTCAATTAATTAAATTAATAAATGAAAATAATTTAGATAAAGCCTCATCAGTTTGTTAAATCATTAACCCCTCCATTAAAATAAAATTGATAATAATAATAATAATGTAATTAATTTCTAAAAATAATTAAATAAATTTTAGGATGTTACAATTTGTATCATGGGAACAACAAAGCCGTCCTCATCACATGTTGCATGGTTATTATTACTTTATTTCTTTACCAACAAACTAGTTAATAATTTATCTTGCCGTAGATAAGTGTCCAAGCTAGAGTTCTTTTAATGACATTTTATAACCAAAAAAATAAATTATATATAATGACAGATAATATTAAATAATTTTATACTGTTATATAATAATATATAATTGTATATATTAAATTTATTGATTTTTATAATAACTATATTAAAAGTGATACCAATAATGAAATATGTGATTAAATGATGTTGTAAAATTATTTTATTTTATCAATGTATGACCATCATTCTTTTGTAGTTCATATAATTATTTGAAGTACACAATGTTGGTTTATTCATGGTATTGTGGTCAATCCTTCATCAAACTCGCTATTACATTAATTATTGAATCATAAGTGTGAGTAAGAAGTCGTATACAAGATAAAAATAAATAAGTTGAATAATGTACAAATAAAAAGAACTATCAACTTAATGTCTTTAGATGTTATGTTAAATATTATCTCAAATTCACTTATATAACTTACTAGTAATGCTGGCTAGAATTCTCCTTGATTACCCATAAAACATGTTATGGTGGTGAGAAAATTGCCTAAGAGAACAGCATTTTTGGTAATATACTTATTAACAAAATTAATGCTACCCTTAAGCTGCACTTTGAGTGTTGGATATACCTTCTACACAGTGGATAACTAGAATTGGGTGTAACAAACCCACGTTTAGATAATAGAATAAGAGTCATAAAAATTTAAATTCATCTAATTTAATAATTTATACATGTCTCATTCCTTACACACACCTGACTCATTAGATGATGGATGAATGCAGTTCAATTAAATCGTTGTTTTCCCTTTTCCACATTAGGCCGATGAGGATCATTCTCGCCTCTCATAGGCTAGGTACCTCATCTCTCAATGTATCACAAATTAGTGAGTATCATTTTGACCTTTCACAAGCTAGATCCCTCACTAGATAAATGCCCTTCATATCCATTTTTATCTCTCACAGACTAGGTCACTCTTTGCATTTATTCTTATTACCCATTTCTCATTTTTATATCACATATCGTCATTCTCAATGCAATTTCAGTAATAAAAACAATAGTATATTTTGCACAAGCATATAGGTTAACAGATGAGCAGTAAATTCAGTTGAAACACAAAATTCGTTTGGTTCAAATAGGACAGCACGAGCGTACTCCTATTAGCATGACAGTTTATCGTGACTTTGAATGGGCGTGCACAACCTGCATAGGCAGTTCTTCATGAGCACGGTCATGCTTGATAACTTACTATCAAATTTTCCTAGATTTTTGCCTAAAATTTTGAATCTAAAGGGAACCTATTGTTTTTCTACGTTTTGCATACACGTAACCAATTGCACAAAATTAATTCCACAACCAAACAATAAGTCATAATCTAGGAGTTCAATCCCTTCAAAGAACACCATACAATTTATAATTTACAAAATAAACTATATGATTATTAGTACTTTTAACAAACGGAAGGGTGTTGATCTAAGGAGTTCAACTCCCTTTAGAAAACTCAAGGCACACAACTTTAGGGTTTAAGGAAACTCTTAACCCATAACCATAAGGTTAAGAGTCTTGTAGTCTATCAACTAAGAGAGACATACGGAATAATAGGGACATGACACCACAACAAACAAACACTCTGTTAATCTAGAGGCAGTTAAACAAAAGCATTTCAAATACAATAACTAAGTAGAAAAATGACTAAATATCCTATTAATTGATAAAGGCAGTCAAATACGAATACTAAATGAAGTCTAACTAATCCTTCTACCCACAAATCATACTTATTCTTCGTATACCCTTAAGTAAGATTTCTCATTCTCCTTACCTAGAAAAACGTAGACATAGAGAACACATTCTTTAAGGTTGTTTTTCTTATTCTTTGGGGTTTCCTCCAACCCATGTGAAACCCAAATAAAAGGTCTCACATCTCTTGCGATCAGAAAGATTTAAACTATCTAAGTTCAATATTTTGTATCAATTCCAACTTGTTTGGAAACTTTCTTGTCTTCCTTTACTTGGTATCCAACTCATTATATATATATATATATATATATATATATAAATATATAATTTATTTAGACATTTATAATTTAATATTAATATATTATTTTTATGTTATTTTTTTTATTTCAATTCATTAATTTTTACCAATTTTAATATAATTTACTTTTAATATATTTTATTTCAATTAACTTTTGTTTTTAGGGACAAAATCATTGCTTGAAATATATTAAAAAAATTATGTTAACACATGTCAAAATTAATAAATTAAAATGTAAAAATAACATAAAAATAATATTAAAATTAAATTATAAGTACATAATTAAATTATATATTTTAAATAAGTATAAAAGTTAAGTAAATTAGTTAATTGAAAAGTATGAATAATATTAAAAAATAATAATAATCACAACTTATATTATATTAAAAAGAAATTATAAAAGTAAATTATATATAATTACGTTACTTATATAAAATAATAATACATTAATTAATTGAATTATGCATCTAAACATAATCTAATTATCTTAATTTAAAATATTTTATATTACCTTATTTATCTTAATAAATATTATTTATTATGTCAGTCATATTGTGCACTAAACTAATTAAGGTTAGTGGTAAGACTAAGAAAAGACCATTAATATTTGGAGGAATCTAAAACATACTTAAAGCATTATTTTTATTATAATAGAATTATAAATTTAATAAATCTATGTAATTCATAAGTTAGTATAATAAGTAACCATGTGAGTTTAGACACTGCCCTTTTCGGTTCCTTTTATAAGACTCAAATTAAATGTTTGACTTGATTCTTTTTATATGAACCAATCTATAATGTCACATGCATTAATTATTGTTTTAGAAATATACTCTTAATTACGAGTTATTTGTTAAGCTCAATATATAGTAAGTGAAATATATTAATATTCCAGACTCTTTGGGAGTTTAACTTTGACTTGTATAAAGAGCACTTTAGAAATATTACTTTGACAATTCACATGTATCACTAGTGAAATTATAGCAATAAGTTTGTTAATGATGAGAGACTAAAATAATTAAAACTAATAAAAATATTTATAAAAAGAATAAGAATATGTCTCATTAATGTTATGAGTAATTTTGAAAAATTAACTAAAATCTTTAATCTTTATGAATTAGTTGTTGGGTGTTATAAAAAGAAGCAGATGTAATGGTGAAAATGGACTGAGGCAGGGTAGGATTTGCATAAGTCTTGTTTGATATACTTTATAATTCTACAACTTAAGTTTGGGTCTGTTACTTGTTATACACTTTTTTTTATGCTTAGCTTGGCCTTTTAGACCTATTAACCTATTTGAAGGCCTATTTCATATTAAGGATTTTAAATACACTTAAACAAACCATGTGAATTTAAAGGAAATATTTTATATTTACAATAAAAAAACATGTGTGGTCTAAACATCAAATTATAATTATAATTTATTAAAAATTGTAAGAAAATAAATGAAAAGTTAGTAAGAATAAACTGTGGTTGAACTTTTAGACTTACATATGAAAAAAATATATTCCTATACTAATTTAAAGAAAACAAGAGATGTGTGTAATAAACTCAAAGTTGATAAATAATATTGAAAAATTAAAAATCATAATTCTTAAAATGTAAAAAATAAAAAAAATCATATTTAGGAAACTAAAATTAAAATCGATACAAATTTAATAAACAAAAAATATATTTAAACTTAAATGTTATTTATCTCCTGTAAAACAAAAATGAGTTTGGATGTCTCAGGAAACAAATAAAGTTTCACGGCAATAAAAGGTGAACGGAACGTGATAATTAAAATACTTTTTATTATAAGCTAAAAATATTTGTTGATATATTTAGCTAATTAATTTTATGACTAAGATGTGGTAAAGAATAGAAACAAACAATTAAAAATTATACTAAGAATTATTTGTAATTAAATGATGATATAAATATATTCTGTCAGCGTAAATATAAACCATTCAAGTCTATTTTAAAAAGGTGTAATTAAATTTGGTTTGTGCTAGCTTTTGCAAATAGTAGACAAGTTAGACAAATTTTTGTAAGAAAAGAATGAAAATTTTGTGAAGAGAAGGCAGTGATCGATATATAACAAGAAGAGTAAGAAAAGAACGGAAAATTTGAGAATGGCAGGTGATATTTAACAAGACTATCGAGTTAGAATATTAATGTATTTATTATCTGCGGAGACGGTAGGCACTAATTTATTAGGTGTCTCTGCATAGAATCATATATATGATATGAGAGTGAGGATCCCTTCACTCTATCTCTCTGAAAATTATTGTACTGTAATATTTAATTATCCACGTTTGGGTCGTTTTTATTAATTTATACAGTTTCGATATAATTTATAAAGATGATCCGTAAGGCCTAGTATCCTGTATAAAGATAATGTAAGATATAGAAATTAAAAAAAAGTGAAATTTGGCACAAGTACCACGTGCATGCATGCGTATATACCATACTTTACTATCTGATGCTTAAGAGACGGACATACGGTGTTACAATTGGCATCCACGGCTATAAATAGTTGGAAGGATGGCATGAAGTTTACATCCAGAATTGAACCAAACCCATTTGTATTGTAGTACCTACTTACCTACCACTCATGGCTATGTTTGTTGGAAGCAGCAAACCCATTTTCCTAATTGGTGTACTTGCCATGTTGGTGATGCTACTAAACATAAACATGGTGAAGTCACAAGATTCAGTCTCTTTCAATTTCGAGAATTTTACTCGAGACATAGAGGATTTGATCTTCCAAGGTGATGCCACTATCGGATCAAGTGAGAATGTGTTACAACTAACCAAGTTAGACGATAGTGGAAAGCCAGAGGAGTCGAGTGTGGGGCGAGCTTTGTACATTGCCCCTGTGCACCTCTGGGAAAGCTCTGAACTAGTGTCAAGCTTTGAAACCACCTTCAGCTTCAAGATCTCATCATCTGACCCTACTCCAGGTGATGGCCTTGCCTTCTTCATTGCATCACCCGATACTACCATCCCTCCTAATTCTGGTGGCAAGTACCTTGGACTCTTTCCTGGCCTTATACCTAAAAACTCCTCTCCATCCCACGTAGTTTTCGCTGTTGAATTTGACACCTACCGTAATATTGATATTGAGGATCCAAACTATACACACATTGGATTTGATTTTAACAATATCTCCTCAACGATAACCACTCCCTGGCTTTGGCGAGATGGGGAAATAGCCACTGCACAGATCAAATATGACTCTGCCTCTAAAAGGCTATCTATTGTTGCTGGTTATCCTGCCCGTGCCACTACTCCTGTCATTCTCCATTATGACATTGACCTATTTGCTATCCTTCCTCAATGGGTTAGAGTTGGATTCTCTGCTTCAACTGGTCAACAAACACAAGCAAATACCATTCTCTCTTGGTCATTCACTTCAACCGTGCAGCACACTGATCAAATCCAGAGCAAGGACAAACATCTTTCTAGCATTGTCTGATCATTTCCATCTACTCTTGTACCATATGTAATAAAACCAACTCTATGTGTGATCCATCCACTACCTAGCCTGCTTATGGATCGTGCATGCCAATAAAGGACACAATATATGTATGTTCTATGTATTTCAGTTTGAATGCTAATGTTTTTTATGTTTTTAGCTTATGTTCATGGCCTTCCTATTTTAAGCCTGGACTTTCATTGTCTTTTAAGTTTCAAATTCAATGTTGAAGGTCTTTATATTTCAAATATCGATGTTCATTGTCTTTATATTTTGACCCTCAGAAGTGGAGTTAACTTTATTTTCCATTTCCATAAAAATAACTTTTAATTGAAAATAGAGTCTTAAAACATATTTAATCTTAAGTAATATAATAATAAAGTGTAAGGCATCAGAAATAAAAAATTAAAAATCACACTCAGACCAGAAAGCATCAAAATAATTAGATCAGCATCGAAGAAGTATCAAATCCTATCTTGATTGATAGAGAGGCAGAGACGTGGTGGAAAGTCTCAAACCATGTCTTGATCGGAGAGTCACGAACATGGCTGGGTGGCAAAGAATTCACGAAGACGTGGTAAAGAGTGTTACTTGTGATAAATAATACATTTTTTTCTTTTATAAAATGACTATTTAAATATAGGTTGTGCTTCCCTAAAGCATCTACTAGTTGATTCCATTTCTCTATGGGATGAGATTGGATGGTTCTCTCATATTTGATTTAATATGCCCATGCTGAGCTAACCAGCCAAGGATTAGAGCCTACCTAGCTTCCTATGTTCTCTAACTAAGACATAGATGCCTCCAATATGCCAAATATGACCTCTAAAATCTCATTTTGACATTAAAACATCCTTTCACATTTTTTTTCTACTTGACCAATGAGATCAATAAATATTATTTACTACTAGGTTAGAAATTTATAATTTGTATTAATTATTTGAACATTCTATTTTAAATATAATTATATCAATTATTTCTTTATTTAATAATTATAATATGAAGTAATATAATTTAAGTAATAAGATAGACTTACTGAAAAAATGTTATGTGGACTTAATGGGTAGATACTCATATTGGTCCATTAGGAGATAATGAGAACCCTATATTTCAGCTGACACATTAAGAACGATTATGATCTCCAACACACCAAATTAAAATAGAGTTTTTGTTCTTCTCACCAAGAAGAGAAACGAAGGTCCATAGAGGAATTAAAGTGGTTTGGTTAAGGAAAATCGCAAACTAACTACTTGTGACTTCTAATGCATTCTCTAATAAACATCTATGAATCAACGTATTTATTCAAATTTAAAAGTTTTGATATGGCATAATGTGATAGGGACGTGTGCCAATAATGAGAATAAAGAATTCAAACAAGTGGTATCAGGACTACCATTACTGTTAGATTATTAGGCTTCAAACTTGATGATTCTTATAATGTTTGTTTAATTTTTTTCTCTCAATTATATGCATTTTTTTTGTTTTGGAAAATTAAAGGAATAATAATTATATATTTACAATCTGCATTGTGTTTGTGGTTGAGTGACAAAATTTTCTTTTTATATGGATCCAGATTTATCATTATTATTATTATAGTGTTTAGGTTTACGTGGATCTAAATTTCTCAAATTTTGTTACGGACTACAATTTTCTTTTATTAAGTTCAATTAATATATGTCGAGATTTATCACATAGTGCACCATTAAGAAAATGCTCATTTTGCTTTGTCCTTTCAGAATAAGAAAAGGAAGAATATAAAGGGTGTTGCAAAAATATCTTTTCAGCAAAAGATATCAAAGAAGGATAAGGAATTTACCAAGAGCTTATGTAAGAAGTTAGGACACATGAATAAACAATTTCCTAAGTACACCTCTTGGCGTGTAAAGAAAGGTAAAGTTCTTGTTGTAGTTTGTTCTGAAGTTAATTTAACTTTTGTGCCTAAGGATACTTGGTGGATAGATTCTGATGCTATTACTCACATAAGTGTGACTATGTAGGGTTGCCTGTGGAGCCGGCCACCAAGTGATGATGAAAGATTTACTTTTGTGAGTGATGACAATAAAGTTGCAGTATAGGCTATTGAATCTTTTAGGTTACAATTGAAAATTGGATTTCATTTGGATTCATTTGAAACTTTTGTTATGATATCTTTTAAGGGGAATTTAATTTCTATTTCTAGCTTAGACAAATTTAGTTTTTCTTATTCTTCAAGAAATAATAAAGTTAGTCTCTACCAAAATTCAAACGTTGTTGGTTCTAGTTTATTGATTGATAATCTCTACATGCTTGATGTTGTTAGTTCCTATAAAGAAATACAACAAACCAGTTCATGTGGCATAAAGCAAAAATTAAATGAGAATTCAGCCAAATTAGGGTACCAACATCTAGGCCATATATCTAAATAGATAATTCAAAGACTTGTGTTGGATGAAATTCTTGAACTTTTGTACTTATTGAACTTTGAAGTTTGTGTTGAATGCATCAAGGAAAAAAAACAAACATAAGAAAATTAGGTCCTGGAAAAGTTAAGGATGTCTTAGAACTAATACATTCAGACATTGGTGGTTCTTTCCCTACAACTTCTTGGAATGGATAATAATACTTTATTACATTCGTAGACGATTATTTTAGGTACAATTACCTATACTTGATACATGAGAAGTCTCAATCCCAAGATGTTTTCAAGTTTTTCAAGGTTGAAGTTGATCTTCAATTTGGAAAGAAAATTAAAGCTGTCAAATCTGATCGCGGTGGTGAATACTATGGTAGATATGACAGATTAGGAGAACAACGTCCATGGTCTTTTGCCATTTTCTCATAAGGAAGACATTGAATACAAAGAAACCTTTTTTTTCCAATATCTTCAAAGGATTCTTTTAGAACAATAATGACACTAGTAGCTCATTTTGATTTAGAGCTTCATCAAATGAATGTTAAGATTGTGTTTCTAAATGGTGTCATTGACAAAATGATTTATATGGTGCAAACTGAAAACTATGTCAGTTTACTCTAATTTTATGCTATGCAAACTAAAGAAATTCATCTATGATCTCAAAAAACAGGCTTCCCGTCAATTGTAATTTCATTAAGTTATTACCTCACATGGTTTGAGGTAAATGTAGTTAATGATTGTGTATGTCATAAGTTCAAGAGTTGTAAATACGTATTCCTGGTATTATATGTCGATGAGATACTGTTTGCTCGTAGTGACATAGGCTTGTTGCATGGAAGCAAGATATTCTAACGAAGAATTTCTAGATGAAAGATCGTGGAGAAGTTTCTTTTGTATTGGGTATTCAGAGATCGTTCTCAAGGTATCCTAAGGTTGTAACAAGAGAACTATATCAATAAAGTCTTAGATAGATTTGACAT
Source organism: Mucuna pruriens (assembly GCA_025330945.1). NCBI lineage: Eukaryota > Viridiplantae > Streptophyta > Magnoliopsida > Fabales > Fabaceae > Mucuna > Mucuna pruriens. The sequence continues at coordinate 2,157,673 of JAENHJ010000361.1, read as the reverse complement.
GAAAGAAATAGTACGAAATAAACAAATTTCCATAGAACATATGGGGACAAGTTTTATGCTATCAGATTCATTGACTAAGGGGCTAATACCCAAGGTTTTTTCATGAGAACACTGCTCATATGGGCGTTGCTCCTTATGATACCTTAGTTCAACGATAGTCTATATGTTTTATGTTTTACTTTAGACATTTAAGTGTTCTTCGATTTTTTGCAAAATAAAGTTAATGATTTATGTTTACATTTTTAACTCGCATATAATAATTGTATTACATTCAAAGAATTTGGATTGATCTCACAAAAGACTGGAAAAAGACCAATTGGAAATAAACATGTTCGATATCACATTGCATGTAATTTCTATGTCACTCATCCATATTTGATCTATGTCATTGAGTATATTAATATGGTGATCATCGTGATCTAATCACGCTTGTTTGTAATGAAAGTTGTGATGATTCCATTGTTAATGTATAAGATAGGACATATTGTATTAAGTTTAAAAAGAAAAGACATACATATGTTCACCTAAGAACTTTTGTAATATAATTGTTTCAAGAAAATATGATAGCCAAGTGAGAGATCGTAAAAAAATTATAATTTCTATTAATTATTTGAGCATTATATTTTAAATATAATTATATCATTTACTTATTTATTTATTTAATAATTATAATATCAAAATAGACTTGTTAAAAGAATATAATACAGGTTTAATAGATCATCTATCATAAAAGTATTAGTCTATCGAATAAGGAGACGAGTAACATTATTAATCTATGATCTCCAGTACCCTAAACACTAATTTATTACGAAGAGACAATTTATAATGTATGCCAAAACTCCCTAATCATATCTACACTGTCCGTCTAAAATAATTTGCAAAACGGAAAACTATAAACCTCCACCGTATTTTGGGTGGATTAGGATAGATGAAGAGAAAACGTATATAGGAATAAATAAAATGAGGTTAAAATGTGGTAGAAGAAAAAATATCATTTTTATTCCAGTAAAAAAAATGATTATGTATTTAATATTCTCCAATCAAACATCAATCTTATTTATTTTAGATTAAACATCAACCTTATCTATACAATGTTCCAAAAAAAAAAATCTTATCTATACATTATTATACAGCAATTTTTTACTTGAAACTAGGTATGAGATGCTCGTGTGTGCGTTGTACAAGTTTGTCTAAATAAAAAATTAAAGCATTAATTTTGTTTTTTTTTTAATCTCAAATTTTTATTTTTATTTCTAAAAATGATTGAAATTTAATTACTATATTTATCAAAAGTGAGATGTGATTTTAATATTTTATTATGGATAAAAGACAGGTATCTTTGTTAAAATATATTGATTAAAATCTAATATTTTAATATTTTAGAAACAAGAGTATATTTAATAAAAAAATAAATTATTTACTTTTATAGTAAAAAACAAAAACATTAAAAAATGGTTTTTGCATGTGCATGCATTAAATTTTTTTATATTAACTTTTATAACTGTAAAAAATGACTTCATTATTAAACATTATCCGTAACCTAGTACCCTGTATATAGTGTAATATATTATATATAAAAAAAAAGATGGGTAATGCGGTACATGCCACGTGACTATGTAAATATAATAATGTATAGAAATTTTGATTTGTATCATGTGAAAAACAAAGCCATCCTCGTCACCTGTTGTATGGCTCGGTTATTATTACTTTATTTCTTTACCTACACACTACCTATATAATTTCTCTTGCTGTAGAGAAGTGTCCTTTATTTGACATTTTATAATTCATATAATCAAACATAAATTTTTATTTGTTTATAAGAAATATTCTTGAATTATTTTTTATGTTTAATTATCTAGTTTTTAACGGACAATTTTATATTATAAGATATAATATGAGAAAAAAAAGAATATTTAAATATAAAAATTATGTAATGATAAGATAAATTTTAATCATGTTTGATTGCCTAATTTTAAAAAAATAATAATTTATTTTATAAAAGTTCTTGCAAGAAGTTAGAGAAATAATTGTTCAAAATTAAATAAATCAGACATAAACTAAACATATCTACTTTTATAAAATATCGACATTTTAGTCATCACCCACACATATATGCACAAGTATACATAGAAACGAATTATTTGAGAATTTCAATCTTAAGTATGGAAATCTTTCCGATATTAAAATTATTTTTCTTTTGTATTACTTTTGACTTTTTCTTTTTTTCCACGAAACAAAAAAATAATAATATTTTTTCAAGTAAAAAATTCTTTTTGAATTTAAATTTTAAAACCTTATATAAACTCTAAAATAAAATAAAAATAATTCAAATTCTTATTATCTTTAAAAATAAAAAAAATAAAAAATATACATTTTGTTTGTTGGAATAAAATAAATATTTATAAAATTTTATACAATTAAATATTATTTATAAAAATAATTTTATAATATTTTTTTTCTTAAAATAAAAATATTAATAACGACTCCATTAAAATTATTTTTATGTCATCCTGTTGTAATTTTGGTTCCAAAAATTTTTTTTAATATAAAATTGACATTTTAACCATCTTATATATATATATATGAATTAATTATTTGTGAAATTATCTTAGGCATGTAAAAAAGTGAACTTTTGTTTTATGTAATCCAACTAAAATCAAACATAATTCGTATACTTTTAATAAAAAATGAATTAAATATTTAATAAATCAATTTTTTTTACTTATTTACTCCAACGCGTACACAAGGAATGATATATTTTGAAATTTTCATTTGTATCATGCGAACAACATAGCCGTCCTCGTCACATGGTTATTATTACTTTATTCCTTTACCAACACACTAGTTAATAATTTATCTTGCCGTAGGTAAGTGTCCAAGCTAGACTTTTTCTAATGACATTTTATAACGAAAAAAAAAACTATATATCATGATAGATAATGTTAAATAATTTTATATTATTATATAATAATATATTATTGTATAAGTTAAATTTATTGATTTTTAGAACTATATTAAAAGTCATATTAACAATAATTTATATGATTAAATGATGTTATAAAATTATTTTATTTATATGACCATTACTCTTTTATATTTCATATAATTATTTGAAGTACACAATGTTGGTTTTTTTTTTACATCAAACTCGCTAGTATATTAATTATTAAATCATAAATATAAGAAGTTGTATTTATAAAAATAAATAATTTAAATAATGTATAAATAAAAAATTCATAAATTTAATGTTTTACGATATTATATCAAATTCACTTATATAATTCACTAAGTAACGCTGGCTATAATTTTCCTTATCCATAAAACATTTGAAACATGTAAAGTTAATGGTTGAGAATTTGTCATGGTACCGAGATCCTCTCTATGATGGTGAGAAAATTGCCTAAGATAACAGCGTTTTTCGTAATATACTTATTAACAAAATTAATGCTACCCTTAAGCTGCACTTTGAGTGTCGGATATACCTTCTACATAATGGATAACTAGAATTGGATGCAACAAATCCACATTTAGATAATAGAATGAGTGTCATAAAAATTTTAATTCATCTAATCTAATAAATATGTATACGAAATTTCGTACAAATTATTTATAATTATATATTTCAAGATGTTAATTACATTAATAATTTTATAAAAACTACATTTATACATAAGAAACTAACACTAGTACAAAATATTGATTTTTCAAAAGGTTTCAACTATGTCTTTGAATGACATTTTGAGGGTGTCAATATCAATATTTTTGTAGATTTAATAGGTTTCATGAGTACTGTTTATTTTAGCTTAACAGTTAGTTATTTGTGTTTTATAAAAGGTAAATTCTACTGTGCCTTCATAATTGGAGAGGTTTTTGGTACATATGGGCTCATTACGCAACGAAGTGAACGCTAATGTTGCGCTGAGGAAAAATGGTTTAAAAAATATTCCAAAATTAGATATAAAGAAGGTAGAATTTTTAATATTTTACACAAAATGAAAAACCTTACATAGTTTATAGTGTAAAATATAAATTATATACAGTACTTTAGAAATATTAAATGTATTATTATTTTTATTTAATAAGTAAGAATTTATGGGAAAAAAATGTTATAAAGCATTCAGATATATTATACATGTATTAAAATTTCAAAATTTTTATAAATATATTGATTATATAATTTTAAATTAAATTCCATGTATTATGTATGACATCCTCTACCTTGATACTAATTAATGCTAATAAAATAAATTTAGAACAATTTAAATGGAAAAACATACATAGAAGGGTAAAGGATTCACAAACAAACTGGTTTTATACCATAATTAAAATAAACATGCATCCCGACTAGCACTTCAAAGGTCAATTCTAATGTCATAAAATTGAAACCAAATTACATAATCGTAAAATAATTATAAAAGCAAGAACAAAAGTAAGAAAAAAAGTAAGAGGGTTGACCCAAGAACAAAAGTAAGAGGGTTGACCCAAGAACAAAAGTAAGAAAAAAAAAAAGCAAAAAGCAGTAACCGAGGAGCCCCAACTAATCCTCATGCTCCTGTCCAACTTTGCCTGCAAAATAACATTCAACCTAAACGTAGACAACCCAAAACAGAAGGGGGTGAGAAATGTACATAGTTTAAGCCCGTGACATGAACACAATGTAAGTAGCACCCACCCACACAGTTAATTATAAAAATAGAAAATAAGTAAATCAAAACCATACACTTGAGAGACAATAAGCAACCACAATTAACAGACAATGACAAACAAGTATGAACATGAATGTTGACATTGCACTAATACTACTTTGTTTCTCATGTAGTACCAACTTTAATCCAAGAAATAGGTTAACAGAAACACTCTTAATCTTTGCCTCTAGGATTAGTCATACCATGCTGGAATAATATCTCTTTAATAGCACATCAAGTACTACTCGCCTTGCATTGTCAAATCTAGCACATGAAATTAGTCACGGACATTAGAATTCTTCCGTACCGAATAGCCCCTAAGAAGTCTAGTCACCGTACCACTCAAGGTCACGTCTACATTCCTTACACACACCTGTCTCATTAGATGATGAATGAATGCAATTCAATTAAATCTTTGTTTTCTCTTTTCCACATTAGGCCGACGGGGATCATTCTCGCCTCTTATAGGCTAGGCACCTCATATATCAACATATCACAAATTAGTGAGTACCATTTTGGTCTTTCAAAAGTTAGGTTACACACTAGATAAATGTCCCTCGTACCCATTATTGTCTCTCACAAGCTAGGTCACTATTAACATTTATGCTTATTACTCATTTCTCATTTTTATATCATATATCGTCATTCTCAATGCAATTTCAGCAATAACAATAGTAGCATGTTTTGCACAAGCATATAGGTTAACAAATAAGCAGTAAATTCAGTTGAAACACAAAATTCGTTCGGTTCAAATAGGACAACATGAGCGTGCTTCTATTAGCATAACAGTTATCGTGACTTTGCATTGGCATGCACAACCTGCATAGGCTGTTCTTCATGAGCACGTTCATGCTTTGTAACCTACTATCGATTTTTCCTAGATTTTTGCCCAAAATTATGAATATAAAGGAAACCTATTGTTTTCTATATTTTGCACGCACACAACCAATTGAACACAATTAATTCCACAACCAAACAATAAGTCATAATCTAGAGAGTTCAATCCCTTCAAAGAACACCATACAATTTATTGTTTACAAAATAACTATATGATTATTAGTACTTTTAACAAATGTAAGGGTACTGATCTAAGGAGTTCAACTCCCCTTTAGATAACCCAAGGCACACAACTTTAAGGTTTAAGGAAACTCTTAACCCATGACCATAAGGTTAAGAGTCTTGTGGTCTATCAACTAAGAAAGACATACAAAATAATAGGGACAAGACACCACAACAAACAAACACTCTATTAATCGTAGAGACAGTTAAACACAAGCATTTCAAATACAAAAACTAGGTAGAAAAATGACTAAATATCTTATTAATTGATAAAGGTAGTCAAACACAAACACTAAACGAAGTCTAGCCAATCCCTCTACCCATAGTCATACTCATACCCTTGAATAAGATTTCTCATTCTTCAATCCCTAAGAGTCTGAAGCACTACCCTCAAGTATCCCCTCTAAATCATTAGTTACTTAAGGCCCTTGCCATGAGCTGTGAAGCATGAATCTTCACACTCTCTTTACTGCCATCTTAATCTATTAAGATTAAGATAACAATAAGCATCAAAAACACAATAAACAATAATAAATACAGCAATAAAACACATCACATCATCATTTTCCAATTTTATTAGAACAAGGATGAGTAACTCATTCCTCAAATTTCACACGCATCCAAAATAAATAGCTACTTAGGCTAGTCACAACAAAATGTTCATTCTTCAAAAGAAAACATTTCAAATCAATTGATCCACCTGCTCGAAAGGAGTCCTTTTTGCCTTTAACAACATATTGAGGTGATCAGGCTCAATAGATCGTAGTTAGCAATAGGGATGCTTGATACAACAACCAACAAAGGAACATCTATATTACCTCAACACTTCCTTAAAATACACTAGATTATTGCACTTGTACCTCACACTTAACATAAATAAACACTAACACATGGTAGACACATAACTCACTCGTTGAATGAATCTCCCAAAATTCAACATAATGCAAAACAGAACAAAAAATTTATTGTCATCTTTCAAATCAGTCCAACCATGCTAACAAACGCAATGCAAAACGTGTTAGACACATAACTCACAGCCGAATGAATCAACCAAGCTCTGATACGACTAAATGTGAAACCCTTCTACCCCGAATACTTAAATTAAAATAATCAAGTAAATAAAATGAAGACAGGGTAATAGTTAAAACCAAAAAGCACAATTCGTATTAAGGATAAAAGGTTCACATGATAATTAAAAGGTAGGCACAAAGTTTTCAAGGAGGTTTTAGATCTAAACATTATAATTGAAAAAACTAAAGTCATCATCATCTTTAAAATAAGTCATTCAAACATCAAGGCATAGAGCAACTATTCTAACATCTAGAACCTCGATGTCACACTAATCAGAGCAAGACCCCGCCTTTTCAAAACTTGGCACCATGAGTGCCCTCAACGTTACCTAAAAGAAAACAACAAGAGAAAGTATGGTGAGAAATCGTATTCAATCATATATAAAGGCAGATAATGCCCCAAATCCCAGCCATTACCGTACTCAATTACTAACAATTAACATATGCTCATATATCAATCACATTTTATTCATTCAAAATCAATCACAGTTCATTCATGTTTACAGAATGCACATGCTCGCACAATGCATATGCTCGCACAATGCATATGCTCATCACCACACCTAAGAGTCTCGAGTCGGAACTCCACACCATGGGCGAACCTCCTCAATCCCCTTAGTTATCACTAATGAAGGCCACACCGTTAAACACCCCGTGTGGGCCAGTGTGTTGTACATTTAAACACCACCTATGGCTCGTGCGAAGACATTCCACACAACCGTTAAACACCACCTATGGCCGACGTGCAGCATGGTTAAACACCACCTGTGGTCCATGCATATGATTGTCCACTACCATTAGTCCCCCTGTTAAACACCACATATGGCGAGGGTATTATAGCCACGTCTGCCTTCTCATGCATCTCATGTCCATGCTGAATGCATTCTCATCCACACTCTTATTCTCATGATTTATTTATACATCATTCGCACAGTCCACAATCATACCCAACCATATTAATTTAACCATCATTATTATAAATCATTTATCAGAAAGCATAGAAACGCACATAAAATACCATTGAATTTCATCCAGTTTCATCATTGCACACAAGAGTCTCAAATCATGAACAACCATAAACAACACAAGAATCAAGTAATTAGGGAAATTAATCATACAGTTTCCCAACAAAATCACATTAGGACAAAGCAAAAACTGTGACACCCTTCTACCCCGAATACTTAAATTAAAATAATCAAGTAAATAAAATGAAGACAAGGTAATAGTTAAAACCAAAAAGCACAATTCATATTAAGGATAAAAGGTTCACATGATAATTAAAAGGTAGGCACAAAGTTTCAAAGGAGGTTTTAGATCTAAACATTATAATTGAGAAAACTAAAGTCATCATCATCTTTAAAATAAGTCATTCAAACATCAAGGCATAGAGCAACTATTCTAACTTCTAGAACCCCGATGTGATACTAATCAGAGCAAGACCCCGCCTTTTCAAAACTTGGCACCATGAGTGCCCTCAACGTTACCTAAAAGAAAACAACAAGAGAAAGTACGGTGAGAAATTACATTCAATCATATATAAAGGCAGATAATGCCCCAAATCCCACCCATTACCGTACTCAATTACTAATCGTTAACAGATGCTCATACATCAATCACATTTCATTCATTCAAAATCAATCACAGTTCATTCATGTTTACAAAATGCACATGCTTTCGCCTGATGCATATGCTCATCACCACACCTAAGAGTCTCGAGTTGGAACTCCACACCATGGGGTAACCTCCTCAATCCCCTTAGTTATCACTAATGATGACCACACAGTTAAACACCCCGTATGGGGCGGTGTGTCGCATAGTTAAACACCACCTATGGCCCGTGGGAAGACATTCCACATAACCGTTAGACACCACCTATGGCCAGCGTGCAGCATGGTTAAACACCACTTGTGGCCCATGCATATGATTGTCCCCCATCATTAGTACCCCTGTTAAACACCACATATGGCCAGGGTATTATAGCCACGTCTGGCTTCTCATGGATCTCATGTCTCTCATGTCCATGCTCAATGCATTCTCATCCACACTCTTATTCTCATGATTTATTTATACATCATTCGCATAGTCTACAATCATACCCAACCATATTAATTTAACCATCATTATTATAAATCATTCATCTGAAAGCACAGAAAAAACACAAGAATCAAGTAATTAGGGCAATTAATCATACAGTTTCCCAACAAAATCATATTAGGACAAGACGTTAATCAGACCACGGAGCATATGGACAAATCTTTTCTACCGATTAAAATATTTTTAAAACATAATAATCAAACAAAATTGAGAATTTAGATCCTAGAGGGACTTAGGTATTGCCCTCACTACTCGTACCGTCCCACATTCATATATGACTGAACCAATCTCCCCCGTACCTTAGAGACGATGAACGAAGAAGAACTGATGCGTTTCCAGGACGATCTGAACACTCTAGCTTCTCCTCCTTGCAGATTCGCGTTCTCTCTCCTCTAGGTCTGATTATCTTACGTGCAAAACATAAATTAGGGTAAACTGATTACCCCCGTCTAATATTCTAGCTGGGTCGGGTCAACCCCGACCTGCCCGTCAGCCTCCCCCGTTAATCCAATTAATTAAATTAATAAATGAAAATAATTTAGATAAAGCCTCATCAATTTATAAAATCATTAACCCTCTGTTAAAATAAAATTGATAATAATAATAATGTAATTAATTTCTAAAAATAATTAAATAAATTTTAGGATGTTACATGTAGTGGAGTGCTCATGGTGGAGATAGGATGGTGGTGAGAAAATTACCTCATAGAACAACGTTTTTGGTAATATATAAATCAAAATTAATGCTACCCTTAAGTTGCACTTGGAGTATTTGATATAACTTATACACACTGGATAAGTAGAATTGGGTGTAATAAACTCACAATTAGATAATAGAAGGATCGACGGATTATAAAAATTTAAATTCATGAATACTAAATTTATACAAAATATTTATATTTATCTATTCAAAATGTTAATTATAATAGTAATTTATAAAAATATTAAAAAATACATTTATAAACAAGACAAAGTAACACCATTACAAAATATAAATTTTATAACAGGTTTTTACATAAGTTATTTGACAATTAGTTTAAAAAAAAAATAGTGACATTGCACTGGTACTACTTTGTATGACACGTAGTACCAACTCTAACCCAAGAAATAGGTTAAAGTAAACCCTTTTAATCTTTGTCTCTAGGGTTAGCCATATCATGCTAGAATAATATCTCTTTGATAGCACATCAAGTACAACTCGACTTGCATCGTCAAATTTGACACATGAAATTAGTCACGGTCACTAGAATTCTTCCGTAACAAATAGTCCCCAAGAAGTCTAGTCACCATACCACTCGAGGTCACATCTACATTTCTTACACACACCTATCTCATTAGATAATGAATAAGTACAGTTCAATTAAATCGTTGTTTTCTCTTTTCAACATTAGACTGACGAGGATCATTCTCGCCTCTCATAGGCTAGGCACTCCATCTCTCAACATATCACAGATTCACAAATTAGTGAGTACCATTTTGGTCTTTCACAAGTCAAGTCACTCATTATATAAATGTCCCTCATACCCATTTTTGTCTCTCACAGACTAGGTCACTATTTGCATTTATCCTTATTACTCATTTCTTATTTTTATATCATATATAGTCATTCTCAATGCAATATCAGTAATAAACAATAGTATGTTTTGCACAAGCATATAGGTTAACAGATAAGCAGTAAATTCAGTTGAAACACAAAATTCATTCGGTTCGAATAGGATAGCACGAGCATGCTCCTATTAGCATAATAGTTAACGTGACTTTGCATGGGTGTGCACAACCTACTTATGCTGTTCTTCATGAACACAATCATGCTTCATAACCTACTATCAAAATTTCCTAGATTTTTTGCCCAAAATTATGAATCTAAAGAGAATCTATTGTTTTTCTACGTCTTGCATACACACAACCAATTAAACACAATTAATTCCACAACCAAACAATAAGTCATAATCTAGGGAGTTCAATCCCTTCAAAGAACACCATATAGTTTACAGTTTACAAAATAAACTATATGATTATGATTATTAGTACTTTTAAGAAACAGAAGGGAGCTAATATAAGGAGTTCAACTCCTCTTTAGATAACCCAAGGCACACAACTTTAGGGTTTAAGGAAATTCTTAACTCATGACCTTAAGGTTAAGAGTCTTGTAGTCTATCAAGTAAGAGAGACATGCAAAATAATAGGGACAAGACACCACAACAAACAAACATTTTGTTAATCGTAGAAGCAGTTAAACATAAGCATTTCAAATACAAGAACTAAGTAGAAAAATGACTAAATATCCTATTAATCGACAAAGATAGTCAAACACAAACTCTAATAGGAGTCTAGTCAATCCTTCTATGCACAATCATACTCATACTCTTGAATAAGATTTCTCATTCTCCTTACCTAGAAAAAACGTAGGCATAGAGAACATGTTCTTTAAGGTTGTTTTTCTTATTCTTTGGGGTTTCCTCCAACCCATGTGAAACCCAAATAAAAGGTCTCACATATCTTGCGATTTTGCGATGAGAAAGATTTAAATTATCTAGGCTCAATATTTTGCATCAATTCCAACTTGTTTGGAAACTTTCTTGTCTTCCTTTACTTGGTATCCAACTCGTTATATATATATTATTTAGACATTTATAATTTAATATTAATATACTATTTTCATGTTATTTTTTTTAATTCAATTCATTATTTTTTTCCAATTTTAATATAATTTACTTTTAATATATTATATTTAAATTAAATTTTGTTTTTAGAGACAAAATCATTGCTTGAAATATATTAAAAAAATTATATTATCGTAAGTCAAAATTATTAAATTAAAATATAAAAATAACATAAAAATAATAATAAAATTAAATCATAAGTAAAAAATTAAATTATATATTTTAAATAAGTATAAAAGTTAAGTAAATTAGTTAATTGAAAAGTATGAATAATATTAAAATAATAATAATAATCACAATTCATATTATATTAAAAAATTATAAAAATTAAATTATGGCTGGGTGGCAAAGACTTCATGAAGACGTGGTAGAGAGTGTTACATGCGGTAAATAATACTTTTTTTTTTATTGAATGACTATTTAAATATAGATTGTGCTTCCCTAAAGCATCTATTAGTTGATTTCCTTTCTCTTTGGGATGAGATTGCATGGTTCTCTCGTATTTGATTTAATATGCCCCATGCGCCAAGGATTAAGGCCCACCTAACTTCCTGTATTCTTTAACTAACACATATATGTCCCCAAATATGACCTCTAATATTCCATTTTGACGTTAAAATATTCTTTCACATTTTTTTTACATGACCATCGGGATCAATAAATATTATTTACTATTAGGTTAGAAATTTATAATTTGTATTAATTATTTGAACATTCTATTTAAATATAATTATATTAATTATTTATTTAATAATTATAATATTAAGTAATCTAAATTAAGTAATTAGATAGACTTATTGAAAAAGTGTTATATTGGCTTAATAGGTACATAGTCATGTTTTTTTCATTAGGAGATATTGAGAATCCTATATGTAGAGAACAATTATGATCTCCAACATACCAAATCAAAATAGAGTTTCTATTCTTCTCACCAGGAAGAGAAACGAAAGTTCCTAAAGGAAATAAGGCGATTTGGTTGAGGAAAATCGCAAACTAACTACTTGTAACTTCCAATGTATTCTCCAATCAACATCTATGAATCAAAGTATTTATTCAAATTTAAAAGTTTTGACACGTGCAATTTATAAAAATAGAGAATTCAAATAAATGAGATGAAAACTACAATTATTTTTATATTATTAGACTTTAAACGTGATGATTCTTATAATATCTGTTTAATTTTTTTCTCTCAATTATATAAATTTTTTTTTGTTTTGAAAAATTAAAGAGATAATAATGATATATTTACAATCTGCATTGTGTTTGTGGTTGAGTGACAGAATTTTCTTTTTATATGGATTCAGATTTACGTGTTTGCGTTTACGTGGATCCAGTTTTCTCAAATTTTGTTTACAGACTGCAATAATTTTGTTTACAGACTGCAATTTTCTTTTATTAAGTTCAATTAATATGTGCCGAGATTTACTACGTAGTGCACCGTTAAGTTCAGTTTTACTATTTGTCAATGTTCCGAGATTTGTGCACAGCTGGTTGCGGGATTCATTTTTCTTTTCCTTGCACATTATTAAGTTCAGTTATGAGATTCCTTTTTAGATGTAGTTCACGGCTATTGTTTTTTTTCTTTCTCCTTTAATAAAAAAGGAGGTAAGAAAATTAACAATAATAAATACATAAATTACGTTATTAAAGATGAACACCTTATTTTGTGTTTCTTTTTTTAATATCTTTATATTAATGTTTATAATGTTTATATTATTACTCATACATGATTTAAGAAATTTTTGACCATTTTCATTAATTTATATGTATCTAGTAATTTTAAAATTAAATTGATTGAAGCAATATATTAACAAAATAATCTCTATTGTGTAAATTGATTTAATTTAAATTACATAGATGTATGTTATTATGAAATTATTTATGCAAATTTTGCTCAACTCAAAAAAAGACATAGTTTGATCAATTAATAACATACTTTATGTGATAATTATAAAATTTTATTTTTCAGATGAATAATAGTCAGTTCAAAAAAAGATTATTATTTGACAAAACTAATTGTCAATATTTGATTATTGCAATAAGAGTACTGCTTGCAAGTTAAATTTTCTATCCAAAGACTAAAAATTATTGTTGTGACAGGTATCTTGTAAATGGTCAATTATATGGTTTATTGGGACATATCTTGTTGTATTTTTGTATGTCTTTTGTCTGTTACACATTATTAAGTTTTGCTCTTTATTTAATTGTTGTTAGCTGTCATTGTGTCTGCTAAAAAAATAGTATCTCAATGTTGAATGAAACAAATTTTAAGGTTTTGAAGGAAGCTGTAGATAATTCTCAGCTGTATGGATTTGGATCTCACTCTGGATCTCACACTTTGGATAGAAAACTAATTCCTACTCTAAAAAAACCTTGAAGGTATCAAAATTGAGAAATGGAAATGTTGTAACCGAATGTATCTTCATCAATTCTAAAAGCGTTTGGGGCTCTATTTCTATAAGTCAAAGTGTAAGGAAGTTTCTTGAAGAAATTGAGCAATTCTTTGCAAAAAATGAAAAGACGGAGACAAGTAACCTTTTGGGTAAACTCTTCTCCATGAAGTATAAAGGCAAAGCAAATATAAAGGAATACATAATGGAGATGTCTAATCTCGCATCAAAACTCAAGTCACTCAAGTTAGAGCTTGGTGAAGACTTACCCGTGCACTTGGTTTTAATCTCACTTTCTACACACTTTGGACAATTCAAAGTGAGTTATAATACTTAGAAGAACAAATGTTCCCTCAATGAGCTTATATCTCACTATGTGCAAGAGGAAGAGAGGTTGTAGAGAAGTAAGAATAAAAATGTTCATTTTGTTTTGCCTTCTCAAAATAAGAAAAAGAAGAACATTAAGGGTATTGCAGAAATGTCTTCTCAACAAAAGAAACAAAAGAAGGACAAGGAATTTACCATAAACTTCTGTAAGAAGTATGGACAAATGAAGAAACGATTTCCTAAGTACACCGCTAGGCGTTTAAAGAAAGGAAAATTTCTTGTTGTAGTTCATTCTAAAGTTAATTTAACTTTTGTGCCTAAGGATACTTTGTGGATAGATTCTGGTGCTACTACTCACATAACTCTGACCGTGCGGGGTTGCTGTGAGTCGACCACCAAGTGATGATGAAAGATTCACTTTTGTGGACAATGACTAAAGTTGCAGTATAGACTATCGAAACTTTTATATTACAATTGAAAACTGGATTTTATTTGAACTTATTTGAGATTTTTGTTGTATTGTCTTTTAAGCAGAATTTAATTTCTTTCTCTACCTTAGACAAATTTGACTTTTCTTATTCTTTTGGAAACAATAAAGTTAGTCTATACCAAAATTCAAATGTTATTGGTTCTAGTTCATTGATTGATAATTTGTACATGCTTGATGTTGTTAGTTCCTATAAAAAAATATTGCAAACAAGTTCATGTGACACAAAGCAAAAATTAAATGAGAATTCAGCCAAATTATGACACCAACGTTTAGGCCATGTCTCTAAATAGAGAATTCAAAGACTTGTGTCGGATAAAATTCTTGAACCTTTGGACTTATCAAACTTTGAAATTTGTGTTGAACGCATCAAGGAAAAACAAACAAACATAAGAAAATTAGGTACCGAAAGAGCTAAGGATGTCTTAGAACTAATACATACAGACATTTATAGTCCTTTCCCAACAACTTCTTGAAATGGATAACAATACTTTATTACGTTCATATATATAATTATTCTAGGTATGATTAGCTATATTTGATACATGAGAACTCCCAATCCCAAGGCGTTTTCAAGTCTTTCAAAGCTGAAGTTGATCTTCAACTTGGAAAGAAAATTAAAGTTGTCAAATCTGATCGCAGTGGTAAATACTATGGTAGATATGACAGATTAGGAGAAAACGTCTAGGACCTTTTGCCATTTTCTCAAAGAGTGTGGAATTGTTCCGCAATACACCATGTCTGGCAAACCTTGCATGAACAGTGTGGAAAAATGATGAAATCAAACTCTTAAGGATATGGTGAGAAGTATAATCAATCATTATTCTTTAACAGTTACTCTAAGGAGAAGTCTTAAAGACCATAGTTTACATCCTTAATAAGGTTTTGAGTAATGTAATTAACAAGACCCCTTATGAACTTTGGACTAGCAAAAGACCAAACATCAAACAGTTGCACATTTGGGGTTGTCCAATTGAAGCACGGTCTTATAGGCTGCATGAAAGAAAATTGGACTCAAGAACAATTAGCTATTATTTTGTTGGCTATGTGGAAAGATCTCGAGGCTTTAAGTTTTATGATTCCACATCAAGATCCTTTTTTGAAACGAGAAATGTAAGATTTCTTGAGGAAGTTCAATTTGAGAAGGAAGAGAACATAAGGAATGTTGTCTTGGAGGAAGAATCTACTAATGACATTGGTCAAGTCCTTGTACCTATTATTGTTCAAGAAACAACTCCAGTAATAGAAGATAATGTTCAAACTATTATTCTTGACATTATTTCAAAACATGATTATGATGAGGTTCTCCCTCAAACACCTATAGAGCAACCTCAACAACCTCAAGAAGTGTCATTAAGGAGATCCATTAAAGAGAGGAGACATGCAATTCTAGATGATTACATTGTCTTTCTCCAAGAATATGATGATGACATTCGTTTAATAGAAGATGATCCAATCAACTTCGATCAAGCTATGTACAGTTCTAACGCTCAAAAATGGATTGATGCCATGAAAGATGAGATGAATTATATGCAAGACAATCACATTTGGGATCTCGTCGAATTACTTGAAGGTGTGAAACATATTGGTTGTAAATTGATATTTAAAACCAAAAAGGATTACTTAGAAGGCTCATTTAGTTGTTAAAGGAATTACTTAGAAGGAATGCTTTGACTACAGAGAATCCTTGGACTTGGACAAATTTGATTTTTATTATTCTTATGGAAATAATAAAGTTAGTCTCTACCAAAATTCAAATGTTGGTTCTGATTCATTGATTGACAATCTATACATTCTTGATGTTGTTAGTTCTTATAATAAAATACTATAAATAAGTTCACGCAACACAAAGCAAAAACTGTGACACCCTTCTACCCTGAATACTTAAATTAAAATAATCAAGTAAATAAAATGAAGACAAGGTAATAGTTAAAACCAAAAGCACAATTCATATTAAGGATAAAAAGGTTCACATGATAATTAAAAAAGGTAGGCACAAAGTTTCAAAGGAGGTTTTAGATCTAAACATTATAATTGAGAAAACTAAAGTCATCATCATCTTTAAAATAAGTCATTCAAACATCAAGGCATAGAGCAACTATTCTAACTTCTAGAACCCCGATGTGATACTAATCAGAGCAAGACCCCGCCTTTTCAAAACTTGACACCATGAGTGCCCTCAACGTTATCTAAAAGAAAACAACAAGAGAAAATATGGTGAGAAATCACATTCAATCATATATAAAGGCAGATAATGCCCCAAATCCCACCCATTACCGTACTCAATTACTAACCGTTAACAGATGCTCATACATCAATCACATTTCATTCATTCAAAATCAATCACAGTTCATTCATGTTTACAAAATGCACATGCTCGCACAATGCATATGCTCATCACCACACCTAAGAGTCTCGAGTTGGAACTCCACACCATGGGGTAACCTCCTCAATCCCCTTAGTTATCATTAATGATGACCACACAGTTAAACACCCCGTATGGGGCGGTGTGTCGCATAGTTAAACACCACCTATGGCCCGTGGGAAGACATTCCACAT
This sequence comes from Mucuna pruriens, assembly GCA_025330945.1. Classification (NCBI taxonomy): domain Eukaryota; kingdom Viridiplantae; phylum Streptophyta; class Magnoliopsida; order Fabales; family Fabaceae; genus Mucuna; species Mucuna pruriens. The sequence goes on along the minus strand of JAENHJ010000361.1, from coordinate 2,140,340 downwards.
AACCGTTAGACACCACCTATGGCCAGCGTGCAGCATGGTTAAACACCACTTGTGGCCCATGCATATGATTGTCCCCCATCATTAGTACCCGTGTTAAACACCACATATGGCCAAGGTATTATAGCCACGTCTGGCTTCTCATGGATCTCATGCCTCTCATGTCCATGCTCAATGCATTCTCATCCACACTCTTATTCTCATGATTTATTTATACATCATTCGCACAGTCTACAATCATACCCAACCATATTAATTTAACCATCATTATTATAAATCATTCATCTGAAAGCACAGAAAAAACACAAGAATCAAGTAATTAGGGCAATTAATCATACAGTTTCCCAACAAAATCACATTAGGACAAGACGTTAATCAGACCACGGAGCATATGGACAAATATTTTCTACCGATTAAAATATTTTTAAAACATAATAATCAAACAAAATTGAGAATTTAGATCCTAGAGGGACTTAGGGATTGCCCTCACTACTCGTACCCTCCCACATTCATATATGACTGAACCAATCTCCCCCATACCTTAGAGACGATGAACGAAGAAGAACTGATGCGTTTCCAAGACGATCTGAACACTCTAGCTTCTCCTCCTTGCAGGTTCGCGTTCTCTCTTCTCTAGGTTTGACTATCTTACGTGCAAAACATAAATTAAGGTAAACTGATTACCCTCGTCTAATATTCTAGCTGGGTCGGGTCAACCCCGACCTGCCCGTCAGCCTCCCCGTTAATCCAATTAATTAAATTAATAAATGAAAATAATTTAGATAAAGCCTCATCAATTTATAAAATCATTAACCCTCTGTTAAAATAAAATTGATAATAATAATAATGTAATGCATTCTCATCCAGACTCTTATTCTCATGATTTATTTATACATCATTCGCACAGTCCACAATCATACCCAACCATATTAATTTAACCATCATTATTATAAATCATTTATCAGAAAACACATAAACGTACATAAACACCATTGAATTTCACCCAGTTTCATCGTTGCACACAAGAGCCTCAATCATGAACAACCATAAACAACACAAGAATCAAGTAATTAGGGCAATTAATCATACAGTTTCCCAACAAAATCACATTAGGACAAGACGTTAATCAGACTACAGAGCATATTGATAAATCTTTTCTACCAATTAAAGTATTTTTAGAACATAATAATCAAACAAAATTGAGAATTTAGATCCTAGAGGGACTTAGGGATTGCCCTCACTACTCGTACCCTCCCACATTCATATATGACCGATCCAATCTCCCCCGTATCTTAGAGACAATGAACGAAGAAGAATTGATGCGTTTCCGAGACAATCTGAACACTCTAGCTTCTCCTTGCAGGTTTGCGTTCTCTCTCCTCTAAGTCTGACTGTCTGACGTGCAAAACACAAATTAGGGTAAACTGATTACCCCCGTCTAATATTCTAACTGGGTCAGGCCAACCCCAACCCACCCGTCAGCCTCCCCGTTAATTCGATTAATTAAATTAATAAATGAAAATAATTTAGATAAAGCCATCAGTTTATAAAATCATTAATCCCTCTGTTAAATAAAATTGATAATAATAATAATAATGTAATTAATTTCTAAAAATAATTAAATAAATTTTAGGATATTACAAAAATTAAATAAGAATTCGGCCACATTATGACACAAGCATTTAAGCCATATTTCTAAATAAAATATTCAAATATTTGTATAGGGTGAAATTCTTGAACCCTTAGACTTATCAAACATTGGTGTTTGTGTTGAATGCATGAAGGAAAAATGAATAGAAATAAGAAAATTAGCTGCCATAAGAGTTAAGGATTTTTTAGAACTAATACATATAGATATTTGTGGTCTTTTCTCTACAAACATGAGATGAAATTTATCCAAGACAATAACGTTTGAGATCTCATCGAATTACCTAAGGTGTGAAACCTATTGGTTATAAATGAATATTTAAAATCAAAAAAGGATTCTAATTAGTAATATCGAGAAATATAAGTCTCGTTTAATTGCTAAAAGCTTTACTTATAAGGAAGAGTGATTTTATAAAATTAATTGCTAAGTCTCGTTCAAGAGTGGTTTTAAATTAATTCAAAATCAAAGCTATATTTGATCCTAAACTTTTTATAAAATTTAGTTTTAGGATCAATTTTTAATTGGCTCAACCGATTTTCAATCAAAACAACAACAAACAATGCATAGAGAGTTTTGGAACATAAAAGAGCAACAAACTAATCATACAAGAGTTTTGAAACGTTTTTGTTAAAAAATATTACAATTTCCCACAAGTCGTTGTCTCTAAACTAAGACCTATATTAGCAACGTGTGCGTTGTACAAGTTTGTATAAATAAATAAAATTAAAAGATTAGTTATGTTCTTGGTTTTAATCACAAAATTTATTTTTATTTTTATAAAAATATTTAATTTTAGTTATTATATTTATCAAAAGTGAGGTGTGATTTTAATATTTTATTAGGGATAAAAGACACGTATTTTTGTTTAAATATATTGATTAAAAACAAATAGTTTTTTAATAAAGATTAAAATAATTTTTTTAATATTTTGAAAAGAAGAGTACATTTAATAAAAAATTAAATTATTTATTTTTATAATTATTAGAATAACATATTAAATAAAAACAAAAACATTGAAAAAGGGTTTTTGTATGTGCACTAAATTTGTTATATTAATTTTTATACCCATTAAAAATAATGACTTCATCATTATTAAATTGGTTCTTAAGCTGGCTAATATTAGAATAAGTAAACTAGGTAGATTTATTTCAAGTCATCCATATTATAATTTAGTATTAGATATTTAAAAATTTGTTTATTCAAAATCTATGATATTTTTTTCTTATATTTATTATATAACAAATCAAGTGAGATACTTTAGCTAAACATGCATTTTCAAATAGAATTTAAAACTTATTTATCTAGATTACCTAAGAAAATGGTAGTCACATGTCATATCTTGAGTATAATTTTGGAACTCATCTACTCGTTATTATCATGATGAGATATGTTTTCCTTCAAATGTATTAAGAAGCTTGAGCATATCTTTAATTTAACTAATTTTGAAAATATTATTATTTTTAACTTTTTAAAAGATATTTTAAGTACTATGTAATTATTTCTGTAAATTAATTTGAACCAAACTTGCTATTAGTAAATGTAAATGTATCTTATAAATTATCATTACATAATTTTATGTTTATTAAATGTTATTTTATTTTCCTTATCTTCTTACCTTTATTTTATTCTCCAACATGAAAATGTCTATTAAATATTAAGTTATTAAACTAAAATATATTTCAAGAATATGTTTAATAATAAAATATAATCAAGCTAAATAAGTTAAGCTCACGCTTCATACATTTCCAATAAATTTGAACTTTAAAATTTAAATTTATCTCATTTAAATAATTAAGTTTAATTAGTTTGAACATTATATATATTTTGTGTGTGTGAATTAAGTTTCAATTTTATGTTTTCAACTTGACTCAATTAATCTTACCTTCATGTAATGGATTATATCAGTAGAAATAATTAGATTACTTATCAGTGGCATGGGAATATGGTGATCACTTGGCTCAATTTGATTATTTATTTATTTATAAAAAATATTTTCGAATCAAGAGAAAATCAAGAGAATAAAAATAAAAGAATATTAAATATAAAAATCATGTAATGATAAGATGAAATTACAAGGTTCATCTTAAATTTAGAGAAATAATAATTTATTTTTCAAAAGTCTCATAAGAAATTAAAATAAATAATTATTCAAAATAAATTAAATCAAACATAAACTAAATATACCATTTTAATATAAAATTGGCATTTTAATCATCGCTCACACATACATAGGAACGAACTCTCTGTAAACTTCAATATTAAGCGTGTAAAACGTGAACTTTGTTTTATGTAATCCAACTAAAATCAAACATAAATTTTATATTTTTAATAAAAGATAAACTGAATTAAATATTTAATAAATCAAACCTGAATAATTCATAAATATTTTTGCTTATTCATAAAGGGGATGTATTTTGAAATTTTGATTTGTATCATGTGAAAAACAAAGCCATCCTCGTCACATGTTGCATGGCTCGGATATTATTACTTTATTTCTTTACCTACACACTAGCTATACAATTTCTCTTGCTGTAGAGAAGTGTCCTTTATTTGACATTTTATAATTCATATAATCAAACATAAATATTTATATATTTAATAAAAGATAAACTCAATAAAATATTTAATAAATCAAACATGATTATTTTAACTTATTTACTCCCTTGCGTATACAAGGGGGATGTATTTTGAAATTTATGATTATTCTCATGTGAACAACAATGTCATCCTCGTCACATGTTGCATTGCTTTTTTTATTATTACTTTATTTCTTTACCAACACACTAGCTGTAAAATTTCTTTAGTTGTAGACAAGTGTCCTTTTATTGACATTTTATAATTCATACAATTATTTTCGAAGTAGGCAATTAATGTTGATGCTTTCATGGTATTTTGGTCAATCCTTCATCGAACTCGTCGATCATTATCACTATAAAACATGTGAAACAGGTAAAGTTAATGGATGAGAGTTAGTCAAGGTAGTGGAATCCTCTTTATGGAGATAGGACGGTGGTGAGAAAATTGCCTCAGAGAACAACGTTTTTGATAATATATAAAAAAAGTTAATGCTACCCTTAAGTTGCACTTGGAGTATTAGATATAACTTATACACAGTGGATAAATAGAATTGGGTGTAATAAACCCACAATTAGATAATAGAAGGATCGAAGCATCATAAAAATTTAAATTCATGTATACTAAATTTATACAAAATATTTAGTTATCTAATTCAAAATGTTAATTATAATAGTAATTTATAAAAAAATATTAGAAAATACATTTATAAACAAGAAAAAGTAACACCATTACAAAATATAGATTTTATAACAGGCTTGTACATAGGTTATTTGACAATCAATTTAAAAAAAAAATAGTGACATTTTTTAAAATAAATCAAAACTTTTTAGATTGGTTGACATTTAAGTGATGTAGAAAATATTTTAAAATTTGTTATAATAAAAATCAATGCGTAAACATTTTTTAGATTAATTATCTAGCCAATCGATTTAAAAAGTTTGTAAAAAATTGTATCTAGTGACCATTGCTTGAAGTGGTGTCAGGTGTTGTTGCTAGATTTTCGGTAACTTGCTCGTTGTCTCGCAATTGAAATTATTGTTATCGTTGGTTGATTTTGTGTAAGCCTTTCGCCTCTCTCTTTCTCTGCTTCGTTTTTCTCTCTCTCATACTGCTTCGTTTCTCTCTCTCCATTGCTCCTTCAGGCTTGGCTTGAGGCTTAGAGTAAACAACACACTTCCTGTTTTTTGTCCTTGCTGTTGCGATTTCTCACTTAGGAAAGGAAGAAAGTTACGTTTCAGTGTGGTAACAAGTTGTCGTTAATTGTTTGAAAATTTGAATTTGTGATGCCTTGTATCTATGCTCGATGTTAGTTTGTTTTGTCACTATTTCAATTTCTAATTTTTGCAGTGCAATTGCTAAAACTGTTTTCAGGTTTTTTCATATCTTGTGTTATTTATTTGTTAAGTTTGGTGAGATGAAACTAATTGATTAAACAAACTAGTTTCAATGAGCATTTAAGGAATTGATGTCGAATAGATCAATTCATTTGCAACTTTAGTTTCAACTATATAATAAATTATGTCAATAATCTAACTTAGATAAGTACATAGACATGAAAGAGGAAAATAGACAAAAGTAAAAGAAAACTCATCTGTAAACATGTTGAGTTCCAAACTTTCTTACAATTAAGAAAACATGTACCGTGAAAAAATAATAAAAAGACACAACCAGACAACCTAATTGAGAAAAAACAAATGGATAATTTGAAATTTGGAGATGGTTCATTTTGAAACATGTAATAAGACATATTTACATGAATTAAACTTAATTTAGGCAAATGAGATTGATCGTATAGAAAGAAGTTAATTCTAGAGAAAGTTTCAACCAAGTTCAAATAATAAGAATCAAATTACTAAAGAGAAAAATATTTTTTTAGCTTTATATATTGTTTTATTTAGTAGGAGATGTAGTGAAATCAATCTTTGTGAAGAAACAATCACGTGGCGGGGACACCTATGCAGAAGGAACTCAAAGCAGATCAACACTCTGAGCTTCCAACAATACCACAATCAAGTGGAGAGGGAGAATCTTTAGTAGAAAAATAAAATAAGTAGGATTTACATGTTTCTGTGTGTTAAGAACATCCAAAACTCCGTGAGTGAATTATTTACCTAAGTAAAACTAGTTTTAGCCTCAATAATTAGATTTATATTTTTTTTTATGATTGATGTGTATATGTAATTATCGTAGTATGGATTGACTCTTGATTATTGAATTGATTGATTGTAATTTTATTGATTAATTTGTATTATATGATTTTAGTCTTCCATATTAAATTTGGTTTCGATTTAGGATATAGAATTATATATTAACATTTGTCAAAATGAAATAACGGTGATGCATGAGTCACGAGACTGGTGCAGAGAATTTGATATTCTTAATGAAATTCTTGATGGTTACCGACTCTAATTATTGACAATGACTTGGCCTTCTGTAACATTTTTGTACATTAAAAATAAATTAAAATTCGTAATTGATATATACTGAAGGCTTAGTCTTCTTGGTAATTTATGGATAGATAATCAGGGTTAATTCTTGTAGTAATTATAATCGCATGAAGGTCTTAATATATGGTGGCTCATTGTCTTCATCAGTTAATTGGGTACGAAGAAAGGAGTTTGATGAATTGAGAAAAGATATGGTAGAAATTAAAAATGAAACAAATGAGTTTTAGGCCATAAAAACCTTTACAAAGAAAGTAGTAAATTTTATTATTCCACGTACTGATAATGCTCCATGCCTTTCACAAAGCTGGCCGGGGAGTCACATGAGATAATATCAACTTGTTTCCACATCTCGATCGATCTTAAAAATTATTTCTCATGTTAAACAAAAATAAGTACTCCTCTTGGGATCAAAATATTACAAATGCCAAATATGCTACAACGCCATCGGACCAAGTTGTTGCCATTGAATTTGACACCTATCCTAACACTGATATTGGGGATCAAATTATAAACACATTGGAATTGATGTAAACTCTATTACATTAGTCAAAAGCATTAGGTGGGCTTGGGACGATGGAAAAATAGTCGTTGCACGGATAAGCTATGATCCTGCTTGTAAACAACTTAAAGTTGTTGCTTCTTATCTAGGCACTAGTCTTCTTGCCACTGACATTTATGAAATTGACCTATTTACTACCTTTCCTGAATGGTTAGAGTTGGATTCTCTGCTTCAACTGGTCAACAAACACAAGCAAATATCATTCTCTCTTAGTCTTTCAGCTCAACCTTGCAGCAAACCAATCAAATCCAGAACAAGGATATGCATCTTGTCAACATTGTCTGATCATTTCTATCTACTCTTGTACCATATGTAATAAAACCAAATCTATGTGTAATGCATCCATTACCTAACCTGTTTGCGTCTACCGTCTCTATCACATGCATCGTGCTTGCCAATAAAGGACACAATATATGTATGTTCTAGGTATTTCAGTTTCCAGCATATGCTAATGATTTTTATGTTTTTATCTTACATTGATGTTCTTCATATTTTAAACCCGAGCTTTCATTGTCTTTATTTTTTGACCCTCAGAAGTGGAGTTAATTTTATTTTCCTTCCCCATAAAAATAAATTTTAATTGGAAACAATCTTAAAATATATTTAATCTTAAATAATATATATATATATATATATATAACATGTCTAAAAATAATTGATACAGTTAAAAAAAACTTCATAGCAAAATATAAAATAAAAAAAAATGGAAGAATATATTCAAGACACTAAAAGAAACTTAAACCACTTTTAATATCCCAATACAACTCAGAAACAGAAACATCAGAAATAAAAATTTAAAAATCACACTCAAACTGGAAGACATTAGAAAAGATAGATCAGCACCAGAGAAGCATCGAACCCCATCTTTATTTAAATTATGAATATACATGTCAAATTCTAATTACAAAGTTGATGGAAGATAATTAATTATATAACTAGATGGTTTAGACAACCAACGACCAACATCAATTGGCACTGACCAATGGGTAGATGGACATAAACAAAGAGAAAGGCTTATGAATTATATGAAGCGGCGTTATTCAAACTTATGTGGGATACCAAAACTTGAGCTCTTATTTATTCTAAAAGTATTTGTGTTGGATTTTGAAATCAATCACTTTATTTTCTCTAAAATCATCTTGGTTTCGGTCGAACTAGTTTTTGGAAAAACCAGTTTTAGTTTAAAATCGGTTTTTAATCCGTTCAAGAGTGGTTTTAAATTAATTCAAAATAAAAGCTAAATTTGATCCTAAACTTTTCATATAGAGTGAAGGGATCCTCACTCTCATATCATATATATGCTTCTATGCAGAGACACCTAATAAATTAGTGCCTACCGTCTCCTCCGCAGATAATAAATATATTAATATTCTAACTTTATCGTCTTGTTAAATATCACCAGCCATTCTCAAATTTTCTCTTCTTTTCTTACTCTTCTTGTTATATATCGATCACTGCTTTCTCTTCACAAAATTTTCATTCTTTTCTTACCAAAATTTGTCTATGTTGTCTACTATTTGCAAAAGCTACCACAAACCAAATTTAATTACACCTTTTTAAAATTGACTTTAATGGTTATATTATTTACGCTGACAGAATAGATTTATATCATCATTTAATTACAAATAATTCTTAGTATAATTTTTAATTGTTTGTTTCTATTCTTTACCACATCTTAGTCATAAAATTAATTAGCTAAATATATCAACAAATATTTTTAGCTTATAATAAAAACAGTATTTTAATTATCACGTTCCGTTCACCTTTTATTGCCGTGAAACTTTATTTGTTTCCAGAGACATCCAAACTCATTTTTGTTTAACAGGAGAGAAATACTATTTCAGTTTAAATATTTTTATTTCTTAAATTTGTATCAATTTTAATTTTAGTTTACTAAATATGATTTTTTTTTTAATTTTTACATTTTAAGAATTATGATTTTTAATTTTTCAATATAATTTATTAACTTTGGGTTTATTACACACATCTCTTGTTTTCTTTAAATCAGTATAGGAGTATATTTTTTTCACATGTAATTCTAAAAGTTCAAACTTAGTTTATTCTTACTCACTTTTCATTTATTTTCTTACAATTTTTAATAAATTATAATTATAATTTGATGTTTTATTGATTGTAAATATAAAATATTTCCTTTAATGAGACATATTCTTATTCTTTTTATAAATATTTTTATTAGTTTTACTTTTTTTATTCTCTCAACATTAATAAACTTATTGCTATAATTTCAGTGGTGATACATGTGAATGGTCAAAATAATATTTCTAAAGTGCTTTTTATACAAGACAAAGTTCAACTCCCAAAGAGCTTGAAATATTAATATATTTCACTTACTTTTTGTTCAGCTTAACAAATAACTCATAATTAAGAGTATATTTCTAAAAAAAATAATTAATTCATGAGACATTATAGATTGGTTTATATAAAAAAAATCAAGTCAAACATTTAATTTGAGTCTTATAAAAGGGACTGAAAAGGGTAGTGTACAAACTCACATGGTTTACCTATTATACTAACCTATAAATTATATAGATTTATTAAATTTATAATTTTATTATAATAAAAATAATGCTTTAAATACGTTTTAAATTCCTACAAATATTAATGGTCTTTTTTTAGTCTTATCACTAACTCTAATTAGTTTAATGCATAATATGACTCACATGATAAATAATATTTATTATGATAAATAAGGTAATATAAAATATTTTAAATTAAGATAATTAGATTATGTTTAGGTGCATAATTCAATTAATTAATTTTATAATTTTTTTAATATAATATGAATTGTGATTATTTTTTTTTTTTAATATTATTCATACTTTTCAATTAACTAATTTACTTAACTTTTATACTTATTTAAAATATATAATTTAATTTTTTACTTATGATTTAATTTTATTATTATTTTTATGTTATTTTTATATTTTAATTTAATAATTTTGACTTACAATAATATAATTTTTTAATATATTTCAAGCAATGATTTTGTCTCTAAAAACAAAATTTAATTTAAATGTAATATATTAAAAGTAAATTATATTAAAATTGGAAAAAAATAATGAATTGAATTAAAAAAAATAACATGAAAATAGTATATTAATATTAAATTATAAATGTCTAAATAATATATATATAACGAGTTGGATACCAAGTAAAGAAAGACAAGAAAGTTTCCAAAGAAGTTGGAATTGATGCAAAATATTGAGCCTAGATAATTTAAATCTTTCTCATCGCAAAATCGCAAGATATGTGAGACCTTTTATTTGGGTTTCACATGGGTTGGAGGAAACCCCAAAGAATAAGAAAAACAACCTTAAAGAACATGTTCTCTATGTCTACGTTTTTTCTAGGTAAGAAGAATGAGAAATCTTATTCAAGGGTATGAGTATGATTGTGCATAGAAGGATTGACTAGACTCCATTTAGAGTTTGTGTTTGACTATCTTTGTCGATTAATAGGATATTTAGTCATTTTTCTACTTAGTTCTTGTATTTGAAATGCTTATGTTTAACTGCTTCTACGATTAACAAAATGTTTGTTTGTTGTGGTGTCTTGTCCCTATTATTTTGCATGTCTCTCTTACTTGATAGACTACAAGACTCTTAACCTTAAGGTCATGAGTTAAGAATTTCCTTAAACCCTAAAGTTGTGTGCCTTGGGTTATCTAAAGGGGAGTTGAACTCCTTATATTAGCACCCTTCTGTTTCTTAAAAGTACTAATAATCATAATCATATAGTTTATTTTGTAAACTGTAAACTATATGGTGTTCTTTGAAGGGATTGAACTCCCTAGATTATGACTTATTGTTTGGTTGTGGAATTAATTGTGTTTAATTGGTTGTGTGTATGCAAGACGTAGAAAAACAATAGATTCTCTTTAGATTCATAATTTTGGGCAAAAAATCTAGGAAATTTTGATAGTAGGTTATGAAGCATAATTGTGTTCATGAAGAACAGCATAAGTAGGTTGTGCACACCCATGCAAAGTCACGTTAACTATTATGCTAATAGGAGCATGCTCGTGCTATCCTATTCGAACCGAATGAATTTTGTGTTTCAACTGAATTTACTGCTTATCTGTTAACCTATATGCTTGTGCAAAACATACTATTGTTTATTACTGATATTGCATTGAGAATGACTATATATGATATAAAAATAAGAAATGAGTAATAAGGATAAATGCAAATAGTGACCTAGTCTGTGAGAGACAAAAATGGGTATGAGGGACATTTATATAATGAGTGACTTGACTTGTGAAAGACCAAAATGGTACTCACTAATTTGTGAATCTGTGATATGTTGAGAGATGGGGTGCCTAGCCTATGAGAGGCGAGAATGATCCTCGTCAGTCTAATGTGGAAAAGAGAAAACAACGATTTAATTGAACTGTACTTATTCATTATCTAATGAGATAGATGTGTGTAAGAAAGGTAGATGTGACCTCAAGTGGTATGGTGATTAGACTTCTTGGGGACTATTTGTTACGGAAGAATTCTAGTGACCGTGACTAATTTCATGTGCCAAATTTGACGATGCAAGTCGAGTAGTACTTGATGTGCTATCAAAGAGATATTATTCTAGCATGATATGGCTAACCCTAGAGACAAAGATTAAAAGGGTTTACCTTAACCTATTTCTTGGGTTAGAGTTGGTACTACGTGTCATACAAAGTAGTACCAGTGCAATGTCACTATTTTTTTTTTTAAACTGATTGTCAAATAACTTATGTAAAAACCTGTTATAAAATTTATATTTTGTAATGGTGTTACTTTGTCTTGTTTATAAATGTATTTTTTAATATTTTTATAAATTACTATTATAATTAACATTTTGAATAGATAAATATAAATATTTTGTATAAATTTAATATTCATGAATTTAAATTTTTATAATCCGTTGATCCTTCTATTATCTAATTGTGAGTTTATTACACCCAATTCTACTTATCCAGTGTGTATAAGTTATATCAAATACTCCAAGTGCAACTTAAGGGTAGCATTAATTTTGATTTATATATTACCAAAAACGTTGTTCTATGAGGTAATTTTCTCACCACCATCCTATCTCCATCATGAGCACTCCACTACCTGTAACATCCTAAAATTTATTTAATTATTTTTAGAAATTAATTACATTATTATTATTATCAATTTTATTTTAACAGAGGATTAATGATTTTATAAATTGATGAGGCTTTATCTAAATTATTTTCATTTATTAATTTAATTAATTGGATTAACGGGGGAGGCTGACGGGCAGGTCGGGGTTGACCCGACCCAGCTAGAATATTAGACGGGGGTAATCAGTTTACCCTAATTTATGTTTTGCACGTAAGATAGTCAGACCTAGAGGAGAGAGAACGCGAACCTGCAAGGAGGAGAAGCTAGAGTGTTCAGATCGTCCCGAAAATGCATCAGTTCTTCTTCGTTCATCGTCTCTAAGGTACGGGGGAGATTGGTTCAGTCATATATGAATGTGAGAGGGTACGAGTAGTGAGGTCAATCTCTAAGTCCCTCTAGGATCTAATTTCTCAATTTTGTTTGATTATTATGTTTTAAAAATATTTTAATCGGTAGAAAAGATTTGTCCATATGCTCCATGGTCTGATTAACGTCTTGTCCTAATGTGATTTTGTTGGGAAACTGTATGATTAATTGCCCTAATTACTTGATTCTTGTGTTTTTTCCGTGCTTTCAGATGAATGATTTATAGTAATGATGGTTAAATTAATATGGTTGGGTATGATTGTAGACTGTGCAAATGATGTATAAATAAATCATGAGAATAAGAGTGTGGATGAGAATGCATTGAGCATGGACATGAGAGGCATGAGATCCATGAGAAGCCAGACGTGGCTATAATACCCTCGCCATATGTGATGTTTAACAGGGGTATTAATGATGGGGGACAATCATATGCATGGGCCACAAGTGGTGTTTAACCATGCTGCACGCTGGCCATAGGTGGTGTCTAACGGTTATGTGGAATGTCTTTCCACGGGCCATAGGTGGTGTTTAACTATGCGACACACCACCCCATACGGGGTGTTTAACTGTGTGGTCATCATTAGTGATAACTAAGGGGATTGAGGAGGTTACCCCATGGTGTGGAGTTCCAACTCGAGACTCTTAGGTGTGGTGATGAGCATATGCATTGTGCGAGCATGTGCATTTTGTAAACATGAATGAACTGTGATTGATTTTGAATGAATGAAATGTGATTGATGTATGAGCATCTGTTAACGGTTAGTAATTGAGTACGGTAATGGGTGGGATTTGGGACATTATCTGCCTTTATATATGATTGAATGTAATTTCTCACCGTACTTTCTCTTGTTGTTTTCTTTTAGGTAACGTTGAGGGCACTCATGGTGCCAAGTTTTGAAAAGGCGGGGTCTTGCTCTGATTAGTATCACATCGGGGTTCTAGAAGTTAGAATAGTTGCTCTATGCCTTGATGTTTGAATGACTTATTTTAAATATGATGATGACTTTAGTTTTCTCAATTATAATGTTTAGATCTAAAACCTCCTTTGAAACTTTGTGCCTACCTTTTAATTATCATGTGAACCTTTTATCCTTAATATGAATTGTGCTTTTTGGTTTTAACTATTACCTTGTCTTCATTTTATTTACTTGATTATTTTAATTTAAGTATTCGGGGTAGAAGGGTGTCACAGTTTTTGCTTTGTGTTGCGTGAACTTATTTATAGTATTTTATTATAAGAACTAACAACATCAAGAATGTATAGATTGTCAATCAATGAATCAGAACCAACATTTGAATTTTGGTAGAGACTAACTTTATTATTTCCATAAGAATAATAAAAATCAAATTTGTCAAAGTCCAAGGATTCTCTGTAGCCAAAGCATTCCTTCTAAGTAATGCCTTTAACAACTAAATGAGCCTTCTAAGTAATCCTTTTTGGTTTTAAATATCAATTTACAACCAATATGTTTCACACCTTCAAGTAATTCGACGAGATCCCAAATGTGATTGTCTTGCATATAATTCATCTCGTCTTGCATATAATTCATCTCATCTTTCATGGCATCAATCCATTTTTGAGCGTTAGAACTGTACATAGCTTGATCGAAGTTGATTGGATCATCTTCTATTAAACGAATGTCATCATCATATTCTTGGAGAAAGACAATGTAATCATCTAGAATTGCATGTCTCCTCTCTTTAATGGATCTCCTTAATGACACTTCTTGAGGTTGTTGAGGTTGCTCTATAGGTGTTTGAGGGAGAACCTCATCATAATCATGTTTTGAAATAATGTCAAGAATAATAGTTTGAACATTATCTTCTATTACTAGAGTTGTTTCTTGAACAATAATAGGTACAAGGACTTGACCAATGTCATTAGTAGATTCTTCCTCCAAGACAACATTCCTTATGTTCTCTTCCTTCTCAAATTGAACTTCCTCAAGAAATCTTACATTTCTCGTTTCAAAAAAGGATCTTGATGTGGAATCATAAAACTTAAAGCCTCGAGATCTTTCCACATAGCCAACAAAATAATAGCTAATTGTTCTTGAGTCCAATTTTCTTTCATGCAGCCTATAAGACCGTGCTTCAATTGGACAACCCCAAATGTGCAACTGTTTGATGTTTGGTCTTTTGCTAGTCCAAAGTTCATAAGGGGTCTTGTTAATTACATTACTCAAAACCTTATTAAGGATGTAAACTATGGTCTTTAAGACTTCTCCTTAGAGTAACTGTTAAAGAATAATGATTGATTATACTTCTCACCATATCCTTAAGAGTTTGATTTCATCATTTTTCCACACTGTTCATGCAAGGTTTGCCAGACATGGTGTATTGCGGAACAATTCCACACTCTTTGAGAAAATGGCAAAAGGTCCTAGACGTTTTCTCCTAATCTGTCATATCTACCATAGTATTTACCACTGCGATCAGATTTGACAACTTTAATTTTCTTTCCAAGTTGAAGATCAACTTCAGCTTTGAAAGACTTGAAAACGCCTGGGATTGGGAGTTCTCATGTATCAAATATAGGTAATCATACCTAGAATAATTATATATATGAACGTAATAAAGTATTGTTATCCATTTCAAGAAGTTGTTGGGAAAGGACTATAAATGTCTGTATGTATTAGTTCTAAGACATCCTTAGCTCTTTCGGTACCTAATTTTCTTATGTTTGTTTGTTTTTCCTTGATGCGTTCAACACAAATTTCAAAGTTTGATAAGTCCAAAGGTTCAAGAATTTTATCCGACACAAGTCTTTGAATTCTCTATTTAGAGACATGGCCTAAACGTTGGTGTCATAATTTGGCTGAATTCTCATTTAATTTTTTGCTTTGTGTCACATGAACTTGTTTGCAATATTTTTTTATAGGAACTAACAACATCAAGCATGTACAAATTATCAATCAATGAACTAGAACCAATAACATTTGAATTTTGGTATAGACTAACTTTATTGTTTCCAAAAGAATAAGAAAAGTCAAATTTGTCTAAGGTAGAGAAAGAAATTAAATTCTGCTTAAAAGACAATACAACAAAAATCTCAAATAAGTTCAAATAAAATCCAGTTTTCAATTGTAATATAAAAGTTTCGATAGTCTATACTGCAACTTTAGTCATTGTCCACAAAAGTGAATCTTTCATCATCACTTGGTGGTCGACTCCACAGGCAACCCTGCACAGTCAGAGTTATGTGAGTAGTAGCACCAGAATCTATCCACAAAGTATCCTTAGGCACAAAAGTTAAATTAACTTTAGAATGAACTACAACAAGAAATTTTCCTTTCTTTAAACGCCTAGCGGTGTACTTAGGAAATCGTTTCTTCATTTGTCCATACTTCTTACAGAAGTTTATGGTAAATTCCTTGTCCTTCTTTTGTTTCTTTTGTTGAGAAGACATTTCTGCAATACCCTTAATGTTCTTCTTTTTCTTATTTTGAGAAGGCAAAACAAAATGAACATTTTTATTCTTACTTCTCTACAACCTCTCTTCCTCTTGCACATAGTGAGATATAAGCTCAT
Source organism: Mucuna pruriens (assembly GCA_025330945.1). NCBI lineage: Eukaryota > Viridiplantae > Streptophyta > Magnoliopsida > Fabales > Fabaceae > Mucuna > Mucuna pruriens. Next base: position 2,124,071 of record JAENHJ010000361.1, on the reverse strand, counting down.
TGAGGGAACATTTGTTCTTCTAAGTATTATAACTCACTTTGAATTGTCCAAAGTGTGTAGAAAGTGAGATTAAAACCAAGTGCACGGGTAAGTCTTCACCAAGCTCTAACTTGAGTGACTTGAGTTTTGATGCGAGATTAGACATCTCCATTATGTATTCCTTTATATTTGCTTTGCCTTTATACTTCATGGAGAAGAGTTTACCCAAAAGGTTACTTGTCTCCGTCTTTTCATTTTTTGCAAAGAATTGCTCAATTTCTTCAAGAAACTTCCTTACACTTTGACTTATAGAAATAGAGCCCTGAAACGCTTTTAGAATTGATGAAGATACATTCGGTTACAACATTTCCATTTCTCAATTTTGATACCTTCAAGGTTTTTTAGAGTAGGAATTAGTTTCTCTATCCAAAGTGTGAGATCCAGAGTGAGATCCAAATCCATACAGCTGAGAATTATCTACAGCTTCCTTCAAAACCTTAAAATTTGTTTCATTCAACATTGAGATACTATTTTTTTAGCAGACACAATGACAGCTAACAACAATTAAATAAAGAGCAAAACTTAATAATGTGTAACAGACAAAAGACATACAAAAATACAACAAGATATGTCCCAATAAACCATATAATTGACCATTTACAAGATACCGTCACAACAATAATTTTTTAGTCTTTGGATAGAAAATTTAACTTGCAAGCAGTACTTTATTGCAATAATCAAATATTGACAATTAGTTTTGTCAAATAATAATCTTTTTTTGAACTGACTATTATTCATCTGAAAAATAAAATTTTATAATTATCACATAAAGTATGTTATTAATTGATCAAACTATGTCTTTTTTTGAGTTGAGCAAAATTTGCATAAATAATTTCATAGTAACATACATCTATATAATTTAAATTAAATCAATTTACACAATAGAGATTATTTTGTTAATATATTGCTTCAATCAATTTAATTTTAAAATTACTAGATACATATAAATTAATGAAAATGGTCAAAAATTTCTTAAATCATGTATGAGTAATAATATAAACATTATAAACATTAATATAAAGATATTAAAAAAAGAAACACAAAATAAGGTGTTCATCTTTAATAACGTAATTTATGTATTTATTATTGTTAATTTTCTTACCTCCTTTTTTATTAAAGGAGAAAGAAAAAAAAAAAACAATAGCCGTGAACTACATCTAAAAAGGAATCTCATAACTGAACTTAATAATGTGCAAGGAAAAGAAAAATGAATCCCGCAACCAGCTGTGCACAAATCTCGAACATTGACAAATAGTAAAACTGAACTTAACGGTGCACTACGTAGTAAATCTCGGCACATATTAATTGAACTTAATAAAAGAAAATTGCAGTCTGTAAACAAAATTATTGCAGTCTGTAAACAAAATTTGAGAAAACTGGATCCACGTAAACGCAAACACGTAAATCTGAATCCATATAAAAAGAAAATTCTGTCACTCAACCACAAACACAATGCAGATTGTAAATATATCATTATTATCTCTTTAATTTTTCAAAACAAAAAAAAATTTATATAATTGAGAGAAAAAATTAAACAGATATTATAAGAATCATCACGTTTAAAGTCTAATAATATAAAAATAATTGTAGTTTTCATCTCATTTATTTGAATTCTCTATTCTTATAAATTGCACGTGTCAAAACTTTTAAATTTGAATAAATACTTTGATTCATAGATGTTGATTGGAGAATACATTGGAAGTTCTGTAGTTAGTTTTGCGATTTTCCTCAACCAAATCGCTTTTTATTTTTTTTAGAACTTTCGTTTCTCTTCTTGGTGAGAAGAATAAACTCTATTTTGATTTGGTATGTTGGAGATCATAATTGTTTCTCACATATAGGATTCTCAATATCTCCTAAATGAAAAAAAACATGACTATGTACCTATTAAGCCAATATAACACTTTTTTTCAATAAGTCTATCTAATTACTTAATTTAGATTACTTAATATTATAATTATTAAATAAATAATTAATATAATTATATTTAAATAGAATGTTCAAATAATTAATACAAATTATAAATTTCTAACCTAATAGTAAATAATATTTATTGATCCCGATGGTCATGTAAAAAAAATGTGAAAGAATATTTTAACGTCAAAATGGAATATTAGAGGTCATATTTGGGGACATATATGTGTTAGTTAAAGAATACAGGAAGTTAGGTGGGCCTTAATCCTTGGCGCATGGGGCATATTAAATCAAATACGAGAGAACCATGCAATCTCATCCCAAAGAGAAAGGAAATCAACTAATAGATGCTTTAGGGAAGCACAATCTATATTTAAATAGTCATTCAATAAAAAAAAATGTATTATTTACCGCATGTAACACTCTCTACCACGTCTTCATGAAGTCTTTGCCACCCAGCCATGTTCGTGACCCTTCGGTCAAGACATGGTTTGAGACTTTCCACCATGTCTCTGCCTCTCTAGCAATCAATATAAGGTTTGATCTAACTTTTCTTATGCTTCCTAGTCTAAATGTGATTTTTTAATTTTTTATTTCTGATGCCTTACACTTTATTATTATATTATTTAAGATTAAATACATTTGAAGACTCTATTTTCAATTAAAATTTATTTTTACGGAAATGGAAAATAAAGTTAATTCCACTTCTCAGGATCAAAATATAAAGACAATGAAACTTAAAATACAATAAAAGCACAGGCTTAAGATACGAAGACCATGAACATAAGCTAAAAACATAAAAACCATTGGCATCCAAACTGAAATACCTAGAACATACATATATTGTGTCCTTTATTGGCATGCACGATGCATATGATAGAGACGGTAGACGAAAACAAGCTAGGTAGTGGATGGATCACACATAGAGTTAAGAGTAGATGGAAATGATCAGACAATGTTGGAAAGATGCTTGTCCTTGCATTGGATTTGATCAGTTTGCTGCATGGTTGAATTGAAAGACCAAGAGAGAATGGTATTTGCTTGTGTTTGTTGGCCAGTTGAAGCAGAGAATCCAACTCTAACCCATTGAGGAAGGATAGCAAATAGGTCAATGTCATATTGGAGAATGACAGGAGTAGTGGCACAGGCAGGATAAGTAGCAATAAGATATAGCCTTTTAGAAGCAGAGTCATATTTGATCTGTGCAACGGCTATTTCCCCATCTTGCCAAAGCCAGGGAGTGGTTATCGTTGAGGAGATATTGTTGACATCAAATCCAATGTGTTTATAGTTTGGATCCTCAATATCAATATTAGGATAGGTGTCAAATTCAACAGCAAAAACTACGTCGGATGTAGAGGAGTTTGTAGGTATAGGGCCAGGAAAGAGTCCAAGGTACTTGCCACTAGAATTAGGAGGGATGGTAGTATTGAGTGATGCAATGAAGAAGGCAAGGCCATCACCAGGAGTAGGGTTAGATGATGAGATCTTAAAGTTAAAGGTGGTTTCAAAGCTTGACACTTGCTCAGAGCTTTCCCAGAGGTGCACAGGGGCAATGAACAAAGCTCGCCCCACACTCGACTCCTCTGGGTTCCCACTATAGTCTAACTTGGTCAGTTGTAACACATTTGATACAATGGTGGCGTCATGTTGAAGGATCAAATCCTTTTCGCCTTCAATAAATTTGTTGAAGTTGAAAGAGATTGAATCTTCTGACTTCACCATGTTTATGTTTAGTAGCATCACCAACATGGCAAGTACACCAATTAGGGAAATGGGTTTGCTGCTTCCAACAAACATAGCCATGAGTGGTAGGTAGGTAGGTACTACAATACAAATGGGTTTGGTTCAATTCTGGATGTGAACTTCATGCCATCCTTCCAACTATTTATAGCCATGGATGCCAATTGTAACACCGTATGTCCGTCTCTTTATACAGGATACTAGGCCTTATGGATCATCTTTATAAATTATATCGAAACTGTATAAATTAATAAAAACGAGCCAAACGAGCCAAACGAGCCAAACGAGCCAAACGTGGATAATTAAATGTTACAGTACTATAATTTTCAGAGAGATAGAGTGAAGGGATCTCACTCTCATATCATATATATGCTTCTATGCAGAGACACCTAATAAATTAGTGCCTACCGTCTCCTCCGCAGATAATAAATATATTAATATTCTAACTTTATCGTCTTGTTAAATATCACCAGCCATTCTCAAATTTTCTCTTCTTTTCTTACTCTTCTTGTTATATATCGATCACTGCTTTCTCTTCACAAAATTTTCATTCTTTTCTTACCAAAATTTGTCTATGTTGTCTACTATTTGCAAAAGCTACCACAAACCAAATTTAATTACACCTTTAAAATTGACTTTAATGGTTATATTATTTACGCTGACAGAATAGATTTATATCATCATTTAATTACAAATAATTCTTAGTATAATTTTTAATTGTTTGTTTCTATTCTTTACCACATCTTAGTCATAAAATTAATTAGCTAAATATATCAACAAATATTTTTAGCTTATAATAAAAACAGTATTTTAATTATCACGTTCCGTTCACCTTTTATTGCCGTGAAACTTTATTTGTTTCCAGAGACATCCAAACTCATTTTTGTTTAACAGGAGAGAAATACTATTTCAGTTTAAATATTTTTATTTCTTAAATTTGTATCAATTTTAATTTTAGTTTACTAAATATGATTTTTTTTTTAATTTTTACATTTTAAGAATTATGATTTTTAATTTTTCAATATAATTTATTAACTTTGGGTTTATTACACACATCTCTTGTTTTCTTTAAATCAGTATAGGAGTATATTTTTTTCACATGTAATTCTAAAAGTTCAAACTTAGTTTATTCTTACTCACTTTTCATTTATTTTCTTACAATTTTTAATAAATTATAATTATAATTTTAACATTAGCGTTCACTTCGTTGCGTAATGAGCCCCATTAGTACCAAAAACCTCTCCAATTATGAAGGCACAGTAGAATTTACCTTTTATAAAACACAAATAACTAACCGTTAAGCTAAAATAAACAGTACTCATGAAACTTATTTAATCTACAAAATATTGATATTGATACCTTCAAAATGTCATTCAAAAACATAGTTGAAACCTTTTGAAAAATCAATATTTTGTACTAGTGTTAGTTTCTTATGTATAAATGTATTTTTTATAAAATTATTAATGTAATTAACATTTTGAAATATATAATTATAAATAATTTGTACGAAATTTAGTATACATATTTATTAGATTAGATGAATTTAAATTTTTATGACACTCATTCTATTATCTAAATGTAGATTTGTTACACCCAATTCTAGTTACCCAATTCTAGTTATCCACTATGTAGAAGTTATGTCCAACACTCAAAGTGCAGCTTAAGGGTAGCAATAATTTTGTTAATAAGTATATTACCAAAAACGCTGTTCTTTAAGGCAATGTTCTCACCACTACGTAGAGGGTCTCGGTATCATGATAAATTCTCGTCCATTAAATTTACTAGTAAGTTATATAAGTGAATTTCACGTCATATTTAATCTAGCATCTTAAGTTTAAGTTTATGAATTTTTTATTTGTATATTATTTAACTTATTTATTTTTATTTTGTGACTTTTTACTCACACATATGATTCAACAATTAATGTAATAACGAGTTTGATGAAGGATCGATCAAAATACCTTGCAAAAACTAACATTGTATACTTTAAATAATTATATGAATTATATAAGAGTAATGATAATACATTGACAAAATAAAATAATTTTACAACATCATTCAATTACATATATCATTATTATTATTCTAAAAGAATCCTTTGAAGATATTGGAAAAAAAAGAGATTTCTTTGTATTCAATGCCTTCCTTATGAGAAAATGACAAAAGATTCTTTATGCATTAGTAGTGGTGAGTATAATGTACACTCAAGTTTGTATTCGTCCTGACATTACTTTTATAGTGGTAGTTTTGGGAAGATATTTATAGAACTACTTGCTTAGCGAATGAAGCCACAGAGACTTAGCAAATTCTAAGTCTCATACCTTCACTCAAAGAAGGTACTCCTTCACCCAACAATTAAGAGCCATAAAGAGCTTCTAATCATTTGCTTAGCCAAACCTAAGATTCGCTTAGTAAATATGAGTTTTTAGGTTTTTCAGAAACTCGTCAAAGTGTTTTCTTACTACATTTATATTTTCACTCAACGAGTGGAGTACTCACTCAGCAAGCTTTCATCATGTTCATGGTGTTCTAGAATTTGCTTAATGATAAAGGTCCTCACTTAGAGAAAACTCGCATTTTTTCGCTCAGCGAGTCTTTAGATAGAAACTCAAAAAATAGGGATTGTCCAACCCAGCAAAATCCTAGAACAATAACATGCAAATCCACAAAAATCATCTCAAATCCAACCAAATAGACATGCAGGCAATCTACATCTCCAGATCATTATATGAACAACTTTTAAACATCAAAATAACAACAAAACCAACATGTAATCATCAAACCACCATCAACTTCATAATTTTGTTAAAATTTAAAAGTTTAAAACAACTAAAAATGACTACTATTTCCATGGAAAAAATTCCAAATACACCATCCTAAACATGTTATCAGCCTAGTCACGCCACAACAATATACAACCAATAAAAATCACTTAAGAAATAGCTTTCCTTACTTGATCTTGATCACCTCATTGGCTCCAAACTTTGATGGGGAAAGGTGACAAAATTTTGGTGTAGGAGATGGAGTTATCAACTAGGTAAAGGTTCTGAAATCATCCCTTGAGTGGCCTTATAAAAGGTTTGGGATGTATGGCTTTGACAAGGGGTTAGAAAAGGTAATATGGGCCAATGGTCCTTTGGCTTAAGACCTTTGGTTAAAAGGGTGGGACAGCAATAAAGATGATAGTTGAGGGGTTCTCATGATCTGCATGACAGCTAGGGTTTCAATATTTCTCTAAAACTCCAATTGTCTAATGTTCTGTCTCAAAAACATGTTATACCAAAAAAACATGTTGACAACACCGATTCAATTCTACTTGAATGGAAATCATTCAAAGTCACAAGTTATTAGCACTTAGTATTCTTTCAACTCATATAACCACTTTCAAGGATAGTATTCTTTCAACTCATATAACCACTTTCAAGGAATGCTTACATCGATATGCATGATTTTAACTATTTTAATCATTTTTTAAGATTTTCTTGAGGAACGTATAACACAATATTTTTTTAATTATTTTTAACTAAATTTAAATTTAGTTACTCTTTTAAATTATTCATTCACTTAAATTAAACAAAGGAAACGGTGTTACAAAAAGAGTTATTCTTGTTGAGTGAACCTAGGAACCTAACAGGGAAGCCCACTTTCTTTATAACTTACTTTCGATATACCAAGTAATTAAAAATAACCAAGGAAACCTCCCGAATGGAAGTGGACAAATTATAAAAGACACTGAAACAGGACAAATACAACCTGCAAAAGAAATTACAGGATAAAGTAATTTGATCGAAAAAAAATAACATAAGCAAAATCTTAATTATTCAAACAAATGTCAAAACTAACATATTTGTTTCAACTTACCAGCATGTAGAATATTTTGAATTCATATAGACATCCCTGCAACAATCATCATATTAAGAAATGAGTAATATACAAAAAATTACAGATCTCTATAATATACTTCTTATATCGAGGAGCATCCCTAAATTAACGAGCAAGAGTACCAGCCAACATGCAAACCTGAAATGAAAGGATAAATTATTGGGAAAAAGAACTAAGATAATATTCAAAGCAATGGTACTAAGTTATATCAAGAAAAAAACAAGTGCAGATATGACTTAGGAAATACATAAGTTAATATAGCACAGTCGGCTGATTTTAGGAACTGAAAGGCTAAGGATATTTACAAAAACAGCAAAAGAATGTAGCCAAATTTAGACGATTGCGAGACGAGAAGTGTTACTTATATATTATTTTTAACACATTTTATTATTAATTAAAATTTATTAAAAAATTATAAAATTAGAAGACAGAATAATTAAATGCGAAGTGAGATAAAAAAAAAATCATTTCTAATAAATTTTAATTAATAATAAAAATTCTGTTAAAGAGAGTTTGTCCAAAAAGTATGATAGCATTTTAAGAAACCAAATAATCAAAAGATACCAAACTCATTTCTCAATAGTTTAAAATGTCACTGTGCTATGGGAAACAATATTCTATTGACTTAAGCAAAAAGTATTTTTCAAAGAAAAGCGCTTTTCTTATACATTGAATGAACTTTTCTGAATCCCAAAAAGAAAAACGTGAAAACACAATTTGAGCTTTTTTCCGGCCAGCTTTTTGTGCCTTTTACAATAAAGAAATAAAATAATTAAATAAATGAAAAATGGGTATCTGTAAAGAGCAGAATATACATTTAAAGCATAAGAAGAAGAAAAAAAAGCTTAAATCATCGTTACACAAGACAAATATGGAGAAAGAATTTAACTATGATAATATTAGTAAAGGTGGCTTGAGATGAAAAATATTTGTCACCTTTACAATGATATTATCTTCAATTTGAATTTAGGTAATAGAAAAGGATTTTATTATCAGGGCTCCTTATTTAAAAGCAAATGTTACTCAGCACAAATTACTTGTTTGTTGTGTTTTGGCATATCTGAGTAACACAATTTACCAAGCTAGGATTACAAGCATTTTGAGTTATACCACTAAGATTCTAGAATGGACCATGCCTGCAGCAACATCAAATTCCAATCAAATGAAAGAAAAGACTCCGCAAAGCTACCAATTTATATGGCTTTTTTGGAAGCACAAGGAAAAATCAGAGCTAAAAACACAAGTTCACTTACTGGATCTCTGTATATCGATGCCCTGGAACTTCTTGATTCAAAAACCGGCCCTACACACTCCAAACGGAAAGAAAAAAGGAAATGTATACAAACAAATTTCAATACTAATAAAAATACCTCAGCAGGACATAGCATGATTTAAAGATACAGCAGAGCACAAGACCTGAATCTTGTATCTGTTCCCTTTTGGCCTCTAGAGCAGGGGGATTAGGTTTTAAAAATTTTTAAGTCAGCTCTGTTTCCATTGGATTTTGTCGGGGTTGAAAATTTTCGGAAAATTGGCGGAGACGAAACATAATTTATATCTCTGATTTTCAGAACCTGACCTGACTTTTACAAGGCCGGGAAAATCTTACCCCAATTCCAATCAAAATAAAGGACTATTTGGTTTAAATGATGAAAAGGAAAAGGAAAAGGAAAAGAAAAAAGAGAAATTTTTATGAAATATTTTTTTCTTCTCAATATTTGAGAGTAGCAAAAATAGATGATGAGGTGCAGTTTTTCTACTCTTCTCTCCTAGAAATTTAACCAAATATATATATAAAAAAAAAAAAAAAAAAAAAAAAAAAGAAAAAACCACCTCTTTATTCTCCTCTAACCAAACGTTATATAAGTTTTCGTTAAATTCACTCAATCAAATAGATAATTGCGGATCCAAATTTACATATCATACCTACTCTAAAGTCAGTACATCAAATAAGATTTAGCAGCTGTAATCTGGTGCCACATTTGCTGTCATAAATAATAACGTAATTATCTAAACCAATGCACACAGGTATCTATAATCTATCTATCTTCTAAGTAGTTCATGGAACAAAACACAGACAACAAATTGCATTTATTTCTTTAAAGTATCTTCGGTCATGGAACCCAATTTGGGTTCTTATTTTACTTTTTGTGGGCTCGTATTCCTATTTCAGATTGAAGAGCCCATACATATTTTACGCTAATACTAAAACTGGACGTGGGCTCTTAATGGGCTTATTCACACGACACCTGCACTATGTCTTTCTCTTCTCCAAGCCCACAGACTCCTCCCTTACCCCTCCCCCACTTTCTCTTTCTCTTCAAGTTACATACACCGAAATATGTATCCTTTCAGTTTATATCACTTATCCCATAGTAGCAGTATGGTGGATGAAGTAGATAATTTTCATCTATAGTTTTTTTTATTATTATTATTATTATCATCTTATTTTAATTTTAATTTCCTTTGGTCACCCTACATTATTTATTTATATTTGTCGAGGATTTTTAAAATATAGTTTTATTATTTTAGAGAAATTTTTATAACTTCCAAAAATATTCCACAATTTTAACTTTTTTTTAATGTCTAATAAAAATTTAAGGTCCAGATGCGTTTACACGATTAAGTAACATTTATATAACTGAACATATTTTTGTGTTAATGGCATTTGGCTTAAGATGATTGGTGACGTGTAAAGACTTGGCTGTATAGTTCCCTGAGGAATACAGCACGCAATAAAGACACCGCCCAAGAAGACAACATGGAAGGAAGGAGACAGACAGGAGTGGAAATAGAATTAGGAAGAGAAAAGAAGACTACACACATCTGTCGTTCCCACTGTTACTTTAATATCGGAAGCCCACACTGAGGCAGCAAAAGGGTAGCATTAGCAATGAGGTTGTTCAGAGGTACACCTTAGCGAGATAGAGAGGCACTATCTCTCCCTTCGATGTGCAGGTCCAAAAGGAGCACCAACGCGGTACAACCCAGAACCAGAACAAGAACAAACACAAACATTAACATGACGAACTCCCCTCGACCTCAGCGAATAGGAACCCTAACATCGTCATCATCGAACTACGAAACCTCCACGAGCGAGGTCCCCATCACAGAATCAAGAAGCTACGTATACGACAACAACAAAGAATGGTCAAAAACGTCTTCCATCTCAAGCCACGCCTCGCTCTCCAGCCTCAAAGACACGCTCCCGGAAAACCCTAACATCTACGACTTCTCCGAGATCTCCGCCGCCACCGCTAAATTCTCCGCCCCGCGCCTCTCCTCCTCCTCCTGGCGCTGCTCCATCCGCCACCGCGACGTTGTTGTTTTCCAGCGCAAGTTCCGCCGCCAGATGGACCTCCCGGAGCTCAGCCACCGCCTCGCCCTCATCTGCCGGAGTCACCACAGCAGCCTCGTCAAACTCCTCGGCGCCTCCGTCTCCGCCTCCGTCATCTTCCTCGTCTACGAATTCGTCCCCGGCGCCAGCCTCGCCGATTGCCTCCGCAACCGCCGGAACCCTAGCTTCACCGACCTCAACACGTGGACCTCACGGATGCAGATCGCGTCCGACGTTGCGCACGGCCTCGATTACATCCACAATTTCTCCGGTTCAGAATTTGGTTTCGTTCACAACCACATCAAGAGTTCCAGTATTGTAATAACGGGGGATAATTTGAGCGCCAAAATCTGCCACTTCGGCGCGTCGGATCTCTGCGGCGAGGCCGTCGAGGGCGCCGGCGAGGCTTCCGGTAGCCGGACGGTGAGGCTCGAGGGGACGAGAGGCTACATGGCGCCGGAATTTCAGGTCACCGGCGTCGCGACGAAGAAGACCGACGTGTACGCGTTCGGTGTGGTGGTTTTGGAGCTGCTGAGCGGGGAAGAGGCATTGAAATTCGAATTCGACGACGACGGCGGTTATCAAAGGACGAGCGTGGTGGAGACGGCGCGGATGGCGGCGGAGGAGAACGGCGGCGCTAGGAAGTGGGTGGATAAGAGGCTGAGGGATTCGTTTCCCGTGAAAGTGGCGGAGAGGATGATTCGGATCGGGTTGGAGTGTGTCGGGGATGACCCGAATGAGAGGCCGGATATGGATCGGGTCTCGATTGAGGTGTCCAAGTTGTATTTAGAATCGAAGGAGTGGGATGACAAAATGGGAACCGACATTGACTTGTCAGTCTCATTGGCCCCACGGTGACTTTTTTATAGGTTTTCATTTTTTAAACTATTTAAATTTTTGTTGTAAAGACATAAAAGAAAAAGAAAAACTGATTGTGGCGAGAGATTGATTTATATACTCAACTTAATACTTGTGTATGATGATTACGGATTGTGTAAAATGTTGTTGACGTGAAGGCAGGTTTGAAGCCCTCAACAAATTTTTTATTTGAATGGAAGAAAAGAAGGATTCGATGCATGTGTTATGGAGAATTTGGATTTGGATGGGACAGGATAAACATAATTAGCAAATTTAATTAAGCAAGCATCAAGTTATTGTAATGCGTAAGATGTTGAACAGTAGTATTTGACTGCAACCTTGGACGGTGCACAATTTTTTATGACCATGTCAGGATGCCGTCATCAAGTTTCAGTCAATATGAGTTATCACTTATAGTTGCCATTTTGATATTTTTTCAGTCAAAATCAGCCGTCTTTCTAACTTTATTAGTGTTTTCAGCAGACATTCTATCTTATCATTTTCAGTAGTGTTTGTAGTAATCGTCTTGTCTATACATTTTACTCAAGAATTGAGTAATTAGTTAACTCTAGAAAAGGAACTGGTAAACCCATAATTACTGAAGACTAAAATGTCAAGATATGAATAGAGTAAAAATATAATTATACATGACATTCCAAAAGTAACCATTTCTCTTTTATATGATAGTTTTTCAAAAAAAATATAAAGCTATAGCATTCATACACACTTGCATGCATGTTACCTAATATAGGCCTGTCATTTTATTACACTTGATCTTGCTTATGTTTTTACGCACTTACCCTTCTACTACATTCACAAATTTGGTAAACATTTTTACATAATTTATATTATTAAATAAGAATTATTTTTTTTATAACATCATTTAATTTGACTAGTGAAACCAGAATCGGAGATAGTTTCACTCCATTTTTCAGGGGAGTAAAAGGAACAACAACATATCCATGGGCCGAAGAAAAACCTGCAAAGAAGGATGAAAGCCCAAAGTGGTAGCATTGAAAATAAGAAAAGCCCAAAACCTGAGAAGCATACACCATATGGCCTTGGGAGGCATGGCGGCAAGGATGTTGCAGAGGCGATTCATCTCAATCTTCTCAAGACAAACCCATCACCCCATCATTCAAGGTATGTTCCCTACCTTTATTATTTGCTCATACCTCTTCATAGTTTTGTTTGTGTGTGTGGGTTGTTGTTGTTGTAGATCTTCTCACCTTCAAGCTTCTTCAACTAACTACCCCTTTTTTATTCATGAAGTAATTTTTCCTCAAGTATAGCTTTTTTTTTCTTATTTTATTTTGGGGGTTGGGGAAGGCACTAGAAAACTTGGAACCTTCATGTGCATAGTTTTTTTTTATCTTTTACCTCAGTATAATAATTTATGTGAAACAGACTAAAAACTAAAGAAATTATTTTCCTGAAGAATGGTTCTTACTAGGGGCTATAGTCACTGAGGCCGTAATGTGAATTGTGATTTGTAAGAGGCAATGGGTTGGTGGGAATGAGGTATTGATGAATATAATGTATCACTGTCTGCATATCATTGTAGATAGATAATGTTGTAATTAACTGACAACATAATGCTAGTTTGACATGTTATTCTATACAACACCATAAAAATGCATCTTTTTTGCTGCAAATGCTTGTAGTACTACACTGATAGAGTCTAAAAGGACTAAAACATTTGCAAAGCAAAAGTCCTGGTTTTGAATTTTTAGGAGATGAATTTCAGTTACTAACTGGTTTCTTATTTCCACTTTACCGAATTGCCTAGGATGGACTTTCCAAAGTCCTCAAACTGAATTAAGTTTGTTGTGGGTTTACCTTTTTCTCTCATTGTTAATTTCTTTTGGTGATTATATTATCTGTAGAGCTTATCATAACTGGTTCTGGAAAGTGCTGGGCTTATCCAGGATGATGTATTCAGGGATTCTTGATAGCTTTAGTTTGTTACTTTGATTGTTATAGTTTTCTTTGCCATGATTTAACACTTTTGGGTGCATTAAAATTGTCTTTTTTATTTTTTGTTTTACACAAATCTTAATGAAAAGAAGTTAGCATTAATTAAGCAATTAGGATGTCAGGAAAATATCTCAGTAGCAATAAAAGACATGTACGGCAGCACAAGTGTTTACTTAAACCTTGAATTAACATTCTGGTTCTTTGATGGATTTGGTTCAAAACACTGCACAAAAGCAATGAAAATTTATGCTAAAGAACTTCTAGATTTATAAACAGACTTTAACACCTGCATTGCATCTCCTATAATGTGATGCAAACGCTGTTTTCAGAATAACAGGAAAGAGTAGATATTAACTTGAGTTGAACTTGTTCTAATCAATCTGATGTCTTCCTCTTTAAGTCTTTATCTATTTTGTGGCAGTATGTTTCTGCTTAATATTTGGTCAAGTTAAAGCCATTCTTTGATCATTCAGCTAATAACTTAAGTTTCTAATCAATCTGATGTCTTCCTCTTTAAGTCTTTATCTATTTTGTGGCAGAATATGTTTCTGCTAAATATTTGTGAGTTAAAGCCATTCTTTGATCATTCAGCTAATAACTTAAGTTTATTCATTAAAAAAATGAAGAGGTTTCTAATTCTCTCTCACTCTCTCTTTGTGCATCCCCTTGTGTGTGAAAGTTTTTTGTATTAACATGTGAATGTTGTCTATTGGCAGAATCTTCTTGGTATTCTCCCACCAGTGCAATATTAAACAGATATGGATTCCATCAAAGGGGGGTCACTACACATTCAAATCCAATCAAACCTGTTTCTGAAGATGAAGAGAATAATGAAGCTGACACCTTAAAGTCAAGTCCAAACCCAGATAATATTGCTACATCCCTTAGTGTTAATGAGAACTCTGATGTGAAGTTTTCTGCCAAGTCCAGTTTGAAAACATCCTCAAGGCATGATCTTGCCATGATTTTCACCTGCAAGGTCTGTGAAACGAGATCCATTAAGACTGTTTGTCGTGAATCATATGAGAAAGGTGTTGTGGTGGCGAGATGTGGAGGGTGTAATAATCTTCACCTGATAGCAGATCACCTTGGGTGGTTTGGTGAACCAGGAAGCATTGAGGACTTCCTGGCTTCTCGTGGAGAAGAAGTGAAAAGAGGTTCAATTGACACACTGAATCTTACATTGGAAGATTTAGCTGGTAGAAAACCTTGAAAGATACAATTTGACCAAGCATATGTTCTTCAATAGGGTGTCACTGAGAGTTTGGAAGCTCAAGGGAGTGTAACAATAGTTGGTTTTGTAAACTCATCTTTTCTCTCTGTTGATTATGCTAATATTAGAAAGCCACAATAGTTGGTTTTGTAAACTCAGCTTTTCTGCAATGAACTTCGGTGTCCACTTTTTCACTAGTAATCATCCAAGGACCATCACTCATCACTTTCCATCTATCTTTCAAAGAAGCGAACTTAACCATGAAGTATCTATGACCAATGTCACAGGTCAAAATCTTGTAAAAGTTTCCACATTGACTTTTAACTGTTATCGTAGGAAAGCAGAGTCACAACTCCTTGAAATATTCATCATTCACAATAAGTTTAGGAAGTAAAGAATTAACCTCCTCAAATTCCACTTTCAATATATATTGAAAAGCAAAGAAATCTTTCTTCTCTCTGGGAGCTAACAATAGTATGCCAATAACTTTATCACAAATATATTTCAGCTTCTCCTCAGTCATAAGGAGGAGCCGCAAGTGATCTCAAGCATTTACTGGGGAGTGCTCTTAAGAGGTCTTCATCACTCAACTAATATCAAACATTTAAGTTATGATTAACATTTGAAAATGACATTTAAGTGCGGGTTGGATTAAAGAAAAATAGATTTTATGAAGGTATAATAGGAAAAAACAATATAAGTAAATATTAAAAGTGCAATTTAATTTAACTCAATTCCAATAATAAAAATTGGAAATCAAAACAAACTGAAAATAAATAAATGATTTTTTCAACTTTTTTATTTTGATGGATTTTCATTTCAGTTCATTTTTAACGACATTTCTATCAAACAAATCAAAATTAAAATGCTATTACACCAAAAAGCAAAATGTTTGCAAGACATCCTCCCCCTTTGTTTATTTATCTATTTATTGGAAAAAAAAAAAAAGCGTCGCGGGGCAGTGTATGAGAGTGAAAGAGACAGAGATAGAGTAAACCGAAACGAAAGGCAAAGTGAGTGAGATTACGAGAAATGGCATGTCGCTCTGTTATTTCAACTTCTCTTCACATTTCAAACTCCATGGCCACGAAGGGTATCCTCTCCTTTGCACCCAACCCACCTCTGCTTCATCGTCTCCCCAAAGCCCTCACCTTTGTTTCCTTTTCTGCTTCCACTAAACCCCCCACAAAGTCATTTCAAGGTTTTCTCGTTTTTCTAATTGGTTTTCAGATTTATTTTTATTTTTAATTTTTTGGTTTTGTTTCGTGTGTTCATATTGGTGGAATTGTCACTTGTCGCTGTTGGTGTGTTACATTGAATGAGCCTAACCCAGTAATGTTACTATGTTCTTTTGGTATGCCCATAAATTGATATGTTATCCCTTTTGTTGGTCTAGTTAAGGGGTGTGGATATTTGTGTGTTTGAGGAGAGAAGAGAAGGTAACAAGTTATTAGAAATTGACTGAGATATAGAATGGGAAAATAAGGTAAGTAAAGGAAAGGGGAGATATGTTAGTGATTTTTCTGATCATCTTTTTGTGCAGGGTTCTCATTTTTCTTTATTTTTTAATTAAATAGGTAGGTTCAGAATCATTTTATATAACTAGTCTAGAGTCCACCATAATTTGGGTCTAACTGTGTAGTGTATCAATGATGATGCTGTTTAGCTGTTCCATTTGGAAATACAAATTATAGTTCTGCTTTAAATTTGAGATTGCATGTGTTAGTGCTTGCTTTAAGGTAAGATCCTCGGAAAGAGATGCTTTTTCTTAGGCGATTTGTGCTTTTGAGAACCTATAATTGAGTATTTGATAACACTTTTTTTTTATGGTTATTGCCTTTTTTTATTGTCAGTGAGATCAGTGGCTGCTACTACAGAAGCTGCATCGGGGTTTGATGAGATGATTTCTGGGACTAAGAGGAAGTATTACATGCTAGGTGGGAAAGGGGGAGTAGGGAAGACAAGCTGTGCTGCTTCGCTTGCTGTTAAATTTGCCAATAATGGACACCCAACTCTTGTGGTTTCCACTGATCCAGCGCATTCTTTGAGTGATTCTTTTGCTCAGGTTAATTACATGTCTCATGGTTCTGATGATGCTTACATGCTAGCTGCTTCAAGATATGGTTGGATTATGTTCTGTGTAACACTAGTTTTGCAAATTGTACTCTAGGATTTGACAGGGGGTGCATTGATGCCAGTGGAAGGACCTGATTATCCACTTTTTGCTCTTGAAGTAAGCTGGCATTTCTGTAGAACAAATTAGCTGATATTTAGTACCACATTTATTTGATGACATGACTGGTATTTTTTGTGAGAATATTTTACCATTTAATAAAATACCACTCTCCACTTATTTAAGTTTGTAGTTCCTTACTTCCTTTACAGATAAACCCTGAGAAGTCTAGGGAAGAGTTTCGAAATGCCGCACAAAAAAATGGTGGGACCGGAGTCAAAGACTTCATGGATGGCATGGGTCTTGGAATGATTGCAGACCAGGTAAAGATTTACTTTATGATGTTAACAAAATTTCTTGTTATGTATATCTTCCAAGAGGATATTTTATGCTATGAATTTTCACAGGGTGATGAATTTTCTTAAAAGCAAGTTTTCTATCAGAACTATAATTCTATATGCTATCAACAGGTCGTGATATAGGCACTAATACATATCCTCTTAGATAGCCGGATTAACCTTGAAGAATTGATTAAGTTGGACTTTAGGCGCTAAAGCATGAAAGGAAAAAAGAAAAAGTTTGTTACTTTGTTTACACACAGACACAGAGGGTTAGGATCTAATAACTGTAAGTCAAAATCAATCTGAACACCAATGATAACTTCTGTTAGAATGAGTATTTAACAAACTCCACTGCTCGGTTGAAAGTATGCATCATGGTTATCATACTCATGAAGTTTCACCTCAACCAAGTTTGTTTTCTACTCCACAAATTCATGTTGAAATTAACATAAAATATTCTGTTCAAATAAATTAAAATATTTTCCACTCAATTGCTTGTCTTTAGCTGTTTAAATTTTATGAAATATTGTTCTGCTTCATTGCAAGCTTGCTTCTCTAAGACGGGTTGTTGCATGTTTTGGTTGCAATAGTTGGGAGAGCTCAAACTGGGAGAGTTACTGGATTCACCTCCTCCTGGACTGGATGAAGCTATTGCAATCTCCAAGGCATGCATATGTGCTGTGCTTATTTATTTCATTGCTAATTATTCATGCAATAATCCATTTTTTGCTCTCCTAACAATTAAAAGCCTCTTGTCAGGTAATGCAATTTCTTGAATCACAGGAATACAGCATGTTTACTCGAATAGTATTTGATACAGCACCTACGGTGAGCAAGAAGTTGATAGTTATATATTTCACATCGCCTTTGTTTTGAACATTATCTCAGAGGATATACACATGTCCCTGAACAGGGTCATACATTACGATTGTTGTCCTTGCCTGATTTCTTGGATGCATCCATCGGGAAGATATTGAAGGTAAGACTGCTAATATTTTAATAATAAGAAACCCATCATCCCCCCCTTCCTCATCTAAATTACAGTTGATTCACTTCCTTTAGAAGCCAATAGATAAAATACTGAACTTGATACCCTATGCAATGCCTGAGATCTTGTTTCAAATAAAAAGTGATTATGTTCTGGGAGCTATAAGAATCGGATGCAGATTTCCCTGCCACTCAGCCAATCTTGAATTGTTAGTTTACCTGTGAAGATGTCTTTATAAAATCGAGCATGGAAATTGTTACATTCTATTTTCCCCTTCTCCTCAGCTGTTCCCTTTTCCTTGCCCAACTTATGTGAATCTCAATATTCTTTTCATTAATGATGTAAATCTGATATCTTTATACTTAACAAAAAGTTAACATGCCATCTAAAGGAGCAGAAAGAATAACTTGTTGAAACTTGTCTATTGAATATTGGCAATTTTCTCTTCCCTGCCCCCTGTGCAAGAAGCATTATTTAAAAATGCCTGATTCATGGTGAGATTTCATCAAAAGTTTAGTGACAATTGACCAAAATGCCTATTCATACAATGCCTCACATGTACTTAATCATATTTTATCTTCCTTCTACTAAGTGAAACAGTCATCCATACTATCTCTTCCTCCCATCCCCCCCACCACAATACTTTCTATTTCCAAGTTCCAAGCTCAGAATGATCCTTGCAGTCTGATACCAATTATTCTACTGCAGCTAAGACAAAAGATAACTTCTGCTACCTCAGCAATTAAATCTGTGTTTGGGCAAGAAGAAAACCGACAGAATGCTGTAAGATTTATGCCTGAGATTAATGTTGCATTTAGTTTCATCTTAATATGTTCACCGTTTGTTATATCTTGATTACACAGAGTGACAAATTGGAAAAACTTAGGGAGAGGATGATAAAAGTGCGTGATCTCTTTCGTGATACTGATTCGACCGAATTTGTCATTGTTACAATCCCCACGGTAAGACTTATAAATGTGTTCCACAGCTGACTAACATTTGTATAACTGGTGCATATAATGATATAGTGGTGAATGAACTTATAATTTAGTGTCACCAACCCTACCAAGAATGATTGAAGGACTTCAGCTTTCAGGCATAAATGTGTGGTGGAGGACTAGGAATGAGCTAAAATTGTTTGGTAGCTAGTAGGGAAAGGGAATGGTCATTTCATAGGGAATGCCATTTCCCTCAATTTTGAGGGAAATACTCATCCACTCCAAGAATGATTTATTTAATTCCATTATATCATGTGCTTTTTCTGTGAAATTGTACCACCCACATTGTTCATTGCCTTTGCCTCCCAAGACTTGAAATTTTGAAGTGGAAGGAAGACTGTGTGCTGGAGAAAAGCTCTGGGGTTAAGTACGATAACAACAAAGCCTTATCCACTATGTGAGGTCGGCTATATGGATTACATGATGTTATTCGGCTTGGTTAAAAAGATCAAGGTTCTAGGGTTAAGTACAAAAACTAAAAAAGAATAAGACTTTGAGGGGAATCAATTTTATTTTATAAATAACAAAGGTGATAAAGGAAACCAGGCTAAATTATAGGGGTTTGGTCTTTACCTTTCGACAAGTAAAGAAGCAAGAAAAGTAAAAAAAATAAAGATGTACTGAGTTGGGCATGTATAGCTGCTCTTTTGCTCAGTGATTTCCTGTGTAAAATGAAAGTGGAGCTAATTTTATTTCCAGATCTACTTTCGCTATAAGAATCAACTACCTCTTTTAATAAAAAAAAAACGATTGTACTAAATCAGTTTGGCTTTTGGGTTTGACAGAACAAAATGTCATCATTTGATTATGTAGCCAACCTAATCTTAATGGGAAAAGACTTCTGTTGTTCTAGTTTATTACTTTATTAACTGATTTTAGATAGCTTAAATACGTATTTCTTAATCATTTATATTTGTGTCTTTATTCCCGAAGGTGATGGCAGTTAGCGAGTCATCTAGATTGAGTGCTTCCTTGAAGAAGGAAAATGTTCCTGTAAAGAGACTTATTGTTAACCAGATTCTTCCACCTTCTACGTCTGATTGCAAATTTTGTGCTATGAAAAGAAAGGTACTTTAACTGTTTTCCCTTTTATTTTTGCATGGATTTGATCTGAGTGGTTAACTACAATGTAATTCATTTGACACATTGTTGCTATAAGTGAGAAACTGATAGCAGAGCATATCAAACAAGAACTTCAAAGAGAAGGGGTGATAAAAACTCTCGTGTCTTGCACGTGCTGTTCATTTTTATTTAAAGGGTGAAAACTTGCCTTACTATGAACATACTTTGCAGGATCAAATGCGTGCTCTTGATATAATTCAGAATGATCCAGAACTCTCCAGTTTATTGATGATTCAGGCACCACTCGTTGATGTTGAGATAAGAGGTGTTCCAGCTCTCAAATTTCTGGGAGACATTATTTGGAAATGACTTACACACAGTTACTCAAGTAATGAATAGGTAATATGTTCTTTTTAAGTGTAGCATAGTGCTAATTATAGTCATAGTATGCTTAAAATCAGATCATATGGTTTATCATTATGCTAAAATTAGATTTTCTTCTTTTCTTTAATATTGTTAGGTTAAATGTAGTAATTTGCTGAAGTTGGCAGTTGAACCATAGGCTCATCACATTACACGAGCTTATCAGATTTATATAATGAAGTTGTAGAGCACTCGAGATGTTCAGATTCCGGAACTGGCAGTTCTTAAAGAGGCACTGGCTTCCAATATTTACAAGCTAGAGTTTCAAAGCACCAGAAAACTTTTTGGTTTTTCACATTTTAAATCTTGTGTTATTGTAAATTTATTGCTCCAGTACTTGTATCTGTACTATTTT
Source organism: Mucuna pruriens (assembly GCA_025330945.1). Taxonomy (NCBI): domain Eukaryota; kingdom Viridiplantae; phylum Streptophyta; class Magnoliopsida; order Fabales; family Fabaceae; genus Mucuna; species Mucuna pruriens. The sequence goes on along the minus strand of JAENHJ010000361.1, from coordinate 2,102,768 downwards.
TTTAGTTCTCCCCACATTTAATCCTTTTTTGTTAGGGGTTGTAACGATCTTTATGTTTTGAAGTGTTGACTGAGATATTCTTGAAGCACACATGGAACAACATATAAGAAAAGTTACATTTCACACGGTGATTGTCATCATTTTCAAATAGAGGTTTGTTTTTACGATGTGAGCTGTGAAACTAAACAAATATATTTGAGTAGAAGTCGAGTTTGAATAATCTAAATATAACTCAGAAGACCAAAACAACGCTGAAGAACTAGACATAAACTACAATGATCATAAATTATGGTTAAAATCAGATAATATTGAAGTATACATAAGGACTCAAATACCCAAACCTGATTCATGGCACGTAAGCTATATTGGTTTAGATATTCAAATAATACAATATTACAATCATTCGGATGTCTCATGCTGCTGTACTTTTAGACTTCTTTCTTGGTTCTACACTTCTACTCGTCAATTAATTACTAAATTTAATAGCAATGAGAATTAATATTACTACTATACACACAACAACTAGATGTGGACACTCAACTATGGCATGACTAATTGATCACATCTAACATGCATATTTAAGCCAATAACCAATATCAGCCCCAAAAATTATCTGACACTCTTCAAATTATCAGAGTCTTAATGTGATTCCTATTATGTTTTGGTCATACTGCCCTCTCCAATTTGTAAAACTCAAATTTGTAAGACGTATAATTTGGTAGCTTGGAGTTTGGCCTTTACTTCTTTTGGAAGGTAACCATACAGAAAAATGCTATTGCCCGGCCAATTACACCCATAAGAATGAGAATGGATATGCACAAACTCCAATCATGAAGATTATAGCCACTTTTCAAAAGTGAACCACAGCGAGTTATGAGCCACACTCCCTGATACCTGCAGCATAAAAGAAATTAACAACATGTTCAGTATCCAGATCCAAATGTGTGAATGTTAACAAATAACCAATACCTATATCATTCTTTCTTCTTGTTCTTTTTAATTTTGTTTGTTTTACATAAATGCTGATCATTTTCTACATATGTATGAAAACAACTTCAAAATACTTCATAAGCTTATTTGATACAAACCAGAGTCTGCGCTTCTTATTATTCTTTGATTTCTCATTATTTAATTGCAATGAGTACAATCCTCAATGTGGTCAACAATTCATCATTTGCTGAAATTTGGGCCATTGGAAGTAGATGTGCTATACTAAAATTAGTGAATAGGAATTTGTGCATTTACATTATATTTTCTAATCAGTAAAATTCATCCCACAAGAAATCAAGTTTATAAGGTATAATGGTCCAAAAATTTCAGAGAATTTATCATAAATAAATTATCAAAATAGTCTGATAACTAGTGATTAAAGGTTGTGTACTGTATACACTTAGGAATCTAGATGCTTTGTTCCGCTTTAAAGTCAGATATTTACTGGAGGGAAAGGCATAATTTATCTAGCACGAATACCTTTTTGAAAGTACAACCCCAAAAAATAAACCCAAAACCCTTTTTCTTGCCATATGCATTAATAACAGCATCAAACTCCAATAAAGTCAAACATAGCAAAGTAGTTTTTTTCAAGTTATTTAGTAATTTAATATATCAATAATCGTCCTGGACAGTTTACCTTTCAGCATTTGCAACAACTAATGCTTGTAAAGCCCACTTAGAGTAGCATAAATTAGCTATATTCTTCAAAATTTTACTATCTTTTGGTTGTGTTGCAATGAGAGTCAAAACAACTGGAAGAAGTACCGACCACTGCAAAAAACAGAAATGTGTTAAAGAGGAGAAATGGAAACATAATGATGAGTAAACTTTAATTGAGGTTGGTAAAAGTTTTATTGTCATCTTCAAATACTTACTAGCTGAGCTGCGCCAGGTTCAAAAAATATAGACAATGCATATGCTATGCCAGTGACACAGTATACAAGACAAAGCAGCACAACATAATTATCTGCAAAAGTTGATCTTGGATTGGTGAAGAAATAGAACATAGAAAGGTACACCACAGGCTTGATCACTGTATTAAAAATATCGATTGTGTCTTTAGAGAGAAAATAAGCCAAGCTGCTCATTCCAGAATCACTCTCCCTCCAGTAGTGTAATTTTTCCAAGGAAAATGATCTCAAGGCCGCTATTTTGCACAGAAGAGCTGAAATTAACAACAATAGATAAGAATAAAGCATTGCTCACATGAATGCTATGTAGATTGTTTGCAGTGATATTTATGACTTACATACAGCAATGACCGTATAGGTGTACCCAGATGCACCAAAGGTTTGATCGCTAGCTTTGGTAAGTGATCCTAAGCAAGCTCCAGCAAGTAACAAAATAAGATAATCTATGGCTTGGATCCTAGCTTCTCGTAATCGCTGCTTCCCAACACTGAAATAACATTAGCATGGAGTAAGTACCAGCAATTAACAAAAGAAAATGCAGATGCCAATTGAACAGATGTGTGCTTTATTAAAAGTTTATAAACTACTCTTTCTCCTATAAAAGATCACAGCACCAAATGGAGTATGAGAAGAGAAATAATGATGACATTCAGCATATATTCAGTGGCACAATTAGAAGAGATAAGTTCCACTTTGGTCTCCCTTTGTTATTGGTTGCATAATATTAACATGGATTTTGGCTTGTAAAATACAAGGAATAGGAAGAAGCAAGTGGTAAGGGAATTGACCATCATATGATCAGACAAAAAGGTTTTATTTGTATTTGTCCTACTTCATACTTCCCTTATAACACAGAACCTTGGCTTACAATAAAGTCATAAAAAGAAATATAATTATTGAATCTCCAGCATTAACAAAATCTAGTTTGTGCCACGTTTTCAAAACAATAAGAACACCAGGTTAGATGCCATCAGGAAAAATGAGACTTCCAAGTTCCAAGTTAGCAAAAAATTGAGGTATTAGATGGTTTACCGTATAAGAAAGTACTTATATTGCTTGAATACACCAGGTGTTTTCCGGTTAGATAAATCCTTGGATTTAAAAAAATTGAGTCTTATCTTCTCCCCCCTCAGTACCACATTGTTTCTCATATCTTGCCATAATTCTCCAGCAAAGGTTTTTTCCAAATGACCAGATCCATTGGGATCTATTTCATTAGCTGAATTAACACTCTGGGACATATCAAATTGAACTGCATTCTGCCTCATATCAAGTGGTATTGGATATCCACTATGAAGCATCCATCTAACTGGTAGCTCTTTATAACTGAGCCCTGAGCTTCCACCAGGTGTTGTTATGCCCTCCAAAATGTCAATGAAGTAATCTGGAGGATTAATCCGCTCCGGAATATTGATCCCCAGGCCTGAAAAGTATTCTTCAACTTTCTTGGCAGATCCATGATAGACAGTAAGACCACCTTTTCCCAGAAGTATCAGATCATCAAACATCTTGAACAAAGCATAGCTGAAGCAGAAAGTTACAATCATTAATAAATCAAAGGGACACTAATTTTACTGTTAGCAACTCCCAATTAAAGTTGTTTAATTCAAGTTATGATAATAACTCTGTCTCAATTCAAAGAAAAGATGTATATATGAAGTTAGAATATAAAACATCCAAGTTTTAATAGAGGTAGCCAAATAATACGTGTATCAGTATCCGGTATGGGTACAATATGGATACATCACCAATTTTGAAGTATCCATGCATCAAAGCCATGAAACATATTAAGAATAAAATAAAATTCCAGGACAATAAATGGTAGCTGGAAAAAAAATAAAATAGTGAGCAATGAGACAAACATATTCCAATGATGCAGACATGGAATTAAAATTTACCTGGGTTGGTGAACCACCGTGCAAATGTTCACTCCCTCAAGAGCTTCACGTCTTAGTGCTCTTAGAAGGAGCTGAGATGATGCACTGTCCAAGCCAGATGTGGGTTCATCCAAGATCAAGAGTGAAGGTTCCATAACCATTTCTAATCCAACATTTACTCGCTTCCTTTGACCTCCAGAGATCCCTCGCTTTTCAACAGTTCCAACCAAGGAATTACGCACAGATTGAAGCCCCAAAAATTCAATAACTCTTTCAACAACCAGAACTTTTTCTGGTTTTGACAAGTCAGCAGATAGCCTTTAATAAAAATTCATTAGAATTAGCACATGTACAAACAAACAAAGCTACCATAAACAATGTGTGTACAAGTATTAGAAGAAAACAGCAAGACAATCATGGTGAAGACAAAAGAAAAACCAATATAGTGGGGTAAATATCAATGATGACGATGAGAAATTCAAGAGTATTATTTCTTACCAGAGTATCTAAAATTAAAGTATAATGAGAAATCTTATTCTATTTGATGAATTAAATATTCCATTAAAATGATACAGACTCACATTAAATTATCATCATGCTTAGAGCTATACCATATGGCTTGTGGAAATTTAATCCAGGATTAATTAGGAAAAAAATATAAACCGTTGAACATGAATACCATCCAAATGTAAGTGCATAAATTTGAGTGAAGATAATGAACACTTTATAATATATTGCAATTAAAATGTCCAACAATGTAATATACCTGCACTGTGCACTGAACCAGAGATTCTCTTCCACTGTCAGGTTTCCATGAACTACATCATCTTGTGGCACAAAGCCAGTAATTTTCTTAAAGGAGTGGATTGATTCATTCCTTCCATTTATAAGAATTGAACCAGTGACCGAGCATCCAAATGCCTTTCCAGCAAGAGCCGAAAGAAATGTTGTCTTGCCAGCCCCTGATGGACCCATGACAGCAGTGATGCGGCCAGGTTTAATTTTTCCAGTAACATATCTCAATATATGTTTGTTTTGAGCTTTCAATGTAAGAGTCAGATCCTTGAAAGAAATCTCAATTAAAGGCCTTTTCCTTTTTTCAGTGTTTGTAGCCATTTTAATTACTCCTGAGAAAGTAAGTTTCTTGTTTTCTTGTTGCTGAGCCTTCTCTTTTTCAAGTTGAGAATATGCATACTTAAAAATTTGGCTATGAGTATGCGGTTGTTTTCCCTTTGGTACATTTGCTGTAACACTTTTACCTCTAGTTTCTATTTCTGTACTAATGTTGTCATTAATATCAGGATCATTTTCAATTTCATGTATTATCTGCATTAGACCACTGGGTTCTTTTCCCTTTCCCTTCGGTGCCATAGATGAACTCGTAACCATGCTTGAAGTTGTAGGTCGTGAATGTAACAACAATTCAACATCTGCTTCAGAAGTTGCTTGATTCAAAATTTTAACTTTTTCCAGATTTGCTGCATCCTTCTTGAAGGTGCGTGATAGTTGAGCTTGCAGCCCAGTTGCACCCTTCTTAGTGGCATCTTTTGCAAATTGCCATCTTTGGCGTGCATTTGCAGTCTTCCTTGCACTTCTAGCTGCGGCTTCTCTAGATTTGGCCACTCTTCTTTCCCTAGTAGTGAGAACTTGGTCAGAACAATTGTAAATAATGAGTAGCAAAGTACTCAAAGCAGCCTGCATAAGCAGTTAAAGAGTGTTAACTTCTACAAACATGGTCTCTGTGTGTGCGTGCACATGCATGTCTATCTATGTTTCTCTATGTGAAGTGGTACTAAGAATTGAGCATGATTCATAAATCATCTTTGCATTATGAAAAACAGGAACCATAAAATAGAGAAAAAATTTACAGCTATCTTTGTCACAAAATGTTGGTTTTGTTTCCTTCCCTTTGATAATCAATTAAAGAAACAACACAATGAACTAAAAGAAAAGTTCGACTTCTCAGTGATGTAGATCAAAGGAAAGGAAGGAATTTATGGAGAGAGAGACTGAAAGATGGAGATATAGAGAACAGGTAAAAGTAGATTAAGGAGTGGGGAAATAGAAGTCCAGGAATACTCAATTATTTAAAACCCAATAACTCCCAATTTATTTAAAATTTAAAATAAACTAATATTAATAACCAAATTACTAATAAATTCCCATTGCAATGAAATTCAATGCAACTATATCCCATTGTTTCACTTCCATAGCCTAACATTCAGGTTCAGAAATAACAACTTACAATGAGCATAATTCCATATGCACGCATATTTTGGGTTGCAGTGTTTGAATTACATGAACTCAACTTGAAGCATCCTACAAGATAATCAGTAAATGGTCATATGTACTCTGCATATATACATTCAGAAATTAATTAGTAAATATGAGACCTAGACAGATATCTACTGCTTCAAGAATTCACAATTCATGATATCTTACTTTTCTCAGATGTAGAACCCATCCTGCAGTAGTGTCTGAAATTTCAAGCGAAAATGTTAAGAAACTTCCCAATAATGAAAAAGTCTAACAAGTATACTAAGAAATTAACTAAACGGTCATTTTTTGGCTGGCCAGGTCAAAGTCTTAGGGATTCCACTGCAACCATGCAAGGCCATTTTCCTCTTAAAAGCTTTGAACACTTCATATTACTTTTTGAATAATTATAAATCCTCTTAATAATATTCCTAATTATCAAATGAAGACATATTGAATGCTTTTCCATCTTGCCGAGATATAAGATGCATCTATTTTTTTTATTTAATACTTTCTTTATTAAGTATGAGGAGAATGTTTTAGGAGGATATAGCAAAACTCTTACTTTTAGGATCCAAATTTGGTAGTTTATAAAGAGTAATCAAGTATTGGAGCAAAATAATACCCACTACTGCAAGGAATTCTTTTTGTGGTTGTTGGACAATATGATCCAGCTGAGCAAAATATCTCACTACTGCTACTAACATCAGCCCAAACATTTGCTCCACCACAGGTATGGTTTGGCTGCATTGGAGGCAGCTGATAAAGATATCTACAGAAATATGTTTGTTGATTAATTTCATAAGAAAATTCAAGCAACAACTCAAGGAAAAACTAATAAAACATTGGGATAGAATCAGAACTCACGGTTCACATATGCCAGTTGTTTTATTAAGTGTGGCAAGAGGGCAATAGGAACCTAGAGGGCATGCTTCAAGAACAATATTTCAAAATGCCCAAAAAAAGACAATAGAAGCATCAGACACAGTTTTTAGGATAAATATAGACAATCACTAGTTTTATTATAATTGATGTCATTATGCTTCACTAATATAGGGTTCTCATCACAGAAACTGCACATGATATACATACATATAGACACTAGCACAAGTTATACTTCCAAATTGCACAGAACAATTGTAAACCCTTGAATATCTATTCAGAACTTCTTAATAATATCTTTACAATTAAAACATAACAAACAGCTTGAAGATGCTTAAAAGTTCAATAAAAAATTGGTATACTGTCCTATAGAAGCTATTTGCAATCATATGTAATGAAGCAAGAACTTTAAAGATTCTCATTCATTATACTTACGTATCATGCATGTGATACCATGAGGACAAAAGAAGCCTTCACAGCATGCTTGACAGTTTGAAGTTCTTGCAGGTATCTCCTTTGAATTTTTAAGGTCAACCTTCTGGCTTGAGTGAACACTACAGGCCCATCCTGGCTCGCAACCAGAGACCCATGAGGTTAAATTGCAGTTCTTGTTAGGCTTTAAATAATTGGCACTTACAGATTTCCCCAATAAACTATTTAAGTAAAACTTCATTTCTGCTGCTGTACACAAACGTTTTGCAATATCTCCTGTTAAATCATCAGAATCCGAAGCATAAGAAGAGTTGTCTCATGAGACACAGATTCCAGTATAGAGCAGAAATTCAAATGTTTCTCATTTCTCTCATCCAATCGTCTCAATTGTAGCAAGAAAAGAAACACTTTTTTCCCTAGTCCTTATTCTTATTTTAATAGGATGAAATGAATAATAGTGGTATAAATAGGAGAATACAAACAACCCACTAATATAAAAGATGGTGTGTAGAATAATTAATGAGACCTTATGTTAACTGTGAACCATACAGTCCCAGCATAAACATTTCTTAAATTCCATGTTTGTCTTGTACTAACATCCCTACTCAAGATCAAAATAAGTGTAATATTTATTGGCACATCCATAATTTTCATCCTCAAAGACCAATAAGCATGTAGCACGTTTTAAATTATGTTCCCTAGATCTATGGCCATGTTCATTCAAATTTCTAACTAAATAATGGTCATCTCAGGTTAGCTGCTGAGAAACAGAATAAGGAAAACGAAAGAAAAAAAAGGGGGGAAACAAATGGAGCAATATATAATTTCTTTCTGATTGTCAGCGTTCACACCTTTAGTCTTCTTAATGCAAGACGCCAAGAAGCCCAAATCAGATGAAAAATTAAATGCTTGATTCCAATCAGCATCCCTGAAACAAGAAAATTCAGTTTCACACTCAAATTTAAATGTACCATATAACGCAATTCAACTTCTTTTCTTTAATATTTCACATGAAACTAAATCTGGAGCCACAGCTCATAAACATTAATGATTAACTCTGGGGATCAAAAACTAACTCAAATGTGAAATAAGTACTCTCTCATTGATTTCCTTTTTCAACCCTCATTGTAATATTTTTTATAAATTTGAAACAGTTGAAGCAGAATGAATAACTTCATATCATTCACTTCAACAGAATGAATTAACCGCATCTATCACTAATAACATGTCCATCAAATATAAACTCGACGAAACAATTTCTGAGTATTGAGCTTTACTCTAGTAAACCAATTTACTCCATGCATTTAAAAACATCGATTCTAATTTCGAATCATCATGACAGTGACCATCCAAAATGCCAAAAATCACTATGACTGGACTCATCGATCTACTTGTCCATCCTTGTAAGAAAGTTGTCTAATGTCTATGCATCCTACCCCAGCTCACAAGGTTACCAAAATGACCACACAGATGCAAAATATAAGAAAGAAACTCACGGATCTTTGACACAGAAAGTGGATTCTCTACTTATTTCCTCATTGAGAAGTGATGTCAAATTGGAGATTTGACTATACACAAGCTGAGTAACAAGGGGAAGAACAGCGGGACTATCAATCTGGTCATAGTCATTCACTTGCTGGCACTGCATCACCCCAAGGAACAAGCTTAGAACCACAATGGGCACCCACAAATGCTTTGAGTTGGTCATCCACCTACACATGTTGGAGTTTGAGTCACCACAAACTTGAAAAATGAATGCAACAGAGGTTTTTGAGTCTCTAAAACAAAAAGGGTTTCGAGCTTCTGCTTTGGGGAATGGCATGATGGGAATGTAGCAAAGAAAAGAGACAATGAGAAGTGAAGTAGTAGTGGTGGGACCCGCCGAAGGGACAGTCGTGAAAGTGTGAAACCACGTTCGAACGAGGTTACGTGTAATTTGTTGAATGCATCAACAAGTCAACTATTTTTTGTCCCAAAAGGAAAGAGATAGATTCCGCTAATTTAGCCTCAAGTTTTGGTTAACATAGTAACATGATTCAAACAAAAAAGGAATCTAGTTTTACTTCTTATCGTACATATACAGACATGCATTATTTTTTTTATGCCTAAATAGTTTTACTCTCCTTGAAAGGTAAAATACTTAATTTCAACTATCACGTTCATAATAAATTATAGTTGTAGTAAAATATCAATTGTTGACTAAAATTATTTATTTTATTCTTATTCACTTTTAAAAAGTCTGATCCTAATTTTTTTAAGTTCCATTTATTATAGTTTTTTTTTGTAAAAGAATTGTTTTTTAAAAAATAATAACTTTCAAAGTTTTCGATGCTTTTATTTCAGCTTTTTAAAATAATCAGAAACAAAAAAGAATTTAAATACTCTTTTATAAAATCAGTTGTTTCTTTTAGAAAAAGTGGTTTTTACTATTATAAATAATCATAAATTAACTTTTACTCTGAAAAAAAAAAACAACTACTAAACTATTTTACGTTAAAATTACTTTTTTTTTTTAAATTAGTAAGAAACTAGCCCTTAGTATTGGCCTTGCACAGTTTTCCCGTGGGCTTAAACTTTGAGGTGTAGACCTTGAAAGGACATATGTTAGGTGATGGCCCACCAAATCTTGATTGTGCTCTACTTCGTGTGGGCTAAGGAAACGCATTAATTATATTCCCGGATAAGATAAATATTTAACATGTTTTAATATATAATCCATAAATTTCACAAAGTAGCAATGTTCTTGATTTTTATAAGGAATTTTTTTAAAATATTATTCAAAATTTTAAGGTAACTATTAAATAATTTATACTTTCAAAACAACAAATACCGTTTATTATAGAGATTAATTATTTCAAAATTTGAGTAATTTTTAGCTATAAAAGATAAGTTAATCATTAAAATGATTAAACTAATATATTTTTGGACACCGTGAATCTATATATATATATACACACGTATAAGACGAGTAATTTTAAAAATTATTTCAGTAAAAATGACTTACTACTAAAAAAAATATGAAATGTCTGAAAATTTTAGTTTTAAAAATAAATTAATTAAAATATTATTTTAATAATTATTTATAAGTACCTTAATATAATAATATGTTTGATATTAATTAAAGTGAGTAATGATTAAAATATATATATAATTGCATGATTAATTAAATTTTTAATTTTATTTTATAAAAAAACTCATAAGACATGTAGCAATAATCATTCAATCTATTTATTCATTATTGATTGAATAATTTATTCATCATAAATCCAACTAATTCATCCGACATATTTTTTCAAGTTCAAGTAATCTAAATTTTGTTGATGTATCATTTGGGTAAATTTTGGACTCTACGGTTGTTTAGGTATAATAATTTTCTTTTTTACAAAAACACATGCGTTCTTCTTCGATAAACAATATTATTTGAATCAAATAAGATTACTACGCATATGATAAAAATTTTCTTTAGAATATTTACATAATTATATATCAAAATTTTGAATTATACTTACTCGATAGCTTTTAGGTATATAAATATATACAGTTATTCAACTTTATATATGTATAAAAAAATAAAAAATAAAATTAATATATTTAAAATGGATGAGTTGAATATCTACCTGTATAAAAATCCTAATGAATGAGTTAGATAGTTTTTTACTAAATAATTTTTAAATGGATTTTTTTTTCTAAATTTTTTAACAAATATGATATGATCCTAATTATGTTGTTTACGCGGATTGTCCTTTAGTTAATTAATTTGTTTAGAATAATTACACAAATAAATAAAATGAAACTGAGACAAATTTAAGAATATTATAAAAAAAATGCCACACAAGAAATATTAAAACAAGAAAATTAAAAAAAAAAAAGAAAATAGAAGAATGCACCACATTTTTACGAAAAATGATAAATCAAGTGATAACTTACTAAAAATTGAAAATCTTTGATAAAATAAAATAAAATGAATTTTATCCAAAAAAAAAATTTAAAAAGAGACATTAATATTATACTCACACTCTAATAAAAATAATTCCTAATATTATTCAACTTGTTAAATAATAAAGAATTATATATTTATTTATAAAATTTATTTCAAGAAAATTATGACAATGAAGTAAAGAGGTTAACCTAACATTAAAACAACATAAGCAAAGACTCGTACAATAACTTAAATTAATTATTATATTAACAATTTCTCGTACTTTAAATTGTTTTTTAATTTTTATAAAATTAAGTATTTATATTATGTATATTTTCTCATAGTTTTGAAATTTTTTTTATCTGTAGATATTATTTAAATTTAAAAACATTCATGCATTATTTGAAATATTTGTTAGCTGTGACTAAATAATACAATTAAAAAATCACCTAAAAAAACAATACAATTAAAACACATGCTGGATACAATATTGATGTCAATTTTAATATTTGTTCACAGATAAAAATCGAACTTAAAATATCACTCAAAGATAATTAAATATACATTGCTTAATCACTAATTAATAGTTTCTGCAAGGTGATAAGTTTAAACTTCACTATCATATTATTAAGGAAAATTGTAGTTCGATAAGCATGACTTAGGTATTGTTCTAATATTGGGATATGATACAAAATACTAATGTGATGTTTAATGTTACTTTGTTGATGATAAACGTAAACGTACATGTGTGTTGAATGTATTTATCAATACATCACGTCAATTACAAACGTATCATAATAACTAATTAATTCCCAAAAATAATAATAACTAACTAATTTTGTTAACGTCAGCTTCTATGATTGATTATTTTGATCATATAAATATAATAAATATTTACTTATGTAACTATTAATTTCATCTTTATATATATATATATTGAAATAATAATAAAAAACTCTAAAATGAATAATCTGCTGTGAGTGGGTGAATGAAGAAGTAGCTGAAGAGATAAGATATGATGTCAGATGTGAAAATGGAATTTCAAGAAAAGACAGCTAGCTGTAAAGAGCGGCGCCGTTTATCCCAACGTCCTTTTTTTATTTTTTATCCACCAACACAAAATTTACGATATTTACGCACTACTTTGTAATTATACTAATATTTTAGTCTATAAAATTAAAATTTATAATAAATATTTAAATGTATTTTTGTCTCTTAAATAATTATTTTGTTTCTCTTAATTTAAAAATAACCAACCTTTACTCTTTAACTTTTTTGTAATTATTTAAGTTCCTTAGTAAAAACTACAAATGGACTATTTTTAAATTAAGAGATAAAAATAACCATTTTCAAATTTGAAAGTTTAAAAAAATACTTAAGTTATAAAATTTTAAGGTAAAATTAAAATTTTATTCCTTTTATTTATATTTTTGCTTCAATTTTGTCTTTTAAGTTTAAATTTTGTAACTTTATTTTTTAAAAATATTTGTGTTAGATTTAATTGATTTTTTAGTTAATTATCACACTAATTTTATCAATTTAATTATACACAACGAATTGTAAAAGATATAACTTCAAATGAATATTTGTTACACAATTACAATGGACCAAATTGATAATTTGGTCTAACAAATATACTTTAAGAAAAAAAAAACTCAAAAGATAAAATTAAAACAAAAAAATATAGATAAAATAGTAAAATATACTTTACTCTATTTTTGAATTATATTATAATTAAAATTTATAATATTTAAAAAATAATTCACGATAAATAATTTTTATTGTGATATTAGCTTAATTTTAATTATTAATATTTAAAAAATTATTGAAATTCAATTTAAAAATAAAGATAAAAATAAACTAAAAAAGATAAATAGTTTAGAAAATCAAGTATTATAAATATTAAAAAATCAGTTTATAATAATTGAAAAATAATTTTTTAGACTAATTACTAAATCAAGATAAAAGTAAATTAAGAAACATAATTGAAAAAATAAAATAAATAAATAAACAAAATCAAATATTTAATATATAAAATTAAGAGAAGAAAAGTGAGTATAAACATGTCATAAAACACCTTAATTCAATAACATTAGAAAACACTCATGATTAAAGATGAAAACTCAAATTTATAATATAAATATAATTTTAATTTTATAATAAATAATTTAAATTTTGATATAAGATTGTTTTTCAATTGTTGATATTTTTAAATATCATTGAAATTTAATTAAAAAATTAAACTAAGTTAAATTCAAATTAATAAATTATTAAAATAATCAAGTATAACTAAAGATAAATGAAATATTATTTATTGGTTAAGTACAAGAGTAGTGTATATAATGTATAAAAAAAAATACATTGACTAATTGAAAATGTGAGAGTTTTACTTTCAATTTATATATTTGTTTAATAAATTTTAAATTATGTATTTTTATTTATAATATAAAAATGTATTTTAAATTTTTTATAATATGTTTTTATTCATATTCTCTTTAATTATATTAAAATATTATTATTATTATTTGTTTTAAATTATTAAATTATAAAATTTATTTTCATATTTGTTATATTTATTTTTCATTTATCTATTTTTGAAAAATATTTTATTTACCTTGCTTTAATTTATCAAATTAAAAAAATATAATAATTATTACACTTTATCTTTAAAATACATCTCTTCATTTTAAATAATTTAATTTTTTATCATAGTTCTATTATTTGGAATATATTTTTTTTATAAAGTTTCGTATTTGATACCTTTGAATATGAATTGATTCAATTATTTTCTTACGTAAGTGTCATATTATATTTTGAATCAAACTTTTTTCACCGAATGAATACTTTAATTAAAAATAAACATTTTTTTCTTTTAGGTTAAGAGATTAAACTAAAATAATTAAGACTTAATTGTATTTTTTATAATAAATAATTTTAATTTTTAATTACTTAATTTTGATCAATACAATTAAAATAATAATTTTGATCAATTTATTAAATATAATTAATATTACCTAAAATATCTATGTATTTATCTGATGTAAAAATAATTAATTGATTTTATATTATTATATTTATTAAAAATTAAATAATAAATTAACGATAAAATAAAAATTACTTATTTTTTATAAAAATTAAAAATCTAAAATTAAAAAATTAAAATTATTATTTTTCTAAATATAAAAATTAAAATCGATCCATTAAAACTAGGTGGATCAAAATGATCATTGTACCTAAGAAGTAAAAGTGCAATTAAATAAAAAATTGAATAAGAGAACAAAATTATTAGTTGTATAAATATTACTAGTACATGTGATCTTGCAGGGTAAAAACTAAAAAGTAACGGAGTTTTTGTTTCTTGGTTACTCTGGTATTCTGCATTTTCTTCATCATTCAACAAACCTCTTCACCCTCTTCCTCTTCCCATCCCTTTTTCCATTCCCTATTTCCTATAGTCTTTCTTTGCCTTTTCATCATTTTCTTTATAGCAAGGTTCGTCTTTCTTTCTTCTCTTTCTTGCAATTTTTATTCTTTTGATTGATTTTCTTTCTTTTTGGGTGATCGGGGATTTGTGTCTGGATATGAGTTTAGGGTTTTTTCAGTTGGTTTGCATGTTGCAAGTTTGATGCATTGGGAGTGGAAATAAATCAAGGGTTCTTTTTGTGTTCTTGGATGCCAAAAATTCAAATTTTAGCCTTTTTGATTTCATGTTAGACAAGCATTGTAATGGGCCTAATGGTGGATGATATCCCAAATTTCTCTGTCGCGGGTTTCTGGGTTCGATTTAGTATTTTCTGGAGTATGAAAACTGGGTTGATGTGAAGCCTCTGATCTAAGATTGTTTTTGGCGAATTTGATAATTGATGCCTTTATACTTCTCAATATTTCCATGGTTAATTGGGTTTTGTTAGTTAGACAAGAAAAGTATCATGGAATCATATTAATTTTTTTATTCCTTGTATATAATTTATTTTTATCACACTATGTTCTGCCCCACACACACACACACACGTGTGAAAGCATTACATCATCCTATATAGTTTGACTATCAATTTTTTTTCTAATTTCAGCAATTGAACACTTTAGGGGCATATACCTAAAGCAAGTTGGTGTCCGGAGTAGTTAGAGTTACATGTGCTTTGCAGGCACATGGCAACATATGACATGGATCCTGATGTTGTTCGCTGGGGTCTTCATCTCCTAGATGTTTGCACACTTTCCCATCGCGGTGCACCTAGTACCATAACTCAATATGATCCTGATTTAAGTCGAGTTGAATATGTTAGAGAAGGCTTCTGTCAACATGCGTATGCCGATAATGATGAAGCTGTTGCACGAGCTTATCAAGAAGAATTATCACAACTTGATTCGTTGGGAGCTTCTGGGATATCCAATTTTGAGAACGAGGGAATGCATGGATCTGTTTATACCCAAGATTGGCCTCCTTCAAATGGAAACTATAACTTTGGTTGGGAGATGCAGTTCTTTATTAGTTTTATGTTCTATTTATTATATTTTATCTTACTTTTTATGTAATGGATGTTTTAAACTTGTCATGATACATTGTCAACTACATGTAGGCAATGAGTCTTGCCAGAACACCGTTGATGAGTCCTATAATATGAAAGGAGTGGAGAATTATGGTCCAAGTGAAAGGGAAAATGTTATCCGTGAAAATGATGTTTTTGGTTCGTCATCTGGGTCAGTAGAGATACCTATTACTAGTGATGACTTCTGGGATTCATCGGAAATATCGGATGAATCTTGTCTTGATGGTGAAGTTGGCAAAAGATTAAACCAGATGGTTCCCATTCCTGTAAGTGTAGCTTTAGTGTCTTGATTTCAGGTAAATTTCATGGACAAAGTTTTTGTATGTGTAAAATTTAAATGATGATCTTTTAACCCATAAGACTTGCTGGAACAATATTTTTTATTTGTTGGTAGAAATGTAGGAACTAGATTGATACTAATTAATGCTCAGATCATGAGAAACAAAGTTCAATGTAGAACAATTATGTGCCACTCTATAATTAATGCTTGATCATGAGAAACAAAGTTCAATGTGATACTAATTAATGCTCAATCATAAGAAATATCTATCTATCCATCTATATATAGGGTTTAGAATAATGACCATCCCACCGTCTGTTATCCTGCTATAATGTTTCTGTGGGTGGCTACTTTGTGCTGCTATCTGCTATTGATTACTATGAACAAGATTAAAGTGTGATACGTTATCAATATTACAGTTTAGATATGGATTTCTAATTTAAGTCTCTTGTTCATGTTTGCAGCATATTCCTAAAACCAATGAAAAAATACCATCTGATGAAGAAGAAATATCAGATCATCAAAGGCTTCTAGACAGGTCTTCATTTATTTTATGTTTTATATCTGTAAGCTTGAGTAGTTTTCCAGAGAGAAGTATAATTCCGCAATATTATTGGAAGAAAATCCCTCCCTCCCCCCAAAAAAAAACACCCAAAACACACA
Organism: Mucuna pruriens; assembly: GCA_025330945.1. NCBI lineage: Eukaryota > Viridiplantae > Streptophyta > Magnoliopsida > Fabales > Fabaceae > Mucuna > Mucuna pruriens. The sequence goes on along the minus strand of JAENHJ010000361.1, from coordinate 2,086,005 downwards.
TACACACAAAAAAAATATTTTGCTAATTAGGGGCAAAGGGAGGAATTTGTATTGGAAATTAACCACTAAGGTTCACCTCTTACATTCACTGAATCACTTACTTTTACAAATTTTTAAAAATTTGTATATGCATTGTTGCTTTTCCTTTTTCTAAATAGAAAAGTATTTTTAAAGAGAAGTAAAAGTGAGGTAAGGATAATTCATCCCCAAGAGTTGAAAATAAAATGTAACAGAGAAACAGACAACGAGTAATGCAGCAATGTTGCCCAATCCCTTTGCATATTAGAGATGGTTGCTCCCTTAAAACATAGGGCAGAGCTACAGAGTGGAGGGACAAACCTAGTGGTGCTCATAAAAAGTCCCAAGTATACCTTACTTGTCTAGAAAAGAGGTAGAGGAACAGCCATCAAATCACCCCTTGTGTCTGAGTAGATATTTTAGCTGCCAAAGTAATATTTTTAGAAACAAAATTTTCCAGACCTAAATCCCTTTTCCATTTGAAGCTCTGCAACACAATTCTCAACCAACAAGATCTTTTTTCAGATCTCCTACCTCTGACCATGGGAGTCTTTCATTGTATTCTCTATCCTTTGACCCAATTTCTTTGGAATAAGTAAGAGTTATAGAGGAATATTGGACATGTGAGATAGAATAGTCAAATACAAGAAAAATTGTTCATTCTAGTTCTTTCTCCTTCTTAATTTTCATTCACTTTGCATTTAAAGTAGAACAAAATGTCTTATCTGTGTCTTTGTTATTGAGTATTTATCTAAATTTAAGAATTGGTCTTTTGTAGACTGGAGTTATATGATCTGATTGAGTGTAAGGTTCAAGGAGATGGTAACTGCCAGGTTGGTTCTTTGTCTTTATTAGTGAGACTGTTTCTGAGATGTAGTTCAATTCCTGTATTGAAGATTTATCTTCGTAAATTTATTATGAAAAACATATTTACTTTGGTGTTGTATCTTGTGAAGATAGACTTGGTAACAGGGTGAGTTTTGCTCATCCCACCCCTGCCTGGCACCTCTCAAACTTTGCACCCTACCTGTGCCTACTCATTGCATGGTACTTGCGGACAAAAGCCTGAAGCTGCCCCACTCCTATGAAACCTTCAAACATATATTTCTACCAATAGAATAATCAATCACAATTCTTAAGAAGTAATGCTATGCAACCCAAAATTTGACAGAATTCTGCCAAAATATGTCAAGATTTGGGGTGGTTATGGGATAGAACAGAGTGGCGGGGACCACACATTGATAACAATGGCCACAACTCATTATGGAATTTTTTTTTTTTGGTTAAATGTTCTAGTTATCTAGTATTTTTCATCCTAAAATCCAACCATCATGCCATATATTTAAATGACATGGGAGTACCTCCACCACCTTTATCTAAAATTTAATCTAGTAAGAACAAAATTAACTTGATATATGGTGTGTGTGGGTGCAGTGGGGAGGTTGACCACACCTGCACTCAACCTGCTGAGTAGGAATAAACAACCCTAACCCACCTCAAAGCTGCAAATCAGGCAGGAAAGCCATGTTCAGTTAGGTGAGGCAGGCACAAATTGCCAAGTCTTTGTGAATGGTTTGACTTCCCATTCCTAGGCTACACCTGTTGTCCATTTTCTTGCAATCTGCAACAAAAATGTTTTAGTTTCCTTAGATTTTAAATTTGGTCCATAATTGATGTAAAACTCTTTACACTTTAGTAAACAGGATTAGAATTAAACTGATTTCCGTACAGTGGACCATATGGTTTGTTGATTGTGTAAGACTCTTTACACTCTGAAGTTAATCAGAATTAAATGCCTTTTCTTCTTCCTTTGGTTGAAAAATCCTTTTTCTGTTGGTGTTGTTATATACGTTATCTACTTCATCATTTGTGTTGAATTTGTCTATCAATTGCAATTTAACCATTTAGCTATTTTCAAAGTTTAGTGGAGTATTTGTTGGACTTTTTATATAATTTATTTATTATAATTAAGTGAAATTTGACAAATTTGCAGTTATATAACTAAATAATTTAAATTTTCTAAATTTAATTTTTATGAACATTACTAACATTGTTGGTGAATCACTGAAAATTGCATGATCATTAAATTAGTACTCTTCAATAAAAAATGAGTGCCTTATTGATGTCATATTATTTCAGTTCCGTGCTTTATCAGATCAACTCTATCGTTCTCCAGACCACCACAAATCTGTGCGGGAGCAAATTATTCAACAGGTTCGATGGTGTACATTTTATTGCCTGTTGAGTGGACTGCCTTATGTTCATTGGTATTGATACATTGCTTTTTGCTGTGTTTTATCAGCTCAAATATTACCCAGAACTATATGGTGGTTATGTTCCCATGGCTTATAGTGATTACTTGAAGAAGATGAGCAAGTATGTTCATATCTGTCATTATGCTATCTTATTTCTGATGGTATGACTTTATCGTAGTCCTTTGTGTTCACTGATAGCTTTATTGTGTGGACGTACCAGGAGTGGTGAATGGGGTGATCATGTCACATTGCAGGCTGCTGCAGATTGGGTATGAGAAAATAAACATTTTCCATTTCAATTTTGCCTTGTCCACACTATAATACTTTTCTTCTTTTTTATTGGCTATGCTGCCTTGTGCCTTTTCAAATGTGATTCAGATTTCAAAGTGGAAAATCTTTATCTATCTGATCCAATGGATGCTTATTCCCTTGATTTGCATCGAAAGAGTGTTTTGGATCTTTTAGAGACTGTTTTGAAGTTACTTAAATTATTTGTCTGGATTGTAAATTGATCATGTAATAGTTAAAAGACATTCCACTGGGTTTTTTGGGCATTTTTTTTCTTTTCAAGTTCAAATGTTATCACTGATTCAAATGTACATTTATCCAAGGTTGATAGGAAGGAACTGATAGTCAGGAATGGTTATGGCAGTTATGTGTAGAAAATAACTGCCAGTAGTTATTATTATGAGTATATATCTTATAGTAGTTTGTATAATTAGGTGTGTGAAGTTATTTTCAGTTTGTGGACAGAGAATACTCTCTGCTGGAGATTTCTGTTTCTGGGACAGCAAGTGTATAGATGTATTTGGGTAACAGGAGATATATTGCCTCCATTCTGTAGGAATTGTGAATAAATTGAGTACCCGAGGGTAGAATTTAAACAGTATAACTTAAGTATTTGAAATGGTGAATAAAATCTGATAAGTGATAGCCATTGCATTTTTGTTGATGTAAAACTCTTTTATTTTTGTGACTGATATGGTCATTTTTCATATGTCCTTTCAGTATGGTGTCAAAATTTTTGTTATTACATCTTTTAAGGACACATGTTACATTGAGATTCTTCCACAGATACAGAAGTCTGAAAGAGGTAAGATTGTTTTAGTACTTGTTGAGTTGTTTATATATGTGTGTGCATGTGCGATGTTTTAGATTTTTTGAAAGAATAATTTGGTAACTAATTCTTAGAGAACTAATGTGATGATGCCTATAACTTTGGAAACCAACTTGGTGGTTACTTATAATTGTATCATTGAGAAAGGTCAAAATACGATATGTATTGTGTTTGAGAAGATATTGGTGTGATATTGATTTGAGATAATTGAGAAAGGTCAAAATACGATATGGATTGTGTTTGATAAGATATTGCTGTGATATCGATTGAGATAAAAATGACAAAATCGGTTAAGGTGGTTTGGACGGGTCACTCGAACATGAGCGTGGAGAGTTGATTGCATGATTTTTAGGGGGGAGAGAGACCAAGAAGTACATTGAGGAGTTTGTTAAAAGGATCTCATGATGAATAATATCTTTGAGAGATTTGGTCTTAAATCGAGACGATTGATGTCTTGTGATCCATTTAGTCTACTTCACTTGGGGTGAGATATAAGGTTTTGTTGTTGTAGAATGGCCAACAACCATTGTTTTGGTTGAAACTACCAATATAGTTTATTGCATATGGAAATTGTGCACATACAATACAAGGAATGTAGCAGTCATACTACTAGCAAAGGGGGGGAAGAGAGTTATAGAATGATGACAATATTTTGTTGATGATGTAATTTTTAATTAAAAAGAAAGTGTTGTTTGATAAATTAATTAATATATGGTTGCAAAAGTGTTTTGATTTGTCATGAAATAGATGGTAGCACCTTCACCTGTTACACTAACATATGAAAAAGTTATGTTTCAGCAACATGCTAAGTTTGTGGTTCATGTGACTTGTGCAGTGATATTTCTGAGCTTTTGGGCAGAGGTGCATTACAACTCAATTTATCCGAAAGGAGGTAATATCTTTATCTTTTATACTAACAGTGTTTTGGAGATTAACTATTACTCCTCTTGTAATTGATTTTCAAAGGTGGAGCATGTAATATGAGTTTACTAAGTGTTAATGTATCTTTATTTGATTGTTTCATATTCAGAATTTCCCTCGTCATCATGTCATACAAAGAAAAAGAAGAAGTGGTGGAATTTCGGGGGCTAGTGTCAGTCACCTTGGATGCAACTATTTGAGCTTTTAATGTTGTAGTGTTATCGCTAACACTAACTCTGCCTCCATTATTCTGTATATATTAACATTTTCTTTTTTCTTGTATAGTATTTATTCTTTTGTATATATTTATTTTATTTATCCTATTTTTGCCTGCCTCTTTTTCAGTTTATTTCTTTTCTCTTGTTGAAAGAGGGGCTCTAGGCAGATTGAAGAATGAAGGGCAAGAGGGCATTAACCATTTCTATATCTTCCAATGAGTTTTTACTATTTTTCGTAATTATTTATAGAAAGAAAATACTTAATGTATCTTTAGTAAACTTTTTAAGGTATTACATATATTTATAAGCTTTCAAGATTCTCTCCATTGGCATTTGTCTGAGCGCTGGTAAAAAACAATCAGGCTGTGGTTAAAACAAAAAGAGCACTCAACCAATTTAGGTGAGTTATGTGATTCAGAAAAACCTCAGTTGACAATAGATTTTTTTTGATAATAAATCTTTAATTCAATATGAATACCTTAATCAACTAAATGGGTTAAATAAGAAAATAAAGTAAAATAAATGTATTTATAAGTTAAAATTAATTTATAAATAAGTTAAAAATTATTTTTTAAAATTAATATTTTTTTATAAATTATATAAATAAATTAATTTTAAAAATTTTCAAAACAAGTTGAATGTATCAAGTTAAAAGTCATGGGTCTCTATTATTTAATTCCTTCAAAAATTTTATTAATTTTGGTCTGTAAATTTAAAAATGTAAAAATGGTTTGTCGTTAAGTGGTTTCCACGATGTAATGAATGTCACGTTATAAATTACATTACATTATCACCGACATTTGTCTTAGGGAGGAACCATAACTAGAAACGGAAAATAAGGGACTAAATAAAATTATGTTTATGATAAAAAACATTTTATAATTGAATTTTAAAACTTAAAAGAAAATAGCAAATGTGGCCTTTCAATTGCTTCACTCTCAACTTCAACCACCACTCTCTTGTAGCTAGGTCTCATATCTTTAATACCGTCTGAATTTGAATATATATATATTTTTTAATGTTTAGTATATGACCTTAACCTAGTAAGTTCACCTCTAAACGAAAACGAGAAGCTAAAATTGACTAAAGACTTTCAGCCATATTAGAACATCATAATCAACTTAAAATATGTTAACAGTTGTAAATATAATGTCTTTTGTTTTAATCCCGTTAGTTTTCATTTTTTATGGTCTTCCATACGATAGGTCACACATGGAGGTGATGATGTGGCAATGATAGTGTTCCATTTGGCACCTCATCATTTTATGGAAACAAAATAATAGCAGGGATATAAGGTATTTTAAAAATGAGGGACCACAATTAAATATATTAACGAGGGATTAAAGCCAAAAAAAAAATTATAATCATTTTATGCAATTTAAAATTTTATTTAATTTGTTGTTAATTTATTACTTAGTATATTACATAATGCAAAAAAAATAAGCCATGAATTTTTAAAAATATATTTAATTTAATTATAATCATTAAATGAAATTTGAAGCGGTAAGTCTTCATCTTAATGGTGTAGTTTTTAATCAATTCCAAACCAATGAAATAGGTCAATCAAAACTGGTGTCACATGCTAGCAAAATTATAATTATTACTATTCTTCGACCCACAGTGTATTATATGTTTTGTATTAACCGGAGATAAAATGATCAAAACTTGACGTAACGAAGTAGTTATTTTTGTAAGCTTGAAAATCGTACAAACTCCGATTTAAATATACAAAGCTGATTCTTTTGGGACCTTAGTAATGGGAAACGATCATGAAAAATAGTTATATCGCAAGATTTTGTTTCATTCTAAATTATGACAAGTGAATATTAACCACTCTGATGAATCCAATATCTCGGAAAAGGATTAAAAAGTAGGGAATCCTTTAATTTGAATTTTTTTTTTTAATTCTCTTTCTATTTTTAATTACAAAACATCATATTTTTCTTTTAAAAATTTTAAAACAAAAAATAAAATGACAATTTTATAATTAAAAGTAAAAGAAAAATTTTCTCAAACCAGATAGTTTTAGAATTCGTTTAGGATGTAGAAAATAAAACTCTCAAAGCATTAGAAATCACCAAATTCAGTGAAAGTAATATAATAGCATTTTTTTTAACAATCTAAATCCAAATAGAAGCTGCTAGTCTTAACAAATAAGGTTTTAGGGATTCCCTGAGTGGGTAAAATTGTTTTAGCAGGTTTGCTATGAAGTTGCATGGATGTTATGTCTGAACCATGCAAACACAATACTATCTTTGGGGTAATTGATTTCCCTTCCCTTCAATTCTAACAAGCGATGGAAATCAAATTTGCAGCATATTAATTACATAGATGAAATCTCAGTTTAGAGCCTGATCTAATAATGACTCTGGTTACTGCAATAAGTCATATACCATTATTTTCTTTACAGACAATGTATCTCATATACATACACAATAAATACACATTGCCGTCTATTCTTGACATCCTAAGTTAAGTCTCCTTACGGAGATTTTTCTGTCAAGTAGTAGTAACGAAATCAAACAAAGTAAGAAAATAATTTATTCTAATGGCCCAGCTGACCGAGTTTATCTCCAATGCTTTATATTATAAGGTAAAGCTTGCAGGGGAAATTTGGTGATATAAACATTCATGTTAGCTGTACAAAACGAAAACTTGGAGGACTACTTGCCCTCAACACCTTCCTTGGAAGCCTCAGGATGTAGTAAATTAGGCCAACAACCCTATGCGCCTCTCTGCAAAATCAAGGTACTTCATCAACAATTTTCAAACAAGCAATGGAAATTTATACAAGGGCGTCTTTGATTCCATTCTCATTTTTTGGTTTTAATAATAACTCTTTTCTATAACAATTTTGCATTAACAATCACTTTCTCATCCAAAATCTATTAAATTTTGAAAATTGTTTCCAATATAAGTGTTCTCTAATCTTCCTTTTCTGTTTTCATCTTGTTCAGTCTTTCATTCAATTCCACACCTTTTTTTGTGTTGCACACTTTGCACCACTTGCACACTTGTATTTTGAAAACTAAAAACAGTTTTTGAAAATGGAAATTAAATACACGCTAAGTCTCTGCATTTCTTACCTCCGGTGGTTATGAGCTTCTCCACGCGAGAAACTATGTGTTTGCCATAAGTATACCGCTTCAGTGCATTTAAGTGAACCTTGATGCGAGAAAGGATCAGCTCAAGACTTCGATCATCACAAGTCTCAAGAACCTTTTGCACAACATAATTTCCAAAAGGGTCCTTCATCATAGCCTGCAAATTGATGTTATGTCATCATTCATTAAGTGCCTTTGATTTGATAAATATACAGACCAACAATGTAATTTGATACTTGAACTTCTATCAGAAATAAATGGAATTCCTAAATAGTTTTCTCTTCCTAAAAGCTTCTATTTTAGCAATGCAAACAAAACATTTAGGAAAGGAAAGTGGACACTGAACACACATAAACAGATTCTTGAACAATGACTGCAGTGATAAAAGTTACAACCTAACCTCCTCGGATGATACTAAATTCAATGACATGAAAAAAGTTTGATTAGCAGATAATCTCCAGCCTTGGAAAAGCTGAAATTTTGAACAATAAGAGATGAAAGAAGCCATACCTGTAAGGGTTCATTCTCATCAGAAGTACCAAGCATTTCATTCACCAAAATCTGACGTTCTTCAGGGCTACCAAATGCCAAACACTTCTCGATAACATTAGAAGCAAACTTTTGCTGGCTCATCTTAACAATCTGCCCGGCAAGCTTGTTGATAATAGCAGTCCGCTCATGTGGTTTACCATGTTCCACGATATGCTACCAAAGATAAGTATGGTATAATAGAAGTAACAAAGGAATTAGTAAACAACAATAAACATAAAACAGATATTATGATACAGCACTCATAATCAAATCGGCATAAATAATAAGCAACTACCAATATTTATTTTAGAATAAAGGAAAAAAAGGTTTATGCATCACAAGTGGAAATAAACGAAACATAAACAAGCCATCTCAATATTCAATCTGTTAATTGGTGCTAAAACTTCAGCACAAGAAGATGAAACCCAACACCTTTAATCCAATTATCAACAATGGATGAGATTGTAACATTAGTTCTACAGAAATTATAAAACTGGAATAACAGTTGCAAATGACGGAATATATAAACACAATAAATGTCTAATTATTAGCTTACTCAACAGTGTCTGTTCATCTAATTTTGGAAAAAAAAAATGAACATACAGGTAAGCCTTTTCAATATAAAATTATATGATCATACAGGCAAGCCACACGAACAGAGTATAAAAAATGTGCATCAGATCTAAAATGCTATTTTCTGGTCAAATAAGTCAAGCAACATACATCCAACAATTCTGTTAGAAGATTACTGATTCAGACTTCAGCCTTTCATTCTTATCAAGGATGACCAACAAATGGCTAAGAACCTCAGCCTTAGACCAAGACAGAAGTAGAAATGCTGTTTGTCAAAATACAAACACGAACTTGGTACTCTTCTAAAATGGGAGAGACAACCAAAGTCACAAAACTATAATGCATATTACGAGGGTATAAGCACAGAAGTGTCAGAGCATAAAATGTGCATCTCTAATGCCGACGTGCATTTCCTACCTGAATAACATAATTTCCATATTGATCCTGTGCTAAAGTGCTGACAGATTGCATGATTTCATCCATGATAATTTGTTGCGTATTTAGATCATCACAATGTTCTAGAACCCTCTGTTAACATCCATGTAAATTGTTAATTGTTAATAAATCGCTAAAAGAAAAAAGGTGCATCACGGCCCCAATAGAAGATGCACTATGTTGAATAGTCTAACCTGAATAACTCTACACCCATAAGGATGAGTAGAAAGTGCAACAACTTGCCCATAAAAGGATGAAACAATAAACTGAATTTTATCTTGAGGGACACACTCTATACACTTCTGAACAACATGGTTTCCATTTTGATCACGTACACATTTCATTACTGCACCATTGAGCTCAGACACCATTTGACCCTGCTGATCCATATCAACCACCTCCAAGGCCTGTCAATACAATTAGCTAAGATTTGATATAATGCATCCATTTCAGCTTATCTAAAAGAAAATAATACATTCGTGAGAGGGGAGTCAGTTCCTTAAAGTTTAACCTTGTAACTATAAATATTTATCAATATCACCATAAACCAAATAAGATATAAATTAACGTTGTTTTTTTAATTCTAAGATAGACCTAAGGATGGTCAAACCTTATGTTTGATGAGATACCACTTGACAATATGAAATAACAAACTGACAAATTTCAGTACCGCAGAAATTGGAAAGTAATGCACAAGAATATCTCATGTGCTTCATTATTTACATGATATTAAAGTAAACATTAATCAATTTGAAAAAGAACTGAGCAAACATTACTGATATGCAAAACAGTGGTCACCTGTACCTATAAACAGTGCATTAAAGTTTGACAAGTGAAAAAGGGGATCATCTTATGCAAAAATTGAGGAAATGAGATTTTAAGTGTCAGGCATAGGTTAATGCACATGAATGGGGAATAATAGGATAATATAAGGCTTGAAAGGCACCTTCTGAATCACTCTGCAACCGTACATTTGCAGACTAAGAGGTAAAACATGACCTGTAAGTTGGCTGGCTAATTCCTTTCTTTGACTTTCTGTACCATGCTCAAAAAACTGCAATAGTGCAATGTCAAGCATGAAACTCTTAAATCAATAACCAAATAAAAAAGAGCACATTTATGACAGTACTCAGTATTCAGTTGTAGAAGCTAATTATACTTTCTGTATAACATAATTGCCAAAGACATCAGTCATCAAGGCACGAGCATGAGGAATGATCTCGGGAAATATCTTGGTCTTCTCTTCTACTGACGCTGTTTCTAATTTCTGCTGAATAAAGCGGCTACCATACTGATCAGTACTGCATTATGGCACAGATTATAAATTCAGATCTCCAGAGCCATGTTATTATAAAAAACAGTGGAGGTGCAAGATTGATACCTGAATTGAACGACATGATCAACAATATCTGAAAGTTCAAAAGGTCTGGTCTTCTTGTTCTTGAACTCATCTAGTAAGGATGAAGCAAATCTTGCCTCCATATTATTGCCAATATCAGCATGCCATGAGCCACCAGAACCTCCCATTGAACTTCTCATCATAGAATTTATGCGTGATATACGTTCATTCTCAAATAGTGGATTTCCAGATCCAAGAGAAGGAAGTGTGGAATTTGCAATCTGCTTTCCAGAATATGGCATGCCAAGACCATATGGATGACTCCCATAGACCCCATTATTAAGCCCAGATTTGCTCAAAAGTGGGAGTTCATACTGTTGCTTTTGTTGAGTAAGAAGTGTCTCAAGATATGCTTTCCTAAGTCCCTCCAAATCTCCATGTGAAGCATCAGGGAAATTTCTCATTTGAAGAGGATGACCAGAACTACTCATCCCTTGCATTGAGTAATCAGAACTTTGCTGCAAGCATTGAATGAAGCGTGGGTCCAGAGTTGTGGAATGAAGTTCAGGACCAACTGGATTTCCTTGTGCATCTAAACTTTGTCCATTTCTGTGAAGCCTCAAAGCTGGAATCCAAAAACTGAATTGTTAGAACAATCTAATAAGGCTTTGCGTAAATTAATTGATTTAATTCACACAAACACACATACAGAGGAGTCAGAGAGAGAGACCTGTCTCGAGATTATTATTGTAAACAGAATTCAATTTTGAGTTTACAAGATATGCATTAGGAACATGGCCAGTGAAGTCTGCACTTGGCAAACTTGTTGCATTTCCAGTAGAATACATTTTTGAGCGAAGATTAGCAGAAGAAGCAGTTTTTTTCAGTAGATTGACTTGCTCATTTGAACTAAAGGTGTTAAGGTTTGTTACAATCTCATTACGTCTGGGAAAATTAGCATTGCTTTGTGTGCTAAATAGAACATCAGCATGATGATCAACTTCCATTTGTAGCTTAGATTTCAAAAGATTATCTTGCTCTGCATGTCTAGCACCTGACAGGTTTAACCCAGATAAAGACGACACCATATCAGTAAGATCAGTCATATTAGAAGAGTGGCAATGCTGGGTGCCCAAGCCAATACCACTTGTCTCAACTGAGAAAATTTTACTATTCATTTGGGGTGCTGCAGATCCAACAGGTCTCCCAATAACCTGTTGTTCAGGGGTTTTCACCCTGGACAGAGAAGTACCCACAGCAGATGCAAAACTATGAGAAAGATTTACACCATGGTTCTGAAGTCCAACCAATCCAGGGGTAGAAGCTGAAGAACGCAAGCCCTCAAAGGATTCACGATCAACAATGCCAGTTGAACCCATAATATCACCAAATGCATTGTGACTTGCTGGACGTGACATAGTGCTGGACAATGAAGCAGGTTGTTCAAGTCCTTCCTGCTAAAACGCTAACTTCAGTTATAAGTATAACAGAGTGCCAATGGTAGAACAGGATAAAGAATTTGTAGGGCATCCTCTGTCAGTTTATTTGCTTAAATTATAAATGTGAAAATAATTTTTCATTTTATTGGATGGTTATTGTTAACAACAGAGATTGAAGGATAAGGATGAAATTATGATCACAACAGATTGTATTTAACAATACTAATTCAACCCCCAAATCAATATAAAAGGACACTTTACAATTTCAAAATTCACATTTCATGAATGAGGAAGGATGTGTTAAGACCAAACACATACTTAACCTGGAAAACCCAGGACACTCTGCTACAGCAAACACCAAAATTATAAATGCCCTACCAAGTACTTCAAACTTTTTATCTAACATTTGACCAATATTTAATCAGATGTTTACAAAAAACCATTTTGAGTTACAGAGTATTTTAGAGATGTAGAATTATGAAACTTTAAACCTCATTTAAAGATATTGTCTGCATAAGTCATAACAATCAAATTTCTCGTGACTGCACATTTATATTTACATGGGTGCAACATGGGTGCAGCTTTTGAAAGTCATGGATGACAAATGTCCTGTTGTATGTTGAGATATCTAAATCATAGTTTATGCCAGGTCAATTGGAGTAGCTCAACAAAATTTAAAATAGTTACTATGCTATGCACGATTGTTTTTTATATACTTTTGACTATAGTATACTGCATATATAAATATGGTAAATGGAAACGAACTAGCGCCTCCAGATTGAACAAAACAGACATCTCCAGTATGTTATGGAATGTTGACAGCAGAATTTAGCCAAAGCTGTCAAGATCAAAGCACCTGTATTTCATGAAATACATCCAAGCTTCTTCAACCATCATAACATGCCAACAACTAGTAATTAGTAAACATTAGACAATTCCATAAAACTGGTAACGAAATCAATTTTTACCATCTAACTCATGTCAAAATGAAGTTGTAACAAAAAATGACACCTCAATGTTAATGGCACACAGAAAACGTTTCATCTAGAATTAAAAGTTACTACACAAGCAACAATAATAATAGCCTTATTCCACCAAGTGAAGTCGGCTACATAGATTGTATAGTGCCGTTGGGCACAGTTAAAAACCAAATTCTCAAAGATACTATTCACCAAGAGACATCTTTTAATAATTTTCTCCAAATTAATTACCTGAAGAATGTCAGTGAAACACGTCCTCCTCCCACCAAGACCAGCTCCTGACATTCTTGTAAAACCGTCCATATGACTGTCAAGCAGCTGACTTGGACCCTGCCTAGAGCCATTCCATCCGCCGGTTTTCCTCAGTTCCATCAAATCATTCTCCGCTTGTTGTACAGAAAATCCTGGCTGCATTGAAAATAGAGATGAACCTTCATCATTTGTGACCACATTCTTCCTCCAGTCCCCAAATCCCTCAATTGAAGAAGACCCACCACCATGAAACCTTTGTGCAACACGCCAATCTTCTTTTGACAACAATGGTGGAGGCAACCTAGGATTTATACTCTCATGTGAGTAATAATAAGAAAGATATGCAGGATGTGATCGGATCTCATCTTCAGTCATAAGTCCATTGTTATTACTTATCCTACCATTGATCCCTCCAAAATCAGAGTTCCTCAGGCTCCCAAAAGCACTCAAAGACCCCTCCACTGTGGGAGGCGCACTTCCACTCCTACAAATATTTAAATCCCTCTCTCGATTGATAAACTGTCGATTACGCTGCTCTTGCAGTATCTTCTCCAGCTCACTCTGTAAGGTGTCTTCAATAGTTCCATTTTGCAAAGACTGCAAACCCTCATCTAATGTTTGCAAATTTACCTTACTCCCACTGGCCATCTGCATATCCAAACTAGAAGTCTCCTACCAATGCCACCAAAAAATATTCCATCAAAGTTGAAAAAAACCCAAAAATTATAACAACAATAAGAAAAAAAAAAAAAAAAAAGACAAACCCACGCCTTAATCCACTTTCTCCTTGCTAAGAAATCATAGGAAACAAAACAAAACACAAAACTAAAACAACAATAACGGTTCCTTTTCTTTCACTATGTCCTCCAAAAGGTAAATTCCCACCCATAATTTCATCAATCACAACCCCTACTATATTCTCTCTCTTCCTTTTACACACAAATAGGACAGAGCACAAATCAATGAAGAAAATTCAATTACAATGGAAAAACAATCGTACCTAAGACTCCACAGCCCAAAGGCAACCTTCACATCAACATAAACGAACCCGGAAATCCGATCTTTTCTGAAACCAAAATTGAGAAACCCATTATCGAAAAACCCATTATCGAAAAAGAACACCACAACCACTTCCGACAATTCACGTGCAAATCAAAACGTCAATTTTGCATATTTCAACAAAAATAAACCAGATTTTTTTTTCAAGAAAAAAGAATTGCAACAAATTAAAGAAAGGGGAATAAAAGTTACCGTTTTGTACGGTGTTGGGAGGATGAGGAAGCTGAAAAAGAAAATGCTTGGTTTTCTGTTCCAAATCCGAAAAACAAGAACTTTGAGAAAAGAGATGATTTGCAGAGAGATGGGATGGGCCTTGGGCCATCACATTGCCTTTTTCTTTGTTTTCTGTTATTATATATATATTGTTAGTGATCATCAAATTTTTGCTTTTTTTTTTTATTATTTGTTTTTGTCTCTTCGGACTTTTTTTAAAGTGAAGCCAGTGATCAATGCCTATGAATGTTTTTGTAGGAAATAACATTTATGAGAATGGGGTGGAAATTGATTCTCATTGAGGTAACTCATTAGGATATTAATAAGCAATTAACCTAATAATAAAGCAATTTCATAAAAATATAATAACATTGGCAAGTGTTATTACAAATTTTAGAGGTAATTTATTTAATAAGTAATTGACCAATAATAAAATGTCAACAATATTAATTGAATCCAAACTTGGGGACAAACATTTTTATCGCGTTTAATAATTCTATCCAATTTAATATGGCTGAGTAAATTGTTTAAGAAGAGTGATATAATATATTTATTTTAATATATTTGTAATGTTGATTAAAAAATATAAAA
This sequence comes from Mucuna pruriens, assembly GCA_025330945.1. Lineage (NCBI taxonomy): Eukaryota > Viridiplantae > Streptophyta > Magnoliopsida > Fabales > Fabaceae > Mucuna > Mucuna pruriens. The sequence continues at coordinate 2,070,960 of JAENHJ010000361.1, read as the reverse complement.
TTACGAGTGAACATTAAAAAAATGTGAGACTCGTAAAATTTTATAGTTTAATCAATTTTATCAAATAATAAATATTATGTTGACGTGAGTATGCTTGAGATTCTATTACTATAAAGTAATATATCAATTTCTAATATATTTTTTAATCCATTTTTTTATTAATAATTGAAATTTATTAAAAATAAAAAAATTTGATAAATTTTACTTCTTATACGATCAATCTTTATTTATCACTTTATATTTCTAATAAATTTCAACCAAAAATAAAATATATTTAGAGAAAGTATTACAAAGTATCTTCTCAAAACATATATGATCTTTTTTATATTTTATTTAATGTACCAAAATGTAACATTTTAATAAAATAAAATATTGCACACTTTATTACTATAAATGATTAAAAAGTTGATATATAAATAATAATTATAATATATATATAATTACTAAATAACTAATATAAATACAAATTACTTTTTAAGGTTATTTTCATAAGATTCATTTCAAGGATAAAAAAATTAATAATTTAATTAATAGTATTAAATTTATTTTAAAATTATATAAAATTTCTAAAATTACTCCAACGTTAACAATACAAGACTAATAAGCATCAAATGGAGTAATACATAATAGTGCTAATAAGTTAATAAATATAAATTATCTTATATTAATAAATATATATTAACTTATATTTATTAATTCATCTTTATTAATATATACTAATAATATAAAATATTAATAAATTATAAATTGTAAATTAAAAAAATAAATATTAAATATTAATAATTTATAAATTAAATCTTATTAAATACTAATAAATTAATAGATATATAATAATATTACTAAATATTAATACATATAAATTAATAAATATATGCTAATAATCTTACAATTAATATAAATAAATATATATTAATATTATTCCACAAAAGTACTATCTCCATAGTGAAATATAAAAAAAAAGCATACTAATTTTTAAAAATAGTTAATATTATTTAATTTTACTAATTTCATTTAAAAATAAACTTCTTTTTAAACCATACTTCATTGAAATTTAATATCAAAAGTAGAAAGAATCATTCAAAATAAAATAAAATGAATGATATTTTACACATGATATCATTAAATAAGATTTTAAAGTAGTAAATAAAATTAGTTAAAATTTACTTATATTTTAATCCACCAAACATAAAATTGTTTTAGTTATATTTTAGTCCAAAAATATAAGTTATTACTTTTTTGTTTTATAACATTATATTACTTATTTAGTAGTAATAATTATTAAATACATGTACAATCTTGATCATCATTTTAGTGTATATATATATATATATATATATATATATATATATATATAACAAATACTTTTGTTCGATAGTAAAGATGATAGTGTTAGTATCATTCGAACTCTATATTAACATTTTATAATATTTTTTTAAATTTTTGTATGTCACATCGATGATATGTCAACACATGTGTTGGATTTAATGTTATAGAATGATCAAAATCACACAATGATAAATTTGTTAACTTTTATAATAATTATCTTAAAAATTGTCCTATCGATTATTTGTGATTAAATGACAATATATTAATATTGTCAGGACATAACTATTAAATTCTTTGTTAAAAATTAATTTTTAGTAAAATTTATTATGATTATTTTAATATAATGTAAAATTTATATATTTTTATTTTTAATTAAACTTATTTTAAGAAATAAAATTAATTTTAATTTTAAAGAACTAGAAGACCAACTATTACAATTCATCTAAATATGTAATTAATTCCTTTTGGATGATTTGAACTAAGTATTTATTAGGCGTCGATGTGTTTAATTCCTTGACAAGAAGTTTAGCCGGATTAAATTTTAGAGAAGTTTTTTACATTCTCCAATAGAAAAGATGTTTAGTATTGGTTTGTTTTGTATTCTCATTTTATCTCATTATTATCAATATAAAATAATAAATATAAGAGATACTACATACGTAATTTTTTTTCATTAATTTAATAAATTATTAATTCATATGAGATAATAGTTAATTAAATTATTATTAAATATGTGAATCAACTTACCTGATATTATCTCATGAAGAAGATACGTGTGTTTCTACCAAAATAATAATAATAATATTAATAAAGTTTAAGTAAATAGAAGAGTAATTTAATTTTATAATTTGTAAAACCTCTTGAGAGAATAATGGTGGATTTGTTTTAACTTTGTAATGTTTGCCTCAAGATAATAATAGAAGTAGTTCGACCCTCCATAAAATCTATTTTTGTACTCACTAGTTGAGTAATCTCTCTTCATAAGAAGTAGGTCTTTAAAGCAAATTCTCTACCAATTAATTAGTCTTTACTAGCATAATGAAAATCACACTGTTAAAGCTGGAACATACACTATACAAATTGATTGAATGTTGATTCCATGATATCAATAGATCGGTGACTTTTCAAAAAAGAAATAAATTTGAAATTTTCTATGTTGATGAACACAATTTTCCAACCGTGCATAATCCATGATCAAAATTCCTTTTTCATTAGTATTTCACCAATGTCAGAGTCACCAAACAAATACGTTAGAGCTAAAAAATAACAGGCTCCGATATTTCGGGTTAGAACTTTAGATGGTTGTTGATGTTAATTATGGTTCTTCAAAGAATAATAAAACTAGAAGTCTTGAAAATTTATGATTAGAAAGTGAGAAGAAAGAACACTTTTTGTGAGTGTAATTAATGTGTTAGAACTTGTTTCACTAATGCAACCACATCTCTCACGTATGAGAATATAGTTTATTCAACCATGCCATTATGCTCCATAAATTATGAAGAAAGAACAACGAACAGAAGTGAAGTTAGGCAACAAGTATGAGCTGTGCACCTCAGAAGCCTAGATAACAAATCTTGCTGTCTTGAATGAAAAATTTAAAACACTAACCTTAATGTCATTCTCATCTATTCTGCTATAATTTATGTTGGAGCCCTTTTGGTGAGTGGGTACTAGAACTTATATTGCTGCATTAAATGGTAACGAAGATCCTTTATCATCACCAAAACAAGATTGCACTAGACACTTTCAACATAGAAAATAAATCTCTTAACAAGTTCATTTGATCGGTTCTTACAAACTCCAAGTGTTTCTCTGCCACAATCTATGATTACCAATAATTCAAACCTGAGCAAAACTTTTTATGATAAGGTAACTAGGAATCAGAAAAACCACAAATAAACATAATGGAAAAGCCACGGTAAGCGAAAAATTGACTCAATTGTGGATGTGCAATCAAACTAGATAGAATAACTGGACAAATTAGATAACAGCAGACATATCTCATCTTCAAGAATTTAAGCCTCAAAAATTCATCCCCTCAAACTCTTAACAATCTCGGAGAGCGCGGAGTATGTTCCAAAAGCAGCACATACAACACCTACTGTGATAATTATAATGCAAAGTGCTGCCTGTAGACATAGGAAACAGAAGAAGAGTCACAATAGAGTTTATCATAACTATACACATAATGTTTGAAATTAATTAGTGGTGAAACAAAAATATCTGTTGACATTTCTTCTAGCATTGCCATACAATCCTTGAGTCCTGTTGTAAGTTGTATTGATTTCAAAATGGTATGTTTCTATTCAAAATTCCTTTTCATTTGTATTCTTTAAGTTGTACCAATATGAAAATAGTTTGAAGTCTTTGAATAGTTCACATTTCACCTTAGGCTCATAATTTGTGTAAAGATCCCTCTTTGCTTAAGTTTATTTATAGTAATGGTTTGAAAGTGTTCACATTAAGAGTTTTTTCTTGTTCTAGCTCCAGGACTGAGGAAAGCTAGTAATATGAAATGGATAATCTAAGATGCACGGTGTACTAAGTAAATTGCAAGTGGTAACCACTAGTGACAAAATAAAAGAAGTAAATGCCCGGATATTCATGATTAGTTAAAAACATTGTATTCTATAAAGTCTTGTATTCTATAAAAACGTTGTATTCTATAGAGTTTACTTTTTTCATCAATACTCTATTTCTTTTTATCTGTCCATTTTACAACGAAAACTTTGTTTCTTTTTATTGTCAATTTAGAAATTCAAGACAACATCAATTACTATCTTTTCAAGTACACCCCTCTAATTTTCTCTACCTAATTCTTAAATATTTTACACATTTATCATAAATGAGAGATAAACAGTAGTAAAGGTCATATTAGGAAGTTAAAAATATAAACAAGGATATTTATTACACTTCTTAATCTATGCAGCATCTTCCAAAGTGAAGAGATAAAAAATAAAAATAAAAATAAAAATAAAAATAGAAGGACTAGTTATCAACTCAACTTTATAAATTCATGACTTATATTGAGCAGTATTATCAAGAGTGAAATCATCGTACCTGAATTCGTGTCACTTTGCCCCGCAAGATTCTTAGGAAACAAGCACAGGGTAGTATCAAAGTCTGTCATCAAGGTTGGTTTAAATTAATAAAAAGCCAAGGTAAGTAACTCCAGGAGCAAGAACAGATAAACTGAATGGAACTTACAACAAGCATTGTGAGTAATGATCCAATTAACGACATCACCAGACCTACAAAATAGAAAAATTATATATGCTGTTGATATTACATAGTGCAACTATATGTCACATTACAAAGATTTTCTGAAATGAGAAAGTAATGCAGTTAATTGTTCCCTCAGTTGGTCTATATATTAATAATTTCCAGATTTAGTAAGGAAACAGTATTGAAGAGATAGTTTGTTTGAATGTAAATTTGATCAACAACCAAGTACATGAGAATGAATAGGAAGTAGAAAGACTCACCAAAAAAGGGAACTGAGAGACCAATAACGAGGGTGGAAAGTACAAGCCCTGTTCTGATGAAGATGGAATATAGATAAGACTTGGCATGGTTTGATGGTATCAACTCCTCCAGACTCATTGCCACTGGAGATATAGTCAATGCATACGTGATGCTAATTAAGTAAAAAACATCTTTCTTTGCTCACAGTGTAAGATTACTTTAGAAGGGAATGCAAGATAAATGACATGTCATAAAATACCTGTTCAAAGATACACGTGGAACTAAAATTGATATAACATTCTTTTCTGTCAAATACTTTCATCTTGAATTAACTTTTTGTACATGAAAAGGAATACAAAGAGAAAGTCTAGGTTGTTTATCATGTTTCATAATTTTTTTTCAACAATTGAAGTAAAGCATGATGCTAATTAGAAATGTTCTAAATTGTGCAGCATTCCTTGCTCCGATGATGCAAAATGTTTGAATTACTTTTAGCAATATTTTTTTTTTTGCAACAGAATTTCTCAGTCGTATTCCTCTCAAATATCACTTTAAAAGAAGAAATTTCAAATTTATAAATGCTATCGTAAATAAACAAAATCATTGTTTATGCTGAATGACATTTTCCACAGTATATATAAAGATATGCATGCTCATATATATTATAAGGCACGTATAAAGGATATTTGGTAAATGGATTAACCACCTGCAAAAATAAAAGTAACAGATAGTAATGTTGGTTATTTATATGGTATAGAACAAAGATAATATTCTGATACTGAACTAAAAATAGTATGAGAATAATAAATGAACCAAAAATAGAGAAGCTCTTTCCCCAACCCCTACATTGACCTCAAAAAAAGGCATATGAAAATTGAAAAATGGCAACTTGAAGTGCCACCGGGTAACACTAGAACTATTAAATTTAATATCCTGAATAATATGATGATCATGATCAGCTTCCCTAAGCCACTTGGACAATGGTCATAGAGGTTCTAAGGCTATGTCAAGAACCAATTTCCCAAAAGCTTAAGCTACTATTTTTAGGCCCAAGATTGGTTCTTTTCTTCAAAATTCATTTCCATGGGGAGAAGGAAAAAACTTAAAAAGGCTAATCTAATTAAGATGATTCCACTAAGAAAAGATCTGAAATAGAATGTAGAGTGAGTATACCGTAGTCCAGACAGCAATCTTGGTGGCTACCATTTCCTGAGGCAGGTTAAGAGTGAACTGAGAGAGTATAGCTTCACCAAACATTGTGTATCCCATTACAGCAGCTCCAGCATACAAAAAGGTACAAATACCAAAACTGCGAGGAAAAGACAATCACAGCTTGTATTAGACTCAGATAGAATTTCCACTAAAAAAAATCTCATGCTACATGTACATCATTATTCCACATCTTGAGGCATTCATGCCTAACTGCTAGATGATCTGCCTTGCCTATACTTCTCTTCTAGTTGACCAAAAATAGATAATTATATCTTTTGAATATACTTGTAAATTGTATTTTGTACAAGACTTTGATTTAATATATAGTGAAAGGAGTCGTGGCAGCTGAGTCATAGATTATGGCCAAAAGTTATTTACCATGCTAAGAGCACTGCAGGGAATTGGTTTGGATTTGCCATGGATGTATAAATGTTAGGGAACACAGCATGTCCTGAGTAGCAGTAGCCATAAAGACCAACAGCAACAGGAAAAGTTGCAAGATTGAGTGTGGTCCCTTTGCTATGGAAGCCAACTTCGTCTACGCCGATCCATAACAAGCAGAGAACCACTAAAACTGATGCAACAACTCCACCAGCTATAACAAACATGCTAAACAGTTATAATAAGCTCTTTCAAATAATGATGATTGTGCAATATGTGTTGGCTGACTGCCAAAACATAAGACAAATTCATGAGCAATTATAGTAACCAAGTATGAATGACGACAACTAGAGGAATGAAATTTGAGAAGCTACATATATATCATATATAATTGATAATATAATATATTATGACCAATTTTATGTATTATCATTTCCTTTAATAACAAGGACAACAACATAGCTTATCACCGTGAAGTATGACCTTAGGGAGGGAGATAGGTAAATGATGTTAGATTTCATCTTAAAACCAATTAGTGGTTAGTGAATATCCCAATAATTGAGGCAGACAATGTGAGACTTCTAAACAAATTAGTCCAATTTTAATTTTTATTAGAGAATGGATAACTAATCATTACTTGCACCAAAAAAGTAGGCTCTTACCGGATATGTAACTGAGAACGCTTAGATCACGGAGCCAAACAGTAGGAAGAACAGCCAAAGCAGTAATCACAGCAAACAGTGTACGTGAATTCAGTTCAAATCCACCCAAATTTAAGTTTGCACTCGGAAATAAGGAAGACAAGTTATCGCCCTCCAAAATTATATATTCAATGCAACAAGCCTGCATGAAGGAATACTCAATAGGCAAAGTAGTTGCTATAAATTTAAAAATGTTATAATAGGTAGCCAATAAGATGTAACTGTGGAATCCAAATAGGTATCCACTTAGAACTTCATCATTATATTATTTGGCATTAACAAATTACAAACGGTGAGACTCCGAATGGAAGGCAGCTATACTTACATATAATTCCACGTACAATACTATCTGCATAAAAAAAAAAAAGGAGAAACCATAAAAAAGAGATTAGAGACTAGTATTTTTAATTAACATAGCATTTGTCCCCCTAGAAAGCAGATACAATATGATACAGACGTGGTATAAGACCTGAGACACCTATAATACAATTAATAAAATTAACATGAAACATAAATCTTAAATCAAAATTGAGAATCAATGTTTGAAAAGTGAGCATGAGTCATATTAGGCATAGGCATGTTTGAATAAACTTTTCAATAAGTACTCATGAGAAGAAAATAAAAAGATAAGAACATGGACACTTCTGTAGATGTTTTCTTGTAAGTTAAAATAAATTTATGTACTTCATCTTCAATAGATGTTCTCTCATCTAACCTATCCAAAAGCTCAACTGCAAAAATTAACTTTAACTCATGAAAGAAATTTAAGTCATTTGTTATACTTATTAAGAAGTTTATTCAATCAGAGTGATAAAATGTTATAACTTGTCTAATTTTTGTGATATTTTTATCAATACCAATGTAAAAGCTTAAAAATAAAAACAGAATTGTTTGAAATGAATACATGTGAGACACAGGTAGGGCATGGACACTTCAAAAGAAGAGTAGAGATAAGGAGGAAGACTTACTGAAATGGCAATACGTCCAGTAGTACCAAAAGCAGCTTGACCAATATCAGGGTATGTCTCAAGCTCAGGTTCACTGTCCAAGCAGGAACGCAAGAGCAGACCAGTATAAAATGAAATAATTGCAAAAATTAACAAGATAGAAAGCCCAATCCATCCACCTTCTTTGGCAGCATAAGGGGTAGAAAGGATTCCAACACCACAAAGAACATTTATGCCTGCAAAATCCAAAATATGAATAAGGGATCAGCATCACCTGCACTGCAGAGTCATGCAGTTTCAAATCAAATGGAGTATAGTTTTTAACTTACATTACATTTTACACTTTTATGTATAAAATTTATTTTTAATGATTAGGATTCATGCAGTTGAAAATTCAACTGCAGAGAACCCTGATCCATGAATTAGGCTTACGTACATGGTTGGCTGATTTTAAGTGCATGGTTTTGTGCATGGTGTCAAGTCAGGCTGTTAGTACATAAATATAGAATTTAATTAAAATATACTCAATATAAAGGTATTTTATACTGTCTAATAGTAATTGATTGTGGCGTACAATAAGATTATTGATTTTAATAATAATTTCTTTAAGTCATATTTAGAATGGTTTCTAATTGGTTTAGCGTGAGGGTGCATGAAAATTAAAATCAATATATATATACACACACATTCTCCCATCAATATTATCTCATGTTTCACATACAAATAATTCTTAAAGATGAATGATAAAAGATAAGCAGGGAAAATCTTCAGTAACCCGGTGAAAATTGAACAAAATCCTTAACAGCCATTGATTGGTTCGCCTCAAAAGAATCATGTATATTTGATTGGTCCTTGTGAATATGAAGAAGAGATACAAAAGAAAAATTTTACATGAGATAAATATGACATATAAACTTTGTCTCTCAGGTTTCATGGTAGTGCCAGATGCATGCAGCCATCACGACCCTAATTATAATGTACTCATAAATATAAAAATGCAGAGAGAAAAGGCAAAAACAAAAATCACCGAAGAGAAAGTGTTTATATGCACGTTATTACTTATTAGCTTTAGTACAAATTCAGTCTATATATAAGATCAAAATGAGTACAAATGAATTCATGAACCATTTTGAGCAAGTGTTGCCAACAAAATGGTTGAACCATCACTCCTCTAATTAATTTAGAAATGATAATAAGCTAGCACAAGTTACATCATTGGCTAATATGGACCCTACAGTTAGAGAATTTATTGAGTTTATGGCTGTTGGACTTCTTAATTGCAGTTTTTTGCTGAAAACAGATATGCTCGGAACTACATGCATTATATGTCAACCGAGTGGATACCCAACCGCTTCCATTCTCACCACAGAATATGGATGAAAAATGGATACCCAAGCCTTTTATCTTCAAATAAAACATATTTCAAGTAATTTTAGATTAAATAATAAATGAAGGTTAAGAACTTTGAGAAATAAAAAAATTTAACCAATTTGTATTATTAATACAAACACTTTTAACTCTATGATTTAACTTTATTAATGGGAGTTTGTTTCGTGTCATTATTTTTCATTACAAATATTTGAATGTGAAAAACTGAAAATATTTATTTCTATGTTGATTACAAATATTTTCGATATCCTTTTATTTTCAAGAATATAAAGTTTTCGTATTTATCTTATTTTAAGGTAAAGATGTGAGTATTTTGTACTCTTGTAAAAAAGGAAGGTACTTTCTCCATTAACTACTACTCCCCCACTTAATTATTTCACATTTCTTCTCTCACTTTTATTTTTTAATTTTTAATTAAATAAAAAATAATTAATTTTCGAAAATTTATAAATACCAACCAAACATTCATAAGAATATATTTTTAGACATATTAATTCTAGAATATAATTTTTGAAAATATAATATTATACCTTAAAATAAACTCCCCAAAATTTAAATGTTATACATTGGGTTTAAACTGTGTGTCTATATCTGAAACCTATTCTGTCCACACAATCAAAAGTTGGGTAAAATCTGGTCCAAACTCGACCTAATCAAAAGCTATGTTTGTGGAACAGGGAGGGTACCCGCTATGGGCTTTTTTGTCATGTAACTCATATGGACACTGTTCTTCAGAGTATTGTCCTGATTGTTAGCTTCTTTTTAAGTCGTGCATTGTTTCAATTTTCAGTATAGACAAGCCTCACTTCTTTACAACTCAGATCATGATTATGTGGGGATACTAAAGAAAGATGATGTACATGAAGAAATTTACATCCCTTTTTTTTCTCACTAAGCTAGAAAATTCCTTTAAATATATAATAAGGTGAAAATTTGCTTATATAAATGTGGCAACATACATTTAATGGTATTACACCAGTTAATTTGTACCATTTCTTTCTTTTATTCATTGAATTTACCTTAACCAATTGTCCTTCCTTCTTTTTCCCATTTTATCCACTCCCAAATATAGAAATCTGGCCATAGATGAAATCAAGAGTATAGCAAGGCAAGGTTCAAGAATTTTACCATTAAGCACAGCTTGTCCGAAAGAGCAGTGGCGAGAGGGAACTTCATGAGCAACCTTGGAATCCTTCTTAATCAAATAAGATCTTCTAGAAGGAAGAGGAGGAAGCAAGGTATGAGAGCTACGTCTCTGATGCTGCTCATCTTCTGTGGCTTGTATAAGAGGCTTTGTAGCTGAAGAAAGTGTTTCAGGAGTGTGCCTCCTTGTTAGTGATGTAGAAAGGAAAGAACTGCTTAGTCTTGACAATGAGGGTGTGCCCAAAAATCCAATGTTTGGTGATGGCACACTACTGTATAGATCAATAGACTGCCTGAAACACCATCAATCACAACAATAGCATAAGCATTCAATTGATGCACTTCACTCATGAGACACCAAAAAAGAATTTGAGTTAATATGGCTAGGCCTAGGTTGGTAAATTTTTTCAACTTTTTGGCATAGCTAACTTCTTCACCATGTCAAACACAAGGTGGTATATTCTGTTTCTTCCATAAGCTGAAAACTAATCAGAAAAAAAGTTGCAAAATCACTTTCCAAGGATCCTAATAAAAAGGGAAGAAAAGAAATTAGAGGATGCCCTTTTGACACTTCTAGAAACATTAAAGACAAAAATAAAAAGGGCACATGAAGAAACACAGTCATAAGAAATTCACAAATCCAGTGGAATTGAAACAAGGGTTGACCTGTAACTCTGAGGCCATGAGATGTTGTAAGAACTGGGCTTTCTCTGTGGAGGGTTTTCATTTGAGTAATTGGAAGAATCAGAATCGTTGCCATCACCTTCTCCACCCTTGTTCAAATCCTTTTCCTCATCCTCTTCATCACTCTCAATGATAAAACTGTTTTCTGAAACAGAGTTATTCATCTTCCTTTAACCTTCAAAAATCCACTACCTCCACAGCAATTCACCTTCACAAAATGACCCTGCGACTGAGACTGAGACTCATAAAACACATCACAAGACCCTAAAAGAAGAAAATCTTAAAGAGAAATTGAAGGTAATTTTGCAACTGAAAATCCGGGTCAGGATCAATCGTATCCTAATCTAACTCCTCACTTTGAACCAAAATGGAAACTGCACGTGGGGTGGGATTTGAAATCTTTCCTTTTAAATATTTATTCTTACTCAGAGATGCCAATTAACCTCTCTCAACATATACTCATGAATGTGGCAGATTTTGGTTATGCTAAACTGAAAAAAACACATAAGGAAAGAAAAGTAGAAAACCAAAAAGTATGCTTAAGTAGCACCTTTAAGTGGTTTTTGTTTGTTTCCTTAAGCCTTAGTTTCCAAAGAAACAAAAGTGAAAAGTGAAAAACCAAGGAAGAGGAGAAGACAGAGAAAAGAAACAGCTGGCTAAGTACCTTAGCTTTCTGTTCTCACTTCTCACACTGCATATGCAGTGAGTGATGATCCTTAGTTCTTATACAGGTTTTGATGGCGAGTATGAGCTCAAAAAACGTGAAATTCACTATGACAGAACAGAAGCACGGAGGCTTTAACAGTTTATTGTTATGTACACCTGTACTTTGTCTTAGACGGTGCAGGCACATAACCAAATCCTAGCCGTAGATTATTCACACTGTGTAATAATACATAATCGCCAATTGCCATGTTGGTGCTGGCATGGGTCCCCAGATAATGATGATAATGAAACATTGAAACCACTTAATTATCAGTATTGCTAAGTATTGACTACCACCTCCTTCAAATAGCCACTTTATTTTATCCATTAATTTGCCATGCATCACACCCTACAGGGACTCAAATCAACTTGCATGTCAGGCCTTCAAATAATAAGACTTACAATATATTTATTTATCTTTCACTTCCTTTCTACCTCATTTTTATTTTCATCTATCTCTTTTTTTTACTTTACCAACAAAAATTTCTCCTAACAAATAATCTAACATTTTTCTTCCATAAACGTCTCAATTCATAAATAATATACTTAAAAATTTTAACTATGTTAGACTTTCTTAGTTTCTTTCTATCTCTTCATTTTTCATCTTATCATTTATCCTTTATTATTTTTTTAATTATTTCTATCTTTCTCTTTTCCTTATCTACACTTGTAAATTAGGAGTAATTTGAACATTTTTCTTACAAGAAAAAAACAAAAGAAAGCCACTTTGTGACACAAAGTCCAAGAGAAGCGTAAAATATCACTTTTCAATTTTTTTTATTTGCCAAAACAATTTCCCATTTATTTATGTTTATAAGAGTGTAAAACAATCAATGTTTTTTTTTTGTCTTATTAATTATGTCTTTATCTTTATTAAAGTCTTAAATATTTTACACGCTTATTAAAAATAAGAGATAAATAACAACCGATACCATAGTACAAAGTTGATGATAATAATTTTAATGTAAATATATTTTAAAACTTATGGGTTATAACTTAAAAAGATAGATAAGAAAGAACGAAAGACAATAACATATGCAGTGTTTAATTGGGGTTCGGGTGGATGGTGGATTGTGTTACTAAACACCATTTCAACTTTGTGGATTGGAATAACTAAATTGTTCTTAATTTAAATACTTATACTTAACAGTTTTACTTATTTATTTGAAGAATATAAGAGTAAATTAATTTATTTTTTCTCTCTTCTTCCTCACATACCAAATAAGAGGTATCCTCCTTCTCATCCTCTCTCGTATTAGTAATGTTAGCATATTCTTAAACTAAACACTTACACTTATATTTAAATACTTTTTAGTATATAATGGAATATATTGAGACTAACGAAGTTAACCGAAGCTCGTCAAATAAAAAGTGAGATTCATATTATTTCATGTATCCTAATAAAGTCAACTAATAATAAAATTAAATATAAAAAATATATTAGAAATTATATCACTAATATATTTTTTTTAATAGACTATCTACTAACATATTTAAACTACTCCCATCCACGTCAAGTTATATAACTTCTCCTATATTATCTATTATTTTATTTATTTGTATTCTATTTAAATATGATTTCTTAAATTTAATTCCAAATTCAATTTGATTTAAATTCTAAATCTTAACATATTGTATCAAATTGAATTTTGAAATACAATATCAATAAAGATGATGTCTCTTAATTTTAAGAAGTTATTTCCTTGATTTCTTCTTAATTTTAAAAGTATTATTACTTTAATTTATTCATATTTAATATAATAAAATATTCAATGACAATAATAAATGTACTATTTTAATTTATTTTTATTTAATTAAATACAAAAACACATTCACACGCAATTATAAAAGGATCATTTTCTTCTATCCATATAAATTGACCATCTTAAAATTTAAGGAAAAGTATTAATTAAAACTTTTCATTAAGTAAAATTAATTTAAAATATAAGACTCAATTTTGCAAAATAAATCTAAAATTATTTTAAAGGTGATTATACTTTGACTTTTAAATAAAATTAATATTTTTACTCGCTTTTAAAATATATTATCAAGTCCAAATTGGCGGAATTACTTTCTAAAAACTAATACTTTTAAAACCAAAATCCTCAATATATATCTAAATAAAATGTAACAAGTTTACTCAAAGAATTATTATTAAAAGATGACCCCAACCATGTGATTGTGTGGTGTTGTTTGATCAAGCAACAACAAACCGGGACAACGAACATGTGGATTTCCTGTGAACAACGTTCGAAACTTTCAATCAGTACACTACCCTTGTCTCGACCAGACAAGATATTCACGTTCATGACAAAACGAATGATGAAATTTATTAGCATCGGAATATTGCTACTTTATGATTAATAGGTGGGGGTCACCAAATGGATGGATGGTATATATTTTCATTTAGATTATAATAAAATAAATTAAAAGTAATTTATTAATTTATTTATATTTATTTAAAAAATTATTTTTATTATCTATTTTAAAAAAATTCATCCAATTTGTCTATTAACAATTTTTATGAATGAATATCCAATTTATATAAAAAAAATTAAAAATAAAATATGATTATTTTTAAAATATTTATAAAATATTTTCAACTTCATTTCAATTAAAATAATTTCAACTTATCCTAATTAGAGTATCTTTAGCTTAACTATAATTAGAATCTTTTAACTCAGTTTAGTCAAAACATTTTTTACTTGTCTTTAGTTAAATTATTTTTAACTCAAACTTGCTAAGAGCTTTTTTAACTCTATCTCATAAAATATGTATGACTCAATCTTAATTAGAATATTTTTCGTTCAACCTCAATTAGTATTTTTTACTCAAGCTCAACTAGAACATCTTTAGTTGACTTTGTTTTATATTTATATTTTTATTTTTTATCTAATAAATTTATTTTTTATTTAACATCATTCAATAGATTTTAAAAAATAATAAATGAATAATTAATCATCCATTAAATTAAATAAATAAATTGAGTTTTTTTAATAAATAAATAGATTATTTTCTCACTCAAAATCAATTGCTAGAAATTGAGATCAAATGTAAAACAATGAATAATAATAATATACAATTGAATGTACAATTTTTTTCTCAATAAAAGTCTGTCCAAGAATTTTTCTAATGTATTGATATAAAAAAGAATCAATTTTAACTTACTTATACATATTTCTCAATTAAGTATCTAATGTCTCAAAGATATTAATTAAATAATCGATCAATAAAACAATTATTAAAAATTATAGAGATGTATTGAAAATCACAATGAAAGTGTTTTTTTTTTTAAAATCATTTATTATTTCTTATCTAGTATTAATTTGTTAACATTTTTATTTTATTTTTTAACTAAAATGAAATGATTGATTGAAATATCGCTTATCCTTTGCTGTGCAACTTGAATGAATTTAATTTGAGGGTAAAACTTTTTATATTATTAATTAATTAAAACTCATTTTATATATGACTATTAGATGATAGAATAAAAAAAATATTTACATTATAAATGTATTTCAATTACATTCATTTGAATTTCGATTTACGCATATTATCCGGGTTCAGGAAAATGGTTTCAGACAATCTTGACCTGTTTGGTTAATTATTTGGATGTTTTGAATCAATCATTAGAATGCGCGGTCGATTCTCCGCTTCGTATGAATCACACGTTACAGTTACGTGTATCCTATCTGTTCTGTGTACGTGCTGTGCTGTGCTGTATCAATTAAAGCATTAGATGTTTGATAGGTGCAATGCTTATCCAATTGTCAAATTTGGATCACATGCTTTCCTTCTCATACATAAATACTTGCCTTCTTTTGCATATATATATATATATATGACAAGTATCTTGTCGGAACAAATTGGACTCCTAAATTTAATTAGAAAGTTAAGATTATAAAATTTATTTTAAAAATTAATTTAAGTAGGTATAATTTTTATTATTTTCATTATCACTTATTATTGTTGTCTTTATTTTTACCATCCCTCACATCTGTCATTATTGGTGAGGGTAGCGACCATAGTAGAAGCAAATGTAGGAATAACAACAGTATCTGTTACAGTAGTGAGAATAATAATCACTTAAAGATAATTTTTTTAATTTTGATCTTCTATTTAAAACTTAAAGATCAGGAGTGATCATTCTCATTTTCACATAAATAAAAAAATTTTATACATGTTAGTATTAAATATAATTAAATTTTAACTAATTTTATCTTATTTAATAAAATTATTTTCTAAATAAAATTATTTTAATTATTCTTTATTTTTAATATTAAACTTTAATAAAAAAATATATTTTCTAAATAAAAATAATAAAATAATATAATTTTTTAATTAATTTAAATTATTATTTTTTACTTATATTGAAAAGAATATTTATTAGCGTTAGCCTTTAACTACTATTAGAATCTTTCTAAAAACAATTACTTTTTTTCTCTCACATTATACATGTGACATATTTTTGTATAAAGAGAACAATTAGCTGAAAGAACACTTCAGACAAAATATAACTTCAAATCAGACGGTCCAATTTGGTAATAATGGCAATAGTAAATCAGACGATCCAATTTGACAACAATGGCATTAGTTCGGTGTGAAATTTACTACTGAACGACGAAAGTGATAACATAAGTAGAGACCAAGTTAACTAAACAATAAATATTTTATTTTAACATAATTTTTTCATATAAAAAGCCGAAAATCGAAGTCCTATGTCTTACATAGGTCTCAGACAGCTATAAATTGTCTCAAGTATATTAAGTCAAAATACATTGCTTTGCATGAAACACGGATAAGTTTACCACTACGAGCATATGAAAATGACAGCCTAATTAATGATGATTGAGTATAATGGAAAGATTTAGTGTCTCGTAATGTGTAATAAAAAGTTTAAATTTATAATAAAGATATATTTATATTTAATGTTTGATTAGGTTTTTAACAAAATTGGTTTTGGATAAAAATATTTATGGGAGACTAAAAAAAATGGCAGCATAATTTTGAAATTAAGACTGATCTAACTAACTTAATTGTTTGAACCCAGAACTAATTTCGTGGTTAGTTTAGACAATAAAGGAAATTGATTAAGCAAAAAGTCGGTTCAGAAGGCAAAATCGGTGAAAATCAAATAATAATCAATGCTAACAATTAATTTAAACTAGTTTCTAAAAAAATGTTTTTTATTTTTAAAGTTTTTATCTAAAATATTTATTTTAAATAAATGAAGGCTCTAAATGAGATTTAATATGGGTTATTATGATTATTATTATTATTAATATTATTATCATCATTTGACTATTTATTATGAACTTTTTTACCTTATCAAATATATTTAATATGATTTTTTATATTAATTTAAAATTTAACTTAACTTAATTTCATATAATTTTATATCAATTTTGTTATATATATATATATATAAGTTTCAAATCTCCAGTTTTTTTTAATCTGAAAATCCTCCCACATCGTTGATAAGATGCTCGTGATACTTCTGATCGCTCATAAATTTATGGATCTTTATTTTGAATACGTGAATAGTATGGTAGTTAGCTGGACCAATGCCACGTCGTATTATGTTAATAATTTATTTCCGATTATGTTAAGCCCACACACATACTCTGTTAAATATGGAATGTTTCAAATCTCCAATTTAATTATTATTGTTTTGAATCTGCAGATAAGATGCTTGTCATACTGATAAAAAAATCATTAGCATCAATTATTTAGAAATGGATCTCTGTTTCCAACATATATGCTAGTTGGATCAGTGTGCCACAATGTTATAATGAACATGGACCCCACACCAAGTTCACAAGAAACTCTTGCAATTTGAAATGTGCTATCCCTTCATACTTTCTAGCAAATTCTTTTGTCTATAGGAAAATCAAATAATTAATTTTACTTCCCACCTCCATTTTTATTAGTAAAAATCAATTTTTAATAATATCTTGATTAGTATTTTATCTAAATACTTAAATAAATTAATAATTATATATTTTTTAATAAGTATATTATTGTTAAACAACTTATTTTTATAATATTTTGAGTGATTAATAATTTTTTAAAGAATAAAAAAATCTGAGACAGAGAAAATATATATCCTAATAATAGTTACACTAAGATACCTTTTAAATGTTCTATCAGATTAACTATGTGATTAAAAGTATTTTATTTCTTTTTATCCACTATAAAAAGTGTTATAGATCTACCGTGTCACTTGGTATTGGGGTGTAGTATCTCGTGTTATAAAAAGAAGAAAAAAATGTGTCATTCATGATATGAATTTGTCAATCATGATCTTGAGTTTTGTTTTTATTAGGAATATGGCCTTTAGTTAATGGTTAATTAATTAATTAAAATTTTAATTAAAATACAGTTCATTTGATATATGGCATTAGAACTATAGTTGAACGTAATTAAAATTTATTTAAAATTACAAAAAAAATTATATTTGATAACTGAAGTATGAGATTATAATTGTAAATTATCTAATTTTGCTTTGATGGATTTAATTAAAAATAATTGTAATTAAATAAAATTATGTTAGATTTAAATAATAATAAAATCTAGAAACAATAGTAACAATTGAATAATTAAATAATGGTGATAATAATAATAATATATATGAGGTATGTTCTTCAATAAATCTAATCAAATACAAACTACTGTAATTGAATTGGAAAATTGATAAATGAATAAATTGATAATAAAAAAATAAAAAAAATATTTTTTATTAGATTAAATTAGATTTCAAATCCTATGTTAAAACTCAAACAAATTTAAATTGAAGCGTATGTTGTGTATTTATCATTATTCAATGATTAATTACATTTTCAAGAACTTGTATGAATTAGAATTTTGTAATCTATTGTGCATTGTTCATGGAGATATCTTAAGATTTTCTTTAACTTACAATTTGAATGAGTACTTTGAATCAAGTGATGAGTTATATATTAAATGGGATGTTGGATTAATTGGATATTTTATTATTTATTTTAATATTTATAAACTCTTGTTTAAACATAAAAAAACTAATACAATTAAAAACAAAATAAATTGATTGAATTTTATTTTAAAATCAAACTAATTAGATAATAAAAAAAAACTATAGTGACTTGAACAAATAAATTTTTTTTATCAAAATTGATCTAATCTAATTTACGAACACTCATAAAATAAAGGATAATAACAATTAAGGTGGAAAAAATAATAATAATTATAAGTTAAAGTTTAGAATTTCAAAATAGAATTTGAAATCTAATTTAATTCAACAAAAAAATTAAATTTTTTGTTGAAGCAACAATGAAACAAAAGAGTGATGACATTGACAATTAACAATAATCAATAATAATAATATAGGTGACAACATAATTACATTAACAATTAGTAATCTAATGATAGTGACATAATAAAGATATAGGTGACAACATAATGATATTAACTATTGGTAATAGAGTGATAGTGACATTAACTAATGTAGTTACTAAAGGTAAAGGTGAAATTAAGAAATATAATTACAAAATCAAAATTATAATTTAAAAAATACTAGTTATAGTTATATTAGAAGTACATCAACATGGAATTTGTAATTCCAATTCCAGTCGTAAATGGAATTGGAATGAGACATAAGCTAAAAATAAAATAGAATCTTCGTCGACATTTATTTGAGAAAAAATATTGAAAAATTTAAGTTAAAAATATATTTAAATTTGGGAGTTACGAGGAAAACAAATATGTTAACACCTTATATTACTTATTTGAAACGAACCTCAAGTTAATTATGCAAATTTATAATAAATTTGAAATTACTTATTTAACCCCTTTAAAAACAGGAATGGAACAAAACAATATTTAGAATAATGAGAAAATTATGAAACAATAATCTTGTCTTGACGGGATATTTTCCTACTCCTATATATCATTTGGTACAATGAGTAATAAAAGGTCACAATTCTTTAAATAATATGTGCAGGTTAGTTGATTTTTATTATAAAAAATTTACTTTTGATAATAAGACTTTTATTTTTGAAATGAATCCGTGTTGCACAAGATAAATGATAGCATGCCTATATGCATTCCCATACGATATATACAACACTTGAGGGTGAGAGAATTATACACTAACGTTACATATTCTTATTAATATTTTCTAATACATTTTGTATACATTTATTTTGAATATTTACATAAAAAATATTTTAAAATTAAACTTATGTTGCATATGACTTAATATAAAATGATTATACGTAAGTTCTTAATATAATATTTTTGTTTTTTAAATATTTATTTTTGTAGAAGAAACTAAGATTAATAAGTTGTCATAATTCAATGTTTTAAATTTAAGATTAACAAGATGTTGTATCTAAATTATTTTTTTTATTCAAAATAAAAATTATTTAAAAATAGACTTAAATATTATGCAAGAATATATAATTATCCAACTATTACGACTCAACTAACCTTTTTTGTTAATTTTAAAAATATCAAAATTAAAAAAAGCATATAAATAAATAATACAAATATAAAGATAAAAAGAGAGAAAAAAAAGAAAAAAACTAATCTACATAAAAATATTTCTTGTTATAAGTTAGTATACAAAAGTAAAAAATAATAACTAATTTCTGTTAAAAATGGTGAGAACAATAAATATTTGTCTTCATACTCAAAACTATAATTAATTCTTTATTTAAAAAAAAACTTTTAAGTACTAAATCACACAGATTCTATGTTTTTTGTTTTATTAAAACCAAAAGTGTCTTGCGTTATCATCCGGTCAAAAGATATGGACAGCAACTTCATATACACGGGAGAATGCGTGGTTGATAGAGTTTAAACCCTCTCACGTGAGTCTTAAACCTAAGTCTTTCTCTTTGTTCTTCTTGCTCTCCAATGAAGTGATATTTATTGTTATTGTTTATATTATTTTTATTAATATTTTATATTGTTAATATTTTTATTCATAATATTTTATATTTTAATAATATTTAATAAATATATAATATTATTAATAATATTTTATGACATAATTTAGAACAATATTTTTTAGAATATTACTTAAATTAATAAGTAATATTTTTTTATTTTCGCAATATTTTTAAATATTGTAACAAATTATATATGTAATATTTTTTTCTTTTTAAATAAAGACCTTATTTTATTTTCTTCGAAACTTTTTATTTCTTATTTTTATACATGAAATTAAAAAAGAGAAGAACACTATTATTTTTAATCTTTTCTTTTTACCTCAATATTCCTAAAATTAATAAAATATAATATTATTTATTTTTCATTTTTGATCTTTTATATTTTCTTAATGATTCAAACAAAATTAAACACTCATAATTTTAAACAGACTTTCAATTATTGTAATTATTATTAACTGATATAAATAGTTAACATGGTGATCTTAGAGAGAAAGTATATATGCAAATACTATTTGGCATTGAAGCTCCTAATTCTAATTTAGTGTGCAAGTCGAAGAAATCTTAGTATGGATTAAAAGAAGCTAGTCGACAATAAAATATCAAACTAATACTCTAATTACCTCTATCTTTATTTAGTCTTAAGTTGATGACTCTTTGTTCACTAAGAAATCATCCATGTGTTTCACTGCTATACTAGTTTATGTTGATGACTCGGTGCTTGCAGGTAATGATCTTGTATAAATTCAAAATATAAAGTCACTTCTTTACTAACAATTCAACATCAAGGATCCTCGAATTGAAATATTTTTTAGATTCTGAAGTTACTAAATCTTAATCAAGTATCTCCTTGTATCAAAGAAAATATTCTCTTAACTTATTGCAAGAGGCTAACCTTCTTGGATTCAAACCGCTCAATACTTATGAATTCCAAATTAAAATTAAGTATATATTCGACAATCTAATTTTCATATTTTCATCTTATATAAGATTTATTGTCAAGCTTCTCTGTCTCACATACTAAACTTGACATCTATTATGCTATGAGCAATCTTAGTCAATACTTTGATGCTCATACCAATGTGCATTACCAAGCTACAATTGGAGTACTTCGATGCATAAATAACTCATAGTGTGGACATATTTTTCCCTAAAAAACTTGACTTGTGTTTAAAGTGATTTACTAACTCAAATTGGGGAACATGCTCATACTCATCAATCTATTACAAGTTTTTGTTTCTTCCTCATGAATGCTCTCATCTCTCGGAGAAGCAAGAAATAATCAGTTATCTTTCACTCCTCTTCTGAGGCCAAGTACTAGGCTTTAGCACAAGGCACATGTGAAGTGAATGGCTTCTTTTATCTTCTTTGGGACTTGCACATAGATTATCCACAATTAATTGCTCAATACTACAATAACCAATTTGCGCTTCATATATATTGTACCAAAACATGGTCATGAAAAGACCAAGCACATTGAGTTTGATAGCCATGTTGTTGAAGATAAAGTGCAAGCTAAAGTTATAAATCTCCTACTTGTTGCAACTCATGATCAAATTGTAGATATTTTGACAAAGTTTTTACAAATGTGACCCTTCTTTACCTTGTATTCCAAACTTGACATATTAGACATACATTCCAACATTAGGGGTGTTAACTAACATGATTATTTATATATGAATTAATTTATAGGAATTTTTTCATATTAATTTATCTAAAATCTAGTTTTTAATTTATACACAAACTAATTTTAACCCACGAAAAAAAAATATTTTATTTTTTTATATTTTATTTTCCTACACGTATTTATTAACAAGTTTATCTAAATATATCTTTAGTTACAATAGTTTTATCTCTCCCTCTCCCTCCTCCCCCTCTTTCTATCTTTCTCTATATATACAAAATAATGTATTATGTTATTGCATTACAATAATAATTTTTTTTCTGACCTAGTTAAATTTCATCTTTTTTTTCTTTTCATCCTCTCTCACACTTACAATTATTGATTTGAGAAAGAATACATAAATCAAATAAGAAATTAAGAAAATTTATTGTAAATTCAAATAAAGAAAATATAGTTTTGAAAAGATAACGATAACTAAAATTTTAAAAAAATATATTACTTTTTATGAATAAAAAAATATTTTAAATTATGAATATAATAATAAAATTTCAAAACTAAAAAAAATCTCATCTATAAAAAATTAAAATATTTTTTTAAAAAAAATAAAATATATACGACAACTAGAAATATTTATCACAAAAAATATTTGTGACATTTACCGAAAAAATGACATGGAATGATATATGTGTGACCAAACATAATTTAAAAAATTACAAAATTAAAAAATAATGATGATGATACTAGCACCCACACCACAACTCTGTTTGGCTGGACAAAGATTTGTCTTTGGCCTTAAAAACAATTAGTCGCAGAACAATATTAAGATATTGTTTCCAAATCGACCAAGATGTACATTATTATTTTATTCATATAGTAGGATTCACACATACTTATCCACATGTCAGAATCCACCAATTAATAGACTCCTTCGTCAATAATCAATTACTAGATGGCAACATCAACTGTATAAAATAGTGCTATCAATTTTACTAGAGAGAAATAAAAAACAATATATATATATATATATATATATATATATATATATATATATATATATATATATATATATATATATATATATATATATATATATATATATATATATATATATATATATATATATATATGTGTGACATCATCAATAAAATTATGATGCATTAATTGATCGAAACCTTCTTTTCACTGTAGGCCCCTTGTCCCCACCTTATCAATCTTCTTGTCTCTTTGTGGAGGGTTGGCATATACTATTATGGGAAAAAAAAAAACGTTATATGCTTCTTTCTGCATCCTTGATATTAATATTTCATATGAAACAAAATCTTCATCTCTATGCTAGGGTGAACAAAGGACGGATTTGATCAACTTTATTTTTTATTTTTGTGTAATTTGATGTGTAATTTTAATCGAATTACTTATTTGAATTTAAATTTAATTTAATTTAAAATTTGAAAATAAGTTGGGATCAGTTGACTTTTTAACATATTATAACACATTAATCTTAATATTATATATTATTAAATGATAAAATAAAAAATAAAAAATTTAAATTAAATATATTTATTTTAAAACATATAATATTATTATAAATATAATAATATGTTATATAAAAAATATTTATCAAATAAAAAATTATTATTAATATATAATTATTAAAAATTATATTTAATATATATATATATATATATATATATATATATATATATATATATATATATATATATATATATATATATATATATATATATAAAATATTGAAACAAATTAGATTAACTTGAAGTATAACTCCTTTTAAAATATATCAAATGTAATTTTAAAATGTCGAATCACTCTAAATCAACTCCAATAAAACTGAATTGGTCCTATCTCTGGTGATTATTATTATAATATGAAAGATGCTATATCCTCTGAAAAAATAATCCTCAAAGTTCTGTTTTGTAAATTTAATTAATATTTTATAATAAAATAAATGGACAAATGTCAAATTTTAAAAGTTTCAGCTGGATATAGCATTTTTGTTATAATATACTTGAAGGCATTTATTAACTTTATCCATCGCAATCAGTCGCATATAATTAGATATATCATATTAGTTTTAAAATGAACAAATGAAATAATATAGCAAATTAGGTAACAAGTACAGATTTTGAAAATTTAATATTATTGATTAAATGATACTCTTAGCGCAAAATTAAGCTAGCCCAGAATGTTCCTAACTCAAACATAATTATTTCTATTTGTGAATCTAAATGAAAAGAAATAAAACAGAGATAAAAGAGTATCCCAATTCAAAATAAGAAAAGTCTTCAAAGTTTAAAAATATTTATAAAAAACTTATATTAACTTCGTCCCAAGGTAATAAATAGAGTCTTGACTTTAAACTTATTAGATACGAAACCCTTATGTTATTTCAGTAGGCAATTTAAAAAAAAAAATTATTTTAAAGATGAATTTAATACAGTATTCATTTTTTTTCCATTACACATCATTTTAATGAAGAGTTGTGTCTGACTATATCTTTAGGCAAAAAATGTGACGTGATGGAAGTTGTCAATTATCAGCTGCACCCACCTCGTCCCACCCATTTTGATGGAAAAAGATCCTCTTCAATTATTTGCAAGATGAATCTTAATCCTTGTTTAATTTTAATATTTAATAATTTAATATATAAAAGAGAGTATGAAGGATGAGATTTTTAAACTGCACACTGTAATTAGAGAGGATCCATGTCCATGATCTGATGTGGACCAACTTGTTACGTTAATTAAGCCCTAGTTCTAGAGGGAAACGGTATTATTTCGAAGTATAATGTTATATCTTTCTGTTATTTCATAAAGAAAATATTAATAAAAGTAAATACATTTAATTTCGTAAAACATATAATACATTTAATATTAATCATATAAAAAATAAAAAATAACAAAAAATTAAACATAAAATATTATACAAATTATTTAAATCTCTCTACTAAATCAATGTTAATAAATTTTAATATTCTAAATGAACCTAATAATATAATAATTACATAATAGATTTTTAATTATTTAAAAAGTAATATTAAATAATTTTTATATTTACATTTAATATAGTAATATTTATATTTTAATTATATATTTATTTTTATATTTTTCATTAATATCCTAATGGCATTACATTGTTGAACATAAATAACATCACACACGCAAGTGACGGGTAATTATTTGTAGCGTGCGTGTCTTCCGTGATTAAATTGCCTTTTTAATAATAATAATAATAGCTGTAGAGAGATTTGATTGTAAAACCATAATGTTTAAGTGTTTTTTTTAATCTCTCAAATTTTAAAATATTGTTTTTAGTCATTATATAGCAAATAATTTGTTTTAGTCTATCCATCCAAAATTTAAGTGAAATCACTTATATGATTTGTGTCAAAAAATTAAAACAGATTATTTTTTAATTACAATATCTAAAAACATCATTTGTAAATGTGAAAGAAAAAAAAATAAATTCACTAAGTTTGAGAATTTTTTTTAACCCAATTGATAATTACTTATAAAAAGTAGTAATTGGTTTTATACATTCAAAGTTTACGGGTAACATGCCATTTCTTATGTGAAATTTAATTTATAAAAAATATTAATGATTGTCATTTAAATTTTGCTCTCTAAATTTTCATTACTTTTTTTTGTGTGTGTGTGTGTTTTTTGGGTGCATTTTAGTAATTTTCTTTTTTTGCGTACATGTGTGAGAATCTATAATGTTCGATTACTTCTACAATCCTCCTAATATCAATTTTAACAAGGTATTCGAACATTTGTGACGGTTATCGTTTAACCAAGTTATCTCTTTTTTCTTGGATAAAATAATTATAATTCTTTTATTTTAATTTGGCAGTATGCACCGACATTATGTACTCATTTATTAAAAAATATTTTGCCAGCTAAATTTTCAGTATATTTTTTCATAAAAAGGAAGAAAATCCTGTACATGCTTCTATTCATAAATTGTTAATCCATTTAAGATCCATTGAACTGCATGCAAATTCCTTGTCAGCAAATGTGAAAATTGGGTTTAAAATGAGTAATGTAAATTGATGATGCAGTAGGCAGAACCTGAATTGACTTCTGACTGAAATCACTATGGGTTGTTTTTGTGTGGCAGTATGAACATACAATGTTACTGGAATTGCTTAAGAAGGGCCATATAAAGCTTGATGAAAATATTGGAGGAGGAGTCCTCGAGCATCCCATGTGGAAAAGTTGGTGTTTCTTCCTCATCAGAGACCAGGATGAATCTCTTGATTATTTTAGCTTCTGTAAATGTCTGGATAATAATATTTTATATTACATAGTATTTTTATTTTTATTTTTATTTTTTATGTATTTGGTGTTAATTTTAGCCTTTATTTTCTTATTATTTATTTAATTTCTCTTATTTATATTTTTTTTATTGAATTAGGTTATGTTTTGTGATTTTAGTTTAAGATTGCTTGTGAAGTGAGGTGGGATAGAAGAAACTAGCAAAAGAATTAAAAAATCATTTTTTCAAATGTCACTAACAATCACGTTTACAGAAAAGGTTGTCGTTCGGGTTTTGGAATTGTGATGAAAATAATCTTAGTGTTTACAAAAAAAAGTTTAAAGAAAGATATATTTTTTATGCAAATTTCATGAACTAATTTAGTTTAGTTTAGATTATAGATGAATTTCAATTCGAAATTAGAGATATTTTGTCTTAGACCATATAAATTGAATGTTTTGAGCATATATCAACATGAGATGCTATTTAAATTTTAAGTACAAATTTATTTATAACTTTAGGAAGATAATAACTCGTGAATTTCACATATTAACTATGAAAATGACCATGAATGTGATGCACATTGAGGTGTATTATATTTTAGAATTTAATTCTTTTTATTTGTGTTGAACTTGAAAATTTTTTTAACTCTAAAATGATTAGAATTACAATTCAAATAAATCTACCAAGTTTTATCCATTCACTATTTATTAAAATTATAATCAATCGATATATGTAAATGTAATAATTTCACAATCGATTAAATAAGAATGCTATAATTATCTTTTAGATTATAAATTCAAACGTACAGTTATAATCAATGTGGTAGAACTACACCCAATCAATATATCAGAATTTCTAATTGAAAATTCGTGCTATAATAATTTTTTTTATCCATCATACTAGGTGATTTAACTCAATATTTATAAAACATAATGTATGATATTAACGAGGTTTAACTCAATTAATTAGGTAATATAAGTATTATTAATTTCTTAGTACTATATTTTGGGTAGTATAAGTGCTATTAATTTCCTAGTACTTTTTTTTATTCAAAAACATGATTTTAAAATTTGAAAAGATTCTTATACAATAGGTAATAGGTATAATTGACATTTTAAATAAAAGTAATTAAAAAATAATAGAAAGTATATTAATAGAATTAGAATAAGAGCAAAACAAAATATTTCATTATCAATTAAATTTTAAAAAATAAATTTTGTAAGAGATTTTTTTTTGGAAAGTTAAGAGATATGTTGTTAATTAGAAGTTTATTTTACATAAAACATTCTCTTATCAATTATTTATAATAAGATAAGATATGGTGTTATCAATTTAATTGAAAAAGAATATTCTAAATTATAATAAGATATATTGTTATCAATGATGGATGATATCAAACTACTAGAGTCAGGCTACCATCAATCAAATTATATATTGGGGCAACATTTGGTTCGATATGCAAATTTAATTACCATCAAAGTTTGGTTTCACTACCAAGTTAGGGTATCTCGTGTATGTGTGTGAGTGAGTTCTTAAGTTGAAGTGATCGAAACCCCACCTTACCATCTCTTGTATTATTATATATTATATATGAGTCATGATTAAACTGGAATCAGCCACTGATCAATAAATATTTATAGTGTTTGTTTTATATATTCAGAGAATATATTTATGTTATTTCGACTTTGGGATGATACTTTGTTTCTATTATATGACGTGCTTTTACTTGCGGAAACAATGGACTCGAATAATTTTATCTACACTCGCAAGATTAAACTATTTCTCTATGTAAACTCTTCCTCATTTCACTTCTCGTTGGACCACTTATAAACAGTTTCGTTTATGAACAATTGCTATTAATTATAATAATAAATTGAGAATTAACAATTATATCCAATTAATGTAAATATTTTTGCACGATATATGTCATAGGCATGAATGAGTTTTTATAGGCCGCAAAAGGTTGTGCAAAGAATTAATGATGGAATTTGGGTGCTCAAGACAAAATATTTATGAAACCCCGAATCTTCAAGGGGACTGATTTATTATTCAAAAGTTTCAATCACTTTATTATAAGAAAACATAACGTTACTTTTGTGAACAGGATTATTTCAGCGTACAATTATTCAGTGATTTCAGGTTTAATTCTTATCTTCATAGTTGACATCAATAATTGGACATATAATGTCGGTAATTACCCCAAAAAGAGGTTTGTTGAGGTTTTTGTCAGAGTGTGGAATGTGGATGTCTCTATCCTTTTATGCTTAATTAGTTGGAATGACCAATTCGCGAAAAGGAGTGATTAAAATAATCATATCATTTCATTCAAACAAATTGATCTAATCCTGACCTCAGATTCACACAGATGAAGCTTATATGACGTACTTTTGACAAACTATTACTTTTGGCATTTAGGAAAGGTAGGAAAATAACAATTTCGAGAATATTAATCAACATTCCTCAAAAGAAACGAAAATATATTTTTATAAAAAATAATAAACATTTTAAGAGTATTGTTTCAGGAATTAAAACTTCCACTGTAATTTACAATACAAGATCATCGTGATTTTTTTTATGAAAAAAAATATTTATCGTATTAGAATGTAAAGATTATTTCATATTTTTTATCCAATCAAAAGCATTTTATAATATTTATTTAATTGTTGATTCTTCGATCGACCAATATTTTTAGAATGCCGTATGAATTACATTTACGATGCTTATAATTTTTTTTATCGAGTATGTAGATTAACTTATATGGAATTTTTCCGAAGTCAATTGTTGTTGTTTCAACTATGAGAATGTAATTGATTATGTTTAATATATAAAAGAAATGTAAAAATTATAAAAATAATAATTAATTACAAATACTAACATTGATTATGCTACATATATAATAAATATTTGAAAAAATAGATGATGCACTTACTGTCATCTAATTAGAATCTATATCATATATAATAACTTTATTACTTTTATAATAAGTATTTAAAAATTATATAAATGATATTATGTAATTAAATATTAATATAAAATTATTTTTTCAATATATAACCATTAAACTCTAAATATTTTACCTGATTAACTTTCGCTCACTTACCAAATTCAAGTGAGTATATAAAAAAAATCAACTTTTAAGTTTCACAAATGATTAAATCTGGCGGTGGATCTGGCACTAGTTTTAAAATCAATTATTTATGTATGAATGTATTGTCAACATAAAGAGGTGGATAAAATTAATTTCTGAATAGTTGACAAACGTATTTTTTTCTTTCTATCCTCGAGTTCGAGTGATAAATATTTAGAAGAATTTTATTATCTATAATAATTTTTTGTTTTCAATTCGATAATTTCCTATTGTAATAGAAGTTACATGTAGTTTATAAAAATAAAAACATTTTTCCTTTTTAACGGTTAATTAGAAAGACAGTGATCAGCTAAAGCATATTTGAGTATTGTTCCTGGATGATAAGTGCATAAGTGCTTAAATAAGTTCTTAAGTCCTTGGTAACCCCCCTATTATAGGATCATATTTATTTAATCAACTTTGTAACATATAGTAGATCACAATTTAAAAAAACCTTCCTCAACCAATACAACAATAACAAGGCTAGGTTTAAGTATTCTCTAAATGGTATTACCTTAAAACGCTTGAACTTAAAGGTTGTAATTTTCACTATAACATATATAATTTTTATGAATATTTAAAAAATGTTATAAATATATAAAAAAATTGCTTATCTATTAATTTTGATAATATTTTAACAAATATTATATTTGAATCATATTGTAAAATATCATTAGTAATATTTTATATTTAATAACTATTATTAAAAAAATTAATATAGACAACAATTTTACAATAAATATTACTAAAAGTGATAAATATGTTACTGTCTCACATGTCGAGCCTATATTAATTGACTATGGATACTGAAAAAACAAAGAGTCAAAGAGAAAAGCATGGAAAAAGGAAATTTTTAGAAGTGTAATAGATTCTAGTCAGAGTCAACAGAGAAAGAGAAAGAAAGAAAATGAGAAAAATGAAAGGTGTAAATAAAAATAGAAGTGTGTAGATGTTCTAAAATCTATTAATTTAAATAGATATTTTAATATATGTGGATACACTAATCATATTATCTTCTATAAATTATTATTAATTTTTGAAAGGTTGTTAAAAATTTAATTACATAAAATTTGGATACTATATCCGGTATCTTGGTAAAAATATATGGTGCCCTGCGTGAAAGTAATTATTTAAATTTAATGCATAGAAAACTTAATGGTCCTACAATGGTTGGTATTAGTAGAAAAATGCATAACGTTAGAAGCTAAAATGATTTGAGAAGGGAAGCATTGAAGAAATAGTGCAGGAGCTCATTCTAGAGATTTCATGCACGCTCTCCACCAACCATGTTTTGGCTAATCAAAAGCTCTTTTAGAAATATAGTCAACTTTGAAAATCCTTCTTTTCTGTGTTAGCACATTGTTTAAACCATTTTTCACAAAAACCATTAGTCTTTGTGACATATGATCTGACTCAGGATTTGTAAGGATATATATACTAGCTCCTAAAAAATTACTATTGAAAGTCTTAAATTTGTTTTTATCACCGAAATTAGGTTTAACAATTTGGAGGTAAATAAAAGACAATAATAATCTCTTCTAGTTTTCAGCCATTAATTTTTTCTTATATTTCTTCCAAATTATTATTTCAATATTTCATAACATTTACTTTTTTCTCATGTTACAAAATAATAAGATTTAATTGTACTTTTAATTCTCATATTTTAGTCTATGTGTAATTTTTGTTTTTCTTAATTATTCTGCATTTAATCTTTTTTTTTTTTTCAATTGTTATATTAGTCCTTCACCCCATATTTCACATAATAATTAATGAAAATAAGGAAAGTGTGATGTAACATTCAGAAGTTAGCAAAAAAAATATTTAAATAAAAATAAAAATACTTTTTGCTACATTTTTACATTTTTTGTTTTTTATTTTATTTAAATATTTTATATTGTTTTTGTCAACTTATATAAATCAATATCATGTCATACTTTCATTAAATTCTAGATAATTTTAGGAAAAAATATTAAACCAGAGACTTAATTTTAACAATTGAAAATCTATGAGAATTAAATAACAATTAAAATAAAAAGACTAAAATCACATTAAATTAAAATACAAGAACAAAAAAATGTAATTTAGTCAAATAATATTTGAGCTCACTTGCACACACCACAATTGATTAAGGGATCTCTCTCGTTGGTAGAAAATTTAGCTTCAACTTTTCCTTCTCCATTCCCCCAACTTGAAAATGGAATAGTTTAAGTATCAATGTCCAAAAAACAAAAGAAAAATAAAAGCAAACAGGGCTCTATTAAAAACTTTTCAATATTATCATACGTCTCAAGTCAAGCCTTTTGAGCGATTTTCATATAAAAGCCTAACCACAGAACACAATAGTAGCTTTTTAGAAATATTATAATAAATTAAGCAATATATGTATAGAAGTTTAATATCGATTTATTAGTAAATATTTACAAACAAAAAAAAAAGTTATTCCTAGCTGTTGCCTTAAACGTTGTCTTTTTGTAGAAAATTATTTTTTGCAATATATGTAACCACAGTAAACTATTTGATATAAAAATTAAAATGCATTTGCCGGTTGTTAGCATCTTCAGTTTTGTGGCTATTGTAATGTTTTATTGTCACAAGTCTAATAGAAGACTATGATTGGGCTTTATATGGATAGCCAAAAGCCCACAAAGGTTGAGATTACTTTTAGAGAAATAATTTATGTTTTTTTTTATTTCTCCAGAAACTAACAAAAATAAAAGAATATTTTTTAAAAAATAAATTAAACCAAACACTTAAATACATATATTTTACTCATACAAGACTAAGGATGGCAAGTGTGAACAATTGAGAGATAATGGTGTCATGTCAAGAGTTAATTCTCTTAAGTTTAAACTATTAGGTTGATATCATGTGAAGAATTAATACTCTAAAGTTTAAACTATTAGGTTAAGACTCTTGAATGATTTTAATTTATATCTCTAATAGGCTGAATGAATACGCCTTTCTCCATCTTTCCATCTATTTCCTCATTATAGCAATAACAGTTATTGTCACCAAACTGTAGCAGCCTACAATAAATAAAAGCAAATCACAAAATTATTAGCAACAGTATCCTAACCAAAATAATCCATGTTGTTAAGGAGGAAAAAAGATGCTGTAAAAAACTTTTACACATTCAAGAACTACCCATATTCAATCACAACCAAAGCCTCCTGTTGGGCCTGTTCTTCAATCTCCAGCCAGTGTAAACATTGCTTATTGGACTTCGGTAATCATTATGAAACATGTAACAGAGAACTATTCTAATGCAGGAATAAAATGATTCACAATAAATAGAAATTACATTGACTTCCATATTCCAACCAACTATGTACATAATATATTATTTCTTCCATTAATATTTATCTTAAAACCATTTTCAAAATGCCAACAAAAACTTCAATGTTTTCAAGAGTAAATTTCACCTGCCAATTCTTTACAACAGTGAAGTTTATAAAAGTATCCCTTTTTTTTTCAAGAAACTACAGGAAATTCCCCAATAATAAAACTAATCATTATATATTTATGAACATTTAGATTTTTAAATTGTCCAATCATATTCCACAACTAGTTGAAACAAACGTGAGACTATTGATCCATTACTCTATTATATTTCTTCCGATTCTTACATATTGTTTTGAAAATCAACCAAACTTACCAATTCAACCGGTCTGAATACTAGCTGGTTTGGTAATTCATCTATTTACTCTAAAAAACTGAACAATTTCAAAAACCAGTGGGAACCAATCCAACTGATCCAAAACCGATGAATAACTAGTATAGAGAACCGATTTGAACTAATGATTCTAAAATAAATATTTATTTATTTTAATTTTAAATTATAAAATTATATTTATTTAATATTATTTTATATATAATTTAATAATTATTATTTTATTAATATCGATTCAGTCACAGTTCAATCGCGGTTAAACCATTAAATCTTGAATCACTAACTCGACCAATTCAATGACTGATCTGGTTTTAACATTACTTACCATTAAGAAGGATATGGGATTTGTGATCAAAATGTGTAGCAAATATAAGAGTCATTTTTATACTTTACTAGCATCATTATTAGCAAAGGAGACTTAATTAATTCTCTAAAATCATAGAGAATGTCTTTCATGCTTTAGCTTAAACAAAAGGAAGTTTGATGTAATTTAGTTAAAAATGTAAAAGCCCGTGACAAAATTCAACTAATGATTATTAAGGAAATTTTATGAAAGGGTATATCTATGAAATAGATAAATAACAGGTAATGCTTGAAATATCCAAAATACGCGGGACACATTGTATTCCTTCCCTTCATGGGGAAGGAGGGTTTACTCTAGGACAAACAATGTCTTAGCCAGAGTTTTGATGGGACTAATTTTGAGAGCATATTTAGAAGTCATGACATGATACAGTAAGATGAACAGAAAATATATAGAAGTCATACAATCACAAATTTTATACACAGGAAATCTAAAATTGAAGGTCATTTCTCAATAATAAGATGAACAGAAAAGATGCCGAAACTAGTATGGCTAAACCTACTACAGATGAAAAAATCTAGAAAGTCTCCATTAACACTATGAAAAGACCTTTGTGTCATACCTGCAATTATTCTAGATATGTGACAAGACTGAACTCTGTTGTCAGGAATAAAATCAAAGAAAAATTGTGTTACCTGATTTACAACCTTTAAATAAACTTCCCATTTTCAACTATCTATGATGAAGCCTAGCTGGTGAAAGACTGACATGCAAACATTTTTGGTAAAGATGCCTATAAACACATACATTGCATAAGCTTACTTTCTCAAAGCTTACTTAAAGAATCAATGGCCTTTTCTCTTTAAACTCTTTTTTCTGAGTATCAAATTCAGATGAAGGAGCTCTCAATTCCTCATTTCAAGATCCACAGGCATGAGCTGCTATTGATTCAGAACTTGGCCAGACCAGAAAGGATTAAGAATTATCGCGTATCGTGGGGAAGCTAACCCCATCCTTCAGATGGCTAACTGCTGTGGGACATAACCATTTCAGCATGTTTGGACCTAAAATCTGGTCAAGAAACAGATGAACATATTGTTATGTAAGAAACACTATCAGTACATACATGCAAATTAGTGCCAGTAAGGATCAGAGAATAGGGATTGACCAAAGTAATGTTTTTGTATGCACCAACGTTGAATGGATGCCGGTAGCTCTGCCCAGACTTCATAGCCAGCCATTTTGCACGATTTCCTTCATAATACTGGAAAAAGGCACAAAATGACATCTTCGTAGACATAGATAAAGACAAATTTTTTCTAATGGAGTACATCCAACTGAAAACCCACCTCTATGGTTGTCATGTTATGAAGGATAAGGTAGACATGCCATCCAAAAAGAGTCAAAAGGATTATGGTCAAGGCCATCACCATTGTTCCATACAAGACCTAAACACCATTTATAAGTCTTATTGTTAGTTTATGATTTAAGAAAATTAAAGATTAATAAAAGAAGAAAGAGTTACTCAAGTTTTCAGTATGTTTTCTCAACAGAAAACCATGTAAAAGTCACATTCTCTGAGTCTAAGTCTCTAATGATGAGTTTATAATCATCACCAAAAGAGGGAAAATAAAACCAGGTTGCTTCATCGTCTACTTGTGATGAAAATAAGTGTGGATAGAGAAAGGAAAATAAAACCAGGTTTGGCACATTGCCTGCCTCAGTACAAAAACAACAGTAACACAAGCAGCAAACCGATCTAGATTTCCCATGGACAACAAATCCAAGTGGTTTCTCCATATAAACTTCTGCAAACTCTCCATGGAGAAAGGAGATCAATCCTTCAGGTCTCGCACCCACTTCGGGGTTTCTATCGCACAGCCTCTGTACCAGCACAATCAATGTCTCCATGGTCGTGCAATTTTCCCTGTGTTGCATCCATCTACCTCTGCAACTCCTCTACCTACTGTCACAACTCCTCTAGACGAGTTTCAACTTTCAAGATCTCTATCGGTCACACCTATTGTGTCTTGTTGTGGTCTCCCACAACCCTTTTCTTAATTGAATCTTGTGTCCCTCGGTCCCTCCCTAGATCTAAGAACTCTAAAACCAATTGTTAAACTGGCACTGCAGAATTAACAAAAAAAATGGATCTTACTTTATTGAAGAACTGAATTCCAGACTAGACTCTAGACTGGGTATAGTGCAAATAAAATTCATACAGAAATGCAATATACTCTAGACTCTCCTATCACATCAACAATCTTAGCTAAAAGCCCATTTTCCCCTAACTGTTAGGATACAAATAGTAACTAAATGATTAACAATTTCTGTAACTAACTATTGGGTCAGTTTGGGCTCTATCAGCCGTGGCCCATCCCTTTTTCTTCTAACATTGACCTGCTTAATCATTGGTCCCCTATCACATCTATTTCCTTTTTATCTTTTTTTTTTTTTTTAAAGTTCCGAGGAGAGCCCATTGTACCTTAAAGGGGAATGGGATGCAGAGATTGAAGCCCCACAACATAACCACAGCCCCCTAGTAAAGACTAAAGACCAGTTGAACTGAGCTTAGTCAGTAAAGCAGCCATTTTATCAACAATAGTTTGTTGCCACCCAAAACCAGAAATAGCTTCACTAGTAGTCTTGGGAATAGAATCAAAAGATAAAGAGGTAACAAAAGTATAATACAGGGAATAGCAAGATCATGAAAGGTAAGGGGATTGGAGCAAGGGTGACTCTGGGCCGGTGCTCCTCTAGATGATTTGGAGATTTCTAATTTTGATGATGAAGCTGATAGAGATGGAGAAGATGATGCTATTGATAACGATGAAGATAAAAATCATATCAAAGATGATATTGTGATAGTCGTGCCAAAATGATTTGCTATAGATATCTAGTAGTTAGGCAGTTTTCTTTTAGTGTTTTAGTTTTACAAGTTGTCAAAAACTTACACCCTTTATATTTGGAATTGTCAACTTGTAACTTTAGTTTAAGTTGAGTTTGTGACTAGAAAATTGTATGTGACCTTATACATTTTAATTTAAGTTTAATTTAATGATTTAAAGGTTATTTTCTTATATACACATGGGGCACAATCGTGTATCTGTGTGAATATAATTTTGTATTTTAGGTAGGATCTTTAGTTATGATCAGTGTTACAGCCACATCTTTGTTCATAATAAATATATTGCAAAGTTATCAAGCCTAATGAGCAAACTGGGAATGAACTATGATTAAGCATTTAAGCCAGAAACAAGCTCTGGATGGTTAATAAGTGCTGTCTACTGTAGAAGCAAACAATGGGCATACACTATATTGAAAACTAAAAAGAAATACATAAGGAGACTGTTAATGTTCAAAGAGAATATGATAAGGTAAATATTTAATAAAGATATGTTCAAGTAATAGTGAACTGCAAAAGCAAATGTAAGGGAAAATGCACAAAACCATCCTCAACTTTGAGGATTTGGCAAATGCAACCCTGTACTTTAATTTTGGACATTAATTCCTCAACAGTGTCTTGATAGCTATTTTATTTTCATGTACAAGCAAGGGGTGTGAAGAAAACTAAACTAACAAAAAGAATAGATAGAAAGATGCTACTAAGATACTTTTTCTGAATAGAGGAGGGTTCATGGAATTTTTTTCTAATTCACAATCAAAATCAAAACTAAGTAGGATAGCGAGAGTACAAGTGGTGAGAAAGTTGCAAATAGAAGGTCACCAAATGCTAGATGGAGGTGATTCCAGCATCTTACTTGCCAGATCAACACAAAGGATTGGGTGATTCAAGAGATTTCAAATAATAAAATTTTACTGTAAGCAACTACAAAACTCTTGTATTGCTATACGACCAGCTATACTCTATGGTAGTAAATATTGGGCTTTAAAGGGACAATAGAAAAAAATGAAAGTAGCAAACATGAGTCTGTGAAGATGGATGTGTGTTCACATAAGAAAGGACAAAATACGGAATTATTGTATACAAGGAGATATTGGTGTGACACCTATTGAAAAAAGATGATAGAAAATCAATTAAGGTGATTTGAACACGTGAAAAAGTCATTGGAGACACTAGTGAAAAGAGTAGATCACATGGTTTTTAGTAATGTGAAAAGGGAGTAGAGAGAGACCAGGAAGGACATTAGAGGAAATTATTAAAAGGGATTTCAAGGTGAATAATATCCCATAGATGTTGTGTAATCCATGTAACCAATTGAACCCAATCATTGCGGTTTTGTCATTTCATCATCTGATCGATTTTGATTTTTTTTTTTTTCAAATCTGATCCAATCAATTTAAATCAGTTAGGAAGGATCAGTTTTCGGTTTTTCAAATTAAGAGAATAAAAAAAATGATGAAGTACACACTTAATCAAATCATCCATTCATCCCATCCGAAACATAATAAACTTGTGACAATACACAATTCAATACCCATAATGGAAATTATGTCAAGACAAACATAAAATCCCAATATGTGACATTACATACTAAATAGTCCAAATTCCAGAAATAGAAATTATGTCAAGACAATCTTAAACACCACTACTAGTAGTAGGCAGCACTAGACAAGCAATAACAAAATTGGCAAATTAATCAGACTCAGCACCAGAGTCATATATAGCATATATAGGTGCAGTTTGGTCTGGATTGGATTGGTTTTCACAGGCAGAAACTGAACTACCGAAGACCAATCCAGTCCAGATAGGAAATTTGGTTTTTTGCAGTTATTGGTTCTTTCAGTTTATGGTTATTTGATCAGTTTCTGTGTTGGCTACTGGATTGGAACACTCTATTAAGACTATTGTTGTTGTTCTAGCTACTACAAAACTCATTACGCTACATATGACATATAATCGGGTATAATGAAGTAAAAATGTAATTGAAGCAAACTGATGAAGGGAAGGTATAAGGGTTATCTCTCAACTTAAGAAAATGCCTCAGCTTATAATTGGAGGAAAATACATTTAGGCTTATTTTCAAGTGAACAAACTAGGAGACATGTAATAACATGAATAGAATACAAGTAACTATGACAAATTCATACAGCTGAAATTAAGTTAATGATTCAAAAGGTATAAAATAAAATGCTTTGAAAGAGTTTGAAGTATGAACAGACAATAGCCTTTAGAAAGGAGAAATACGTATAACCTAAAAGTTCTTTACATATCTAACAGGAGTAAAAATCTATTGCACATATATTAGAAGTTAGAACATCCATAAATAATAGCTTGCAACTTACATAAAAGATCTTAAGAGAACTCCCATGAATGGAATCCCAGTTCTTCTGAAGTAAACAGCTTATAAATATGACCTGCAAATTGCAACAGCTAATGTGAAATAGAAATCCTGATCCTGTCAAGTGTCCACCACCAAACTAGTAGATGCCAGATTGAAAACATACCGTAGAATAAATACTTGCCATGGTGGCATATAATATAAAAACAAAGAATGCCTTATAATTCCAATAACCAATACAGTTATTTATCCACAAGCAGTGATGATCCTAAATCAAATTCAGCAACCAAAGAAAAAAGGTCAGAAAGAAAAGATCCTTACTTGGTGGAGAAATAAAAAACCAAGATGGAACTGACCTACCATTTTCAGAATACACCTTCTGCAGACACGACAGTGATGGGTCCTGGGAGGCTTGTATGCAAAGCACTTGTCACATTTCTTCTGTTCTGAATTCTGCAGGAAGTGAATCAAGAAAGTCAGCAACAGAAAATTGATGAATTGAGAAAATAGAAAGCAAGAAGAGAAACAGAAAAAAGAGAATACATTAATGGGGAATTCAAGATCAGGGGCGTAAGAAGAAGGGACGTGACCGGGGTCAGTGAGAATGCAAAAAAAGAAAGAGAAGAGAGCGATAGAGGCGCAGAGAGAGAAGAGAAAGGCGTTCAAAGTGCCAGGGGAACTCTGCAAACTAAGCCAATCATGGAGGAAGATGAAGACGGAAGTGTAATACACAAAAATCATGATTAATAACACTGCCAACACAGGCACTGATAGAAACCTTTTCCCCTTCATCCACCACATCCACCACATCCACCACA
Organism: Mucuna pruriens; assembly: GCA_025330945.1. Taxonomy (NCBI): domain Eukaryota; kingdom Viridiplantae; phylum Streptophyta; class Magnoliopsida; order Fabales; family Fabaceae; genus Mucuna; species Mucuna pruriens. Next base: position 2,031,016 of record JAENHJ010000361.1, on the reverse strand, counting down.
TCCACAACAACAACAACAAAACCCCTTCTTCTCTGCTCTTCTTCCTCTATCTATCTCTTAATTACTCCCTTTCTTTTTTCTTTTTTCTTTTTCTTTTTTTCTTTTAATCTTAAAACAACATACCCTCCTTTTCTTTTTACATTATCTCTCTTTTATTTTAATTTTACCTCTTCTTGATTTCTCTTTATATTTTTTCTCATCAAACTCTATTATATTTTCCTACCATTAAATATCTCTGCTTTTATTTTATTAAATTATGATTTTTTAATTATTAATCATGATTTTAAATATAATCTAAATTTTTGTAAATATGATTTTGTTTCGTTTTATTTTTTATTTTTTAATATCTGACACTTTATTACTATTTTTTATTATTATAGTTAATTTTAGTTAATTTAGTATTGATGTGATTAATAAAATAAATAAGATAATAAACAAATTTAAATTTAAATAATTATTTATTTTTAAGTACATAATTCAATAAAATTATATGTTTATTATTTATATAAATAAAATAATTATGTATATTTTTTAATTTATTTTTTATATATTATAAACAGAGATTATCATTATTTTATTATAAACAGTAATTTATTCCCTGTTATACTAAAAAAATTAGTTTATATTTTTTTATCATGAAATTTTTTATATTTGCCTATCATTAAATATCTCTATTTTTATTTGATTATTAATCATGATTTTAAATATAAAATTTAGATATGTTTTAAGTTCTTTAAATATAGTTTTATTTGATTTTGGTTTTTTTTAAAAAATTATTTTTATATTTTTAATATTTTATTATTATTTTCTTTTAGTCTTTCATCATTGGTTTGAGTTAATTTAATATGATTATCAAAATATAAATATTAATTAAGATAAATAAAGTAATAAAAATATTTTAAATTAAGATAATAAAATTATTTTTAAGTATGTAATTCAATTAAATAATATATTTATTATTTATATAAATAAATATATATAATTTATTTTTAATATATTTTTATGAGTATCGATTATCATTACTTTTAATATCGTTTTTATTTTTAATAAAATAGTTTATTTTAATTTTATATATTTTTTAAATATAATTAATTATGTTTTTATTAATTTAATTTAAATATATTAATTTTGATGTTATTTTATATTTAAATTAAATAATTTTAACTTATTATAATAATTTATTTTTTTAATATATGCAATGAGTTTGTCTCTACAAACAAAAGTAAATAAAAATATAATATATTAAAATTAAATTAGTTATAATTAATCAAAATTAAATTAATTGGCATATAAAAATAACATAAACATAATATATTAAAATTACATTATAAACCTTTATATAAATTATATTTTAAAATAAATATAATGTTAAAATTAAATCAATGAATTGAAAATAAAAATAATATTAAACATAATAAAAATATTTTAATATATTCAAAATAAGTTGAAATTTTTTATGTAAATATCTTATTTATATAAAGTAATAAATATATTATTTAATTGAATTACATGCATAAAAATAATATAATTATCGTAATTAATTTTTTATTATATTAATTATATTAATTAATATTATTTATTTTGTTGGTTATCTCATTAAAAAATAATTAAAGTTAGTGTAAGAACTAAAAGAACATTAAAAAAATGTTAGTAATTTAAAAATAATAACAAAATTTATAAAAACTAAAATAAATTAGAATTATATTTATAAAAACTTAAAATATATTTAAATCTAGATATAATTATAACATATTGTTTAACCAAATATTGACTAGAAATAATAATATATAAAAATATGAAGAAGCAAATTAAGAGCGTAAAAATCTAAAATTATAAGGAAATAAATATGATTTATCCCAATTTTCATGCATTAGATATTGTTATAGGAACAAGAATAATATCTTAATAAATAAATTAGTATTTTGATTCTTTTTTAAGAATATTGACTTGATTTTTGGATAATAAATAAGGAGGAATATTTGGTTTATTAAATTTTTAATGACTAAATGATTTTTTAAAGAAATTGTAGTAAATTAAGGATTAATTTCTTTGAAGAGAAAATCATTCCATTTAATAGATCTTATTTTAGTAAAGTCTTTTTAGTTTTTCAAGATCTTAAGGAATGTAATAATAATATAAATAACATGATTACTTACCTACCTAGAATATATATATAATCCGTTATCAGGCTATTTTATTTAAAAATTTAATTATCCCAATAATTGTTATATATATTTTTATATATATAAATGAGGTTTTAATATGATATATTTCATAAAGTTAAGTTTCAATTGACTTACAAATTCTTGGGCATGGTAATGTTAATGTGCTTTTGTCTTTTAAATTGTTTGAGAAAAAGACATAAATACATGTTTGTTTTAGTTTATATTTTAAAAAATAATTTCAAAATCAAATAAAATAGTATAATATTCATTAACACAAAAATTTGAATATACTTATTATATATTTTTTTATAAAAGAAGAAAATACAATATCAATAACAAGATTAATACCTAAAACTTAATACATACTGCACAATAATCTCACCACTAGGTTGACTCAAGTAATTTTTTTATATATATTATAAAATAATTAAATATTTATATGCATGGTTTTTCTTCTTTAACAAATCAACATTTCATTTATTATCTTGCTGACTAGAAATAATAATTAAAATTGAAGTTATATATATATATATATATATATATATATATATATATATTTTTATTGTTTTAGCTCTTCATAAGTATCATCTTCAAAGATAATCCTGTTAAAAATACGATATATTGAACATTAAATATGACCATCTCTTTCATCGAAGATTCGAATTTAGATTATACAACATGAGAAATTAATATTTTCTGTTAAACCCAACTTTCATTAATTAATATATAGTTTATTTAAAAATATATAAATAAATTAAAATTTAAAAATTTGAAGTGAGATTCATACATATTTCTTTAAACTTGATAAGGCTGAAATTTGAGTTTAAATTTTTGTATTTTTAACTCTTATAAACGACTCTTAATTCAACTTAATTATATCTTTTCAAACTAATCTCGAATTAGTTGAATTCTATCCTACTAATAACATTGATAAAAGAAAGAAAAATTGAATCACAAAACATAAAATCAAAACACAACTAAGCAATTTACATAATGCAAAACATAATTTCAATTTTTTAAAAAGAGGAAAAGATAAGAACTTAATACAAGATATGGTGAGAGGAAAGTTTATTGAATCATTTTTTTTAGCTCCACATTCATTTCTAGTAAAAATTTAGAACTCAAACTCCCTCTCGCACTAAAAACTCACACAAATAGAAAAAAAATTAAAAATTAAAAAAATGGTGAAAGTCCTCTAAAAATGGGCTCAAGGCACATATTTATATTTATAAGTTGTAGGATTCGAGATACTATCCAATACTAGTCATTCTATTGATAGGCATTGGCTGTATTTGTGTTGGCCAACGTTAGGTCTCCTTGTAATTAAGAACAATTATGATAGTTGAAGCAGTTGTTTGTAGTTACTAGCTCTTCATTGAGTGCGTGATCAGCTGCACATTGGGCATTGAGTACATCATTGGACAATGGAGGTAATTTCTTTATTTTTGTGAAAATATTCAAGCTTATTTATAAGTATTTGTCCAATATATAATTTCTAGTTATATTTCTAATATTGATTGAATCATACTAATTTCTAACTTTTTATTCATGACTTCTTACTATTTTTATATTTAATTCCTCTTAATTTGTTCAAAGAATCTTGAACCGAAGATTCATCACAACTCCAAACTTAAAGATTTGTTTGTCTTTAAAAAAAAACAAAGAGAAATAATCAAGCGATTTTGGAAATTAAATCTATTTATTGAAAATTTTGATTTCAATTTTATAATTGAACAATTTGAAAATAAATTTGACAAAACATCAATCAGCATCTTTATCATGAAATCATTTTGATTAAAGAAAGTGATGAAATGCTAAAAATTGACTTTATTGTCTTTGTAATATACAATAGTTCTAATTTTTTTCACTGGATTCAGTGATCCAAAAAAGAAAAATAATCTTTGGGAAAAATAATTTATTACTTGTAATGTAATCTATACAGCAAAGTTTACTAGAAATTCATGTTAATTAAGATAGTTAATTAGTATAATTTAATTTGACTATTACTATTTAAAAAATAATTTGTTTTCTTACACTATCTTTAATTAGAACTTAATATTAAGAATAAGAAAAAGTCATTAAAAATAAAATATCTAATAAATGAAGATATTTTAAAAATAATTTTATTAAATAAAATAAATTAAATTAAAATTTACTTATATTTAATATATAAAGCATGAGATTCTTTTTTATATATCCAAACTTGGAGGAAGTAAATTGTAATGGTAATAAAAACCAATTAAGTGGTGATGCTTTTTGACTATTGGTTGGTAGGAATAGAGTGGGGAGAGCTAGTTTATAGTTGGTAAGTAGGAGAAGCATTAGGCCTTAGCTAGCACTCATATGGATATTTGCAGGTTACATTATGTTAGTTCTTGGTTTCCACTGTCAGCTTGTTGCAGACACAGATTGGTTAAATCAATCCCATATGCACTTTTAAACATCGTTTGTTTGTCACATTCTCTACTTGCGGAGGAACAGTAGTGTAAGCTGATAGCTTCGCCTTTTTGGTCCTTTTTGTTTACAACATAAAAAGAGATATATAAGAAAACGTGGAAGCACATAGGCTTGTAGAGTTAGCAAAACACAATGACTAGGGGATTGATTAATTGGGTGGATCGATGATGCACCTTGAGAATCTCTTCTAGTTAGCTGCAACTACATAAATCACGCATTTAAATTTCAAAATATATTAACTTGTTGCAGGGTTTGAAGGACTACTACGTACAACCTAGTTGTCATCTAACTGTTTAGCATCTTCAATTCTTTGATTAAACACTTCATCTTCAAAAGGTTTAATTGAGATCTTTGACGTAATAAGTGCTGCTTTGTAGCTTATTTTTTATCTAGTTGTTGCTTTCTCATGATTTTTTTTAAAGGTTTACAAGTAAAATTACCTAAACTCCTCGTCACTAGGGCAAAGACTATAACTAATAGTAGTGATAAATGAACAATCCTTCACTCTAAATAATTTATTAACACTTACTTTTTATTTTACTTTTCTCTTTTTATTATTTATTATATCTATACTTTTTTTCCATCTTTCTTGCTGGGTATGTCAAATAGATTTAGGGTATCCACGAATTATTTTTGTAAGTTAATTTAATTAAAAATTAATATCTTTGAACACTTGAGCAACTTTCAATGATAAATATATATGCTACTAATACTAGAATGTTGGCTAACTATACATTGATAAAACAATTTTGCTTAAACAACAGTACGCTATAGTTTAAAAAGCTTAGCTACACATAATGGTAAGGTTTGGTCTAACCTTTTTGGTACACAAGAAGCAAATGATCCGTACGTTGTTTTTGTATACCATGCTACATACAAAGCTGTGTTTTTAGCAACGTCCTTTGTGGCGCCAAAGAACTTGTACAAGATATTGAGATCCACAGCAATGGTCAATTTTGATATCATGTAGTTTGGTAGAAGCCAATAGAAGGGAGACACGGAGGCAGATGAGGATGATTGTTGAATGTGGGGGTAGCAATGTGGACCTATACAGTACATGTGTATTTGGCTGTTGTTGATAATTTAGTGAGAATGAGTTAGATGTAGGACACAGATAAGAATTGGTACAGTATCTGTGCACTGCCAACTAATAAAAGGAGTGGTGAAATTGGGGGCAAGGGTAGGAAGGTACAACAGGAGTTGGCACAAGTCAATGAAAATTTAGGGACCAGATCACTCACGCCCTATTTAGGGGGCCGGGACCATGTGTTTGATGAACTTTCATTTTCCGTTAATTTTGGCAAAATAAAAAGATTACCAAAATCATCCAAAAAGCTAACTGCAAAAGTGGTATCCATTAAGGTAAGATCGATGTATCACAATCAAATCAGACATGTATAACATCAACGCATCAAAAGTTGTTTCCTTAGTCGCAAGATCATCCATCCACAATTAACTGCATCTACAGTATGCTGTATTTTTTTTTAAGACAATCTTGTTAAACAAAGTGAGATACTAAAAGTAAACACCTCTTTCCATTGGTATTCAAATCTTAGTTCGTCATGGGGTATTGTATAACTCTTACCTGTATATTACAAAGAAGTTTAGAATTGCATCTTGAAAGGTTTTCTTTAAGATTAATTATGACTTTAATATTCGGGTCATGATGATTTTTTGTTTACATCAATAGAGTAGAGTTTAGAGCCAAAATGGTCAATGTCATTTGATAATAAGAAATTAATTATCATGCATTTATTAAAGACTAATTCGATGTTAACCATTACTAATTTTATTATACTAAATTGATGTTCCACAAATCTTTTCATTGACCAACTTGGGGAAAGGGGTTATCTATTATGCTATATGTATGAATTACAACACTACAGAAAATAAATTTTTAAAGCATTTCGATATTTGAAGTATTATCTATTATCCTTGGCTCGATTTTCAATATGAGAATATTGATATAATGACATGAACGAGTGGATATTATAAAAAGGGAAATGAAAGTATTTACAAAAACAAAATTAAAGAGGCATGTAAGTTCTTGTGATATACAGGTCGAGCTTATCGTGAGAACTGTGAAGGACTAGTAGCAATTCAGAATGCTTCTGTCAAATAAAGGTTAGTTTTCTGAAATTATTATTGAATTGGCACTTGATCATCCTTTATACACAATTTAAGTGATAGAAAGGTAGAACATAGTTTTGTTATGACCACCAAACCCCCTTATTATCGTGAACATTTCAAAGATTACGGAAACACATTATCCCGTTATCTTGTCTTCTTTTTTCTTTTTATTATTTACTTTTCATTGTTCTCCTCCTTTTCCCTTTTAACTTCCAAAAATATCCTATGATTGATACCATCACCATATTTAAGGACATTTATCCTCATACAACTTGCACCCTTGGTAATGCTCAATTTGATTTCTGAAAAAAAATTGCTTGAGACCAATTTAATTCTTGAAAACAAATACCAGATAATTTTTAAAAACTATTTTATAAAAAAATTTCAAAAATTAATTTTAGATGATAGAAGTAGGGGAAGAAGATGTAAATGTGCAAATAATTCCATGAGTAATAGAAAATTAAAACTAGAAAAGCAAAACAACTACAAAATGTTTTCATTTTTTATTTTTAAAACTAATACAGAGATATTACTTATTTGAAAAATAGTTTAATTTATATATATTAATAATGTAAAGTTTTTTGACTAATTAATTGATAATGTAAAAACTTTGTGCATAAAATTTGAACTTTTAAAAAAATATACTCTTATCAAATAAGTTCGTTTGTTTTACTGTTTTATTAAAAAATTAAAAATAGGAAAAATAGCCTTAATTAGGTGTGTTTGATTGTATTTTTGTTTTCTATTTTTAAAATACTTTATAAAGCAATTTTCAAAAAAAAGATCTTTGAAGAATAGAAGTGAGAGAAGAAGATGTGAAAGTACAAGGAAAAAACATGAGTAGTAGAAAAAGAAAAAAAAAAGAAAGAAAACCAATATAACTTAGAGATGTTTTGTTTTTTCGGTTTTAAAAACTAAAAAAGATACGTTAGATTTAAAAACTTTTCTCTTTTTAAAGACAAGAAACAATTAGAAAAACAAGATGCAAAGAAGTTTTTTTTTTAAAAAAAAAACTCTTATAGAACTGGATGTCTAACTTAGTCCCTACAAAAACATACACACTAGGAAACAATCAGTCTCTACAAAGAATGGTGCTACTAGAAATGTCTCAAACCTAAGGAATATAAAAAATAAAAATAAGAAAAAAATAAAATTCAATTCAAACACCTTATCCACTTTAATTCATCTTCGGTCGATACCGATGTTGCAAACCTAGGGAATAAAAAATATAACTTAACATAGCCTACGGCTTTTATAAAGCTCTACTAGAAAAACTAAGTTATAAGTCTCATGATGAATTATCAAATTGCATTAGTAAAGTAATTGAAGTATTCAATAGATATTCTTGTTGATCTAACAAAAGTGAAGTGTGTAGTATTAGATGAGATGCACAAATTACGTTGAAGTTGAAGATTATACTCTCCTTAAATAATAATAATAATAATAATACTTTTTTAATATTCTATAAATAATATTATAATTTTTGTTCCTAAAGCCTCTTTTAATATTATATAAAAAATATATTTTTTTAAATATGTAACTTCTTAAAACATCAAACAACTCATACTATATTATTTCGATTTAACTAATAATATATGGAGTATGAATTATGAGGGTATAATTGTGTTAAAAGTCAAAAAGAAAAACTTTTTTTATAAGTCTGAGCAGTGTTATCTTCAAACTGTGTATATAATAATAATAAAATTTGAACTTTCTCTAATTTCCACTGTTAGCCTGATTCAGGTGAGTTCCTTTTTTCTCACTTGTTATCATTCTCTCCGTCTCTTTTTTATCTTATCCCTTCTTTGCGTCACTTTTGTTTCTTTAAAAGTTAAACTCATAAAAAATTAAGATTATTTAAAGAATTACGAGAAAATAATTGTTAAAAATTACAAAAGATAATATCATACTCTATTTTTATATATAAGAGGGGATAATAGTGAAATAAGCCCCAAATTAAAGATTCGATTCCTCAACCAATGGTTCTTTCATGATACTAGGAGCTTTTTGTGGACCTTCGACAGTGAGAATGACTTGTTTACCTTCTTTGTTAGTTGTCAATATCACAAAACAGCTTTGTTACTAATTACACATGACATGGCTTGTGATATGCACTCATGATTGGAGATATTCTTTACAGACACTTACTTAACACACAACAATGGGTCTCCCCCATTGTCAGGGAAGGTGACTGACTACATTTTCTACACATGACAAAGACAAAATGGACGACCATTTAATGATAAGCAATGAAGAAAAAGAGAGAGAATCAAATAAAAACCACACACTACTAGAAAAGTTTAAGTTGGTAATGAAAATATAATTATTTGAAAAACCCTGTTGCTAAATTTTAGTGACTCTAGAATCAGTGATGGAAAAAATATTGTTTTCATCACTAAATTTAATTAGTCACTATATATGAAGATTTTGAAGAATTATGATTGCATTACTGCGTTTTGGTATATATTTAGGACCAAGAGATATATATGAAGTTATTATTAACCACAACCATAGCCTCATAATATATTAAGATCGTATTATTGAATGGTAATATGGGAAATTTATGTTTGCTCCAAGAAGGAAAGAATGTTATGCATGCTCTAAGAAAAAACACTGTCTTGAAAGTAAGATTCTAACAGACTTTGTTGCAACTTGATTTCGACCTTGTTTCTCAATATTAACATAGTCACACACAGCAATGAATATCTAGGCGCTAGTGTTTGTTATAATACTGTAGATATATTGTATGATACTCTAATTTGCCTTCAATCATATTGTGATTTGTATGAATGTTTTTGATTGTCCAATCCCATTAACTTGCCCTAAATTTGAAGCATATTTGAGGAGTTGAATTTTAAAATTTAGAGTAAATGCGTTAATTTTGAAGATAAATTTGAATTATATATATTTTAGGTTTTCTAAACTTGATCTCTTATATTCTTTTAAAAAATTATGTATACTGTAAAATATATTTTAATGTTAATTGCACAATTTAACTATTAGTTATGTTAATATTGATATATGGTTCGATTGATCTCAGTTGTATATTATTGAATCTTAATTAAGTTAAACTTGAGTCGAAATAAATTAATAATTTTATCAAAATTTTAAACTAAATAAAGACCATATTGGATACTCTAATAATTTGGGTGAAACGTTTTATTTTCTCCAAATCTATGCGTAAAGAGCAGAAAAGTACCGCTGTACCAAACTAGTAATGATTCCAACTTCATCGAAAGACATCTTTGGCCACAGGATATATAGTATAGAATCATTCTAAGCTTCCAACAACAATAAAAAGAAAAAACAAATCTTCTACGGAAATAGTGTGGTACCAAAAATCATTATGATCGTTAATATATTATTTTAGGAAAATTAATGTTTTGTTAAGGTCATAATAATGATAATAATAAGATAATAAAAAGTTCTCTCCATTAATTTTAAGATTTATTTTCGAATGTGTATACAAAAGATAAAAAAAATAAGAAATAAAAATAACTATTCATACTCTCAAGTTTGTATGTTAAATAACAAAATTGATTATTTTAAGAAAAATCCTATGGTATATATCCTTAAAATTTTAAAGACTTTGGTACTATTATTTTAAAAGCTCACCCTTCTCTTTCTCTTATTTAATTATTATACAAGTATTTCAAGCTTCAAATATTCTGGATACCATAACAATTCTCTTTTCTCTTATTTTAATGGGTGACAGCCAAAATCTAGTAGTTCTTTCGTTGCACCCTTAGTTTTACATGGTGGGACATGAAGTAGCACTAAGGCTGTCTACATAGCATGTCTCATCAACCAGACATCAGTGTCCTTAATTGTTTATGTTATTGCATTGCTACCTTCCTTCTTATCAATGTATAAACATATCATTTTAGAAATTAACTTAATTATAGTTCCATTTCCTAACTTACATGTTTAGAATAACAACCAAAAGGAGAAAAAAAAAACTGCACAGAAAGCAGGTCTATGCAAAAGTTTAAATTGAGTTCTGCAACTGCAGTTATATGGAGCACCAATCCCTACAACCACAGTTCTCAATAGATTACAGGCCACAGCCATAATTAATTAGTTATCCATAAAATGGATATCAGTAACACGTAGTTGGACTTTTTCAATGGAACAAGATTAAAGTGGAGTCTACTCATCAGCACTGCACGTAAAAGCTTTAAATAGTTTATATATTCCCTGCAAACTCTATGTGGCAGTTCAAAGTGTAATATATATCATCCAGCTGGCAATTAGTACTTAAAGCCAGAAGAGATAGAAGTAGAACATGATATCATTGACACAGAAGACACTACGCCTTCAAAGCAAGAAAATTAAGATGAAGGAAAGGTACATCATCTTCTATATTCATACCAAAGTTTTTTTTTTTTTTTGAGATTAACTTTTTAAGAGAAATTATCTAGTTCGAATTATTATATACAATTTTTTTTAAAATATTTAAAATAATCACATATTTAAAACTTAAATTCGAAAATATTGATTAAGTTTCAATAATTTGGTAGGAGTTTTATTCACACATTTGTAAAACATGTAATAAAGTACATATACTGATTGTTAATTAATGCAGGAGTTGATAAATTAATGGAAGAAGGTGACTGAGCCATTATTTTCCATTTTAAGAAAAGGGCGTGAAACTAATTTGCACATGTATCCGTGTCAGAGGAAGGTAGTTTACCTCAAGATGAACTTGTTGGGAGTATGGTCATCAAGTTACCGAAATGATAGTTACTAACCAAAATTATGAATATTGTTTTCAAATTTTATATATATATACAAAATTATAAATAAATCTACAGCACAGAAACTTAATATCGCTACATACACAATTTTGTTTTCTATAGTGATGGCAAGCATGTACAAATTAAATTAACATTTTGCTTTCATCCTTAAAACCCTAAGAATTGAACCAGGAAACCATCAGATCAATGAAATTTTTGAAAAACAACACTTTATTTCAATCTTTGTCACACACATATGTATAGTTTGATTTTCTTATATCAGCTTCCTGGGAAAACAGACAAATAACTCTCAATAAAAATTAATGTTATGAACACAAACATCAATAAGGGTATAAATTAGAATCTTACCACGCAGACATGTAAATCTATCAAGAGCTAGCCCATATATTGAAGAAACAGATTTTTTTTTTTTTTTTGCTGATGAAGATAGATCTCTATATTGGAACGAAGAAGACCATGAATCGTCTATTGCTGATGCAGCATCATCAAGATTCTCAGCGCCAAAACACTCCTCATGGAGGTTTCATTGTGTGTGAATCTTGATGCTGCTGCACCTGCAAACAACGACTATATATAAATCCTTATAGCTGCAACCTCCTTTCTCAGCTTGAGCCATGATCAAATTTTGGATCCAATTGATTCAGTGAAAGAACAAGATTACCACGAGCCCTCAACCATGGTACTTTGCTATACATACGACAGATATATATATATATATAGCAGAATATAACTGAACAACTTAGGGAACCCTAACAGAATATACGGTTTCTACAGGCTGCAGATTCGGTATATATACACACAGAGAGAGAGAAATAGAAATAGAAAGAGAGAGAAATAGATTTAAAAACGATCGTGAAGAGTAGAAAAGCAGTAAACTGTAGAAAGGGGGAAAAATAATCGAGGGAAGTAAAATACACAAACTAAATTAAATCTGAACAACCTTCAATCGGTTGATGATTCATGGGTTTTGTGTGTTTCTATCGTTGGTGGTGATTTGGTGTATATGGTATATATTTATATTATATATGATGCAAATAATTATATATTATTTATGTATATAATGCGAATAACACTATCTAATATGTTAGTTGGATTGGATGATATATATAGAGTGAATTATTCATGAGATTGGACATTAGAGCCTTAGGCACGAAGAGTGGATGGCACTAGGGACAGCTTTTGAGTTTTGAGTAAGAAGGGTTGTGCGCCGTTTAACAAACTGATCCAACAAAAGAAAAAGGAAAGAGTGAAAGAAAATAGAAGAGGAAGAGAGACAGCATGGTGTGGGTGAAGAAATGATAAAAAGTTTGGTGAATATTAAAAAATGACTAGCAGCCAGTAGGTCAAGATCCAGTTGCAATTGAATCTGCTGTATATATAAACGTGGAGAGAGAGAGAAAGAGAGAGAAAGAGAGAGAGAAAAGGTAGGGGAGGGTTATGTTTAAGGTTGTAACATACACAAACACACTATGTATTATGCTGTGTAGCCAACCATTTCGCTCTCTGCCAAGGGAAAAACTATGACAGTTTTTCAATTATTAATTGTTATTATGTAACCCTCAATCATTATATTTTCAGAACCACTTTAAAGTAATTATATTAAAAAATCATTATTGTTAGGATTTCTTTTTTATATATCGTTACTATAATTTTTTATATTTTTAATTAAATAAAAATATTTTAAATATAATTTTTAAAATAAATTAATGCAAAACTCAATGATCTTTCTTATGAAAATGTATGATTGAATGACAACAAATATTAGTATTTTTTAATCAAATTTATTTTATTATTATAAAAATTAATAATTTTTAACTATATGATAATTCATTATTAGATTTAAGTTTAAGAAAATATTTACGTTATATTTGAATTAAATTTACAAATAATTCTCCTGTATTTTTAATTAATAAGGTAGATTTCCTTGAGTAGTTAAGGCTCTTTTATCATTTAACAATTTTCATTCACAAAATTTAACTCTTGAGATTCTTAACATAAAGTTATTTATTATTTTAAAAATATATATTATAATTTTTTTTAAAATTTAAACGGAAGAAAATGAAAATGAAAATTCTTGAGATTCTTAACATAAAATTATTTATTATTTAAAAGAATATGTTATAATTTTTTAAATTAAAAAAAAAACATTTTCTTCACATTTTTCTACACTCTTTCTTCGCATTTCATTTCAATTTGGGGATAGAAAAATATTTTTTTGGTAAGTCTTAAAATAATAATTTTTTTCTATTTTTCATCTCATAATTTTAATATTTTTATATCATGAGATATTCGAAACTTACTTTTCATCAAATTAATCTCTCTTTTACCGGTTCAATTCTTTTAGGAGTAAAGTAGTATTTTTAGTTGTGACTTTATATCAATACACATGTCGAACCATTTGTGCTATAAATATTTGGTAAAAGTCCTTAACTTTAATTACAAAATGGATGGATGATTTATGGTGTATTAATTAGAACATGTTTAATAAATCATAAGAATTTATATAGAAGAAAAAAAATGAAATTAACTTTTCTATAAATTAAAATTAGTTTATTCATAAATTAAAAATATTTTTTTAAAATTACTATAAAAGAACTTATACAAATTAACTAATCCACAAACTATTTTGACTTATAAATTTATTTTATTTTATTTTTCTTATTTTAATTTTTTATTATGAAAAAATTTATCTAAATATATAATTAATAATTATATGTATTTTTGAATTTCCCCCTCTTACCCAAAATAATAAGAGAGTAAAACATATAAAATTTGAGTAGTTATATTTATGTAACACTATTATATAAATTATTTTTAGTAAAATTTTATTAATTATATTCATAAAAATATCATTAATACTTTGATTAGCAATATTTTTACATTTATTAAATACAATTAAAATTATAAAAACATCATTAATGGTATTACGAAAATTAATAGATAAAATTTTCTATATTTTTTAAACATAGCCAGAGGTAATATATATACATTTGTATAGCACTTTATAGAGAGTAAAAGATTAAAAGATTAACTACGATGAATACTATGATAAAAAAATTATATAAATAATATAACGGTAATATAAACAATCATTTATCCGTTATTTTTGTTTTTTACGCATAAGAAATCCTGCCGCTCTTCTTTTCAAACGTCATTTTGCCACGTGAATAAGGTACGGAGAATATATTTTATTTAAAAAAAAAAAAAAAAAAAGGGGCACGACAACTAACGGAAAATAAAAGGAGCCAAATGAGACAGATACACAAATTAAAAATAAAAGTAAAAGCGTAAAACCCATGTGAAATGGGTTTTATATCAGAGAAATAGTTTTTAAAGCTTGAGTGACAGAAAACTTTTTTTTATATATTTTTATCCAAAAATATGTCCTTAATACAACAATTCTTTTTATATATATATTTTTATCTATTAACATGTTACCTACTTTTTTTTGGTGAAACAACGTGTTACCTACTTTTTTTTTTTTGGAATAACATGTTACCTACGAATTCTTAAATACGAACTATAATAGTTATTTTAATAATTTAATAAATATATATTTAAATAATAATGCAAGGAAATTTTACATTGAATATGCATGAGTTAAATTATATTTTAACATGCTTTTAATTTTAAAAAGTTGCAATATTAATGAAACAAATTATTATTTTATGAAATAATGTGTATTTCTATTAAAGGTAAACTTTCATTCTTCAAGGGTTAGTATAACAACTTGTTTTCACTGGATGACATCGAAATAAATATTTATTTTAAAAATAAATTAATTACTTAGTTTAGTTTAAATTTTTTTAATTATTATTTTTTTTTTAAATAAACCTTCAATTTAATTCTTCAAGTATTATTGTGACAACTTGTTGTCGCTAGATAACAACGAAATAAACAATTATTTTAAAGATATATTAATTACTTAGTCTAATTTAAATTATTTTTTTTATAAAAGTAAGCATGAACTTTTTTTTTTGAAAGACAATAATGAAAATATGTATATAAATAAATATTTTCTTTACTATTATAAGGATAATCCAACACAAGTTAAATATATAAACAATTAGAGTTCTTTGAATTCTTATAGAATTAGAATCTTTATTACAACTAGAAATATCATACACATAAATAGAAAAATATTATAGTTGATTGACACTTTTAAAAACAAAGGTAAAGGATAACAAGTCTTCACATCTCACGTCATTGTCTCTACACTTCCAATTGTAAGTCAACATCGTTCAGCAATCTGCTTCCATGAATGTAACGTTACAATCAAGACAATCAAATGCAATGGTAAACTTACTTGAATAAAACTTAACCACAAATTTTTGAACACATAAAGTAATAAAACACGGGTAAGGAACATCAACATTTGGATAACACTTTATATATATATATATATATCATTTCTACTTCAAAAACATGTTAACACTATCACTTCATAGTGATAGAAATGTCATAACTCTAAAGATTTATTATCACAATCATTTTAACTACATCCATATGAGAATAATCATCATTTTAACATCATTACAGTTCAATAACCAATCGTCACCAGGCAACACTTATTTTAGTTATGTAATGTTATGTTAACACAAATCCATAGAGACTTTCTCCAACTGAGCAATTAATACTAATGCATTCCTTAACATAACCGTGAATGTTCATCGCAAACCTTCTTGGTCTCTACTACCAATTATTGGAGAAATCATATCTTAATCAACAGGTGAGATAGGTAGTTTATTCGGATAGATATATGTAAGTAGTGACTTACCACGATACAAGGTTTGCAATGACCTTGGACTCCTGCAGAATCGCCCATCTCCCTATCCTCGAGATCTAATTGTTGCACACCCCCTTATCCAACACTAGGTCAAAGGGTCTTGTCTATCAATTCAACGTTTTTAACTTACATGCCAACTCATACCATAATTTTTACTGCCAAACCCATGCACATATGTATGCATGCAATATCATCATTAACAACAAACTTTGACTCATTCGAGGAACATCAATTATTAGTTCCCTTGTTGTTACCTATTATGCTCGAACTCAAAGTGTTAAACATCAATAACACAACAAAATAGAGGTTTGATAACCAACTCTACAAAGTAGGGGCTACAACACACCCTACTCTTATGAAACATTTTCAAGTCTTATGAAATCCATCTTAATTAGTATTTCACTTTAGTCTTTTATACTCATTCTACACATAATTCATCTTTTACAACATCTAAATCAAGCCTTTAATACATAGACTAAATCAAATATTTTAGTTCTTCAACCTAACAAGCTTTCTCACTACCAGTAGATTTGTCCAACGAGAGGGATCATTCACCTAACACCCCTAATAGGGTACTTCCTTAGATATACACATTCACTTAATGAGAGTCTAGCCTCACTCAGCGAATGGAACCACACTATACTCATTCTACACATAATTCATCTTTTACAACATCTAAATCAAGCCTTTAATACATAGACTAAATCAAATATTTTAGTTCTTCAACCTAACAAGCTTTCTCACTACCAGTAGATTTGTCCAACGAGAGGGATCATTCACCTAACACCCCTAATAGGGTACTTCCTTAGATATACACATTCACTTAATGAGAGTCTAGCCTCACTCAGCGAATGGAACCACACAGAGCTTTTACTACATTTAATCACTTAGTAAGTGTGTCACTGGCCCAGCGAGTCAAGTCACAGTGGCCAAAATTCTAAAATCCTCACATTCTCACTTAGTGAGAACACATCCTCACTTAGTTAGATGAGTCATGGAGAGCATTCTCTAAGAATCTTCACTTATTCACTCAACGAGTGGGACTGCTCACTTAGCAAATGAAGCCACAAAGACTCACACTCACCATTGTACCTATCTCACTTGATGAAGGTGTCCCTTTGCTCAGCGAGAGGAGGCACATAGAGCTTCTTGAAATCTCTTCTCTTATTCACTTAATAGGTGGGAGGTCTCGCTCAATGAATGAATTCAAATTGATTACACACTTTTAACTATGTCTAATTCGCTCAGTCAAACTCAATATTCACTCAGCCAAATGTTGAATTTTCCCAACCAAACACTAAACTCGCCCAAACAGTGGAACTCACCAACGAATGATCATGTTCATGTGTTCTTAAGTTTTTGCCCAACTAAAACTCATGTTTTCCATAATTAGCCTAGAACATGCAAGGTCGTCCAATGAGAGTCTCATCTCGTCCAATAAACCTCAATGGAAACCCAAAAAATGGGCATTCACCCAACTATACAAGGGGCTCGCCTAGCTAGAGCCCTTGGATAACAACACCCAAACTCGTAGAAAATCATCAAAAATCAACCAAAAATCAACCAAATCAACATATAATTTCATCAACAACTCCAAATCAATGCATAAACATTATCTAAACATGATTTTAACAACAAAAATCGCATGCATGGGCTAATCATAATTCTCACAAATTTGCATAAAGCTAAAAAAACTCATAACAATGACTACCAACTCCAAACAAATTCTATCCAAGCAATCCTAAGCACATAAAAATGTATAAAATAACAATATAATCACATGCAAACACACTAAATACTAATGCAAACTTCCTTTACTTGTTGTAAACAAAAGGAATAAGAAGACTTTAAGGAAGGAGCTTAGAAATCTTGATCAACATTTGCTCTCCAAGGTTTATGAAAGGCAAACAAAAATGTAGGGCAAGGAAGGGACTTTCTGATTAGTCTACAATTCAGCCAAGGGATTGGTCTATATAAAGGACTTTTGGGTGAAGGCTATAGTCCAAAGGTCATTTGGGTTCTTTTAACCAAAGGATAAAGCAAAGAAGGGAAAACTAGTTTTTATCACATTTGGCGAGAAAGTTAACTGATTGGAATTTACTATAATTGGTTAATTTCACTTTTGAATTTTATATTAAAAATGGTAACATGATTAAATATAAATGGTATAATCACCTTTTGCTATAAATGAAAGTCAACTAATCATTAACCTCGATTTACATGTTAATTGTATTGGGAGGTGTGTCCATGACATTGTTTCAACAAACTGTATTTAGAATGTGTCAATGACTATCAATTCAAAAGGCTTCTCAAATTCGTCATCCAATTTTCAAGAAAATTCTTATCTCGATAAACGCACATCAAACTGTTTTGATCTTATTTGAGATTCTCTCAAAAAAATGTAACATCACTCAACACAAATTATTCATTATTTATCACTGAAATTAAATTTAATTGCATTTGTAATTCATCTCAACCACTTAATTAACCACACCAAAAAACACGTGTTACCATTACTCTCTCCCTTTTAATATCCCTTAAAATAATAAAATTATATAAATAATTTCTAATTAAAATATTAAAAATCTACTTGTTTAGTCCTGGTTGATAAGTTGAGAGATTAATTTAAAATATTTTTAATAATTGATGGTTAATGGAACATGATTTTTAATATTTTAGGAGCTACTTATATAATATTATCTTTTAAAAAATAGTTAAAAAAAAGTAATACTTTAAAGATTAAATTGATAATTGATTCTTATATTAATTTCTAATCCACTTTTGATTAAAATAATTTTACATTATTAATAAAAACATATTAACATGTTCTTTTAATAAAGTGAGAGCATGGATAAAAGGTAAAAGCAACTGCTCTTAATTATAAATTATAAATGATTAAAATTTATTTTATATAAATATAATCATAACTAAGCTTAACTTCTCATATTTGATATATTTTTTAATCATATAACTTAATACTATTATACACTTTAATAACTTTATATAATAAGATACTTTTATCAATTCACTTATTGAATTTTTAATTGAGTCCCTTAAATGGATCCTATAGATCGAAGTTTGTTTATATTATATACAATACAGTAATTTGGTTAATTTGATTTATGAGAAATTAGATTGTTTTACAAGAAGGTTTACATGATTGTCATTTTAAATTTGATTAAAATTCATTTGTGGTTTTGATTTTTGGTGAAAGTTGAGGGATCTTTAGTGCATTTTTGGATTAATCTAAATTCGTGTATTTCTCATAGCTGCTAGAAATCATGATTTAATATTGTAGAAGGGTTAGAGGATCTTTTGTACTCTCTTAATAATATTTATCTTTGCTTGTAAAAAATAATATTTAAATTAATAATTATATATAGTAATTAAATTTATGAAATGATTTGATAGTAAAGAGACGTGTAAATTGAGAAAATAATAACAATTCCATCGTTAATTTATAGTAAAGAACGTTTTCAAGATACTTTAATTTAAATCTATAACAATATATAATCACATTATGTTATTTGACGTCCACTTTGCTTTAGACGTTTTTACCTATCAAACTATATATGATAACTGATATACTTTTTTCCATGTCATAACTCAAATTTTACTCCCTCAACTGCATATTCTTTTTTTATTATTATTATTTAACATCTCCTTCCCACCCTCTCTTTTATATCATGTTTTATTTTTAAAAGTTATAGAGGTACAAAGTGTTTCTCTTTTCCCTACTTAACGATAAATAAATTAAAATCTCATTTTTTACTTTATATGTCTTTTAATTTCACTTTAGAAAGTAAATCCAATCGGTAGATGTAAGGAATTTTACATTCATGATATATCAAAACTAAACCTAGTAGTATGAGTCCTCTTTATATATAAACATATATCTCATGGAAAATTATAAGAATAAACAATATGAGAAGAAAATCATGTCAACTAGAATAAAAATTTATTAATTCAATGCATATTACTTTCTTTTTTAATTAGTTATAACAGTGTATAATCTTAAATAATATCATAAACGTCACTGAACTTTTACTTCTAACATGATCGAACTTAATAACAAGGGAATAAAAAAGATAAAAAAAAATGAGAAAGGATTTTATTATTTTCAAAATCACTCTGAACTTGTCTTTCATAAACAGAGCGGAATCTGAATGGAAAGGAGATTTTTAAAGAAAAATTAGCGTGCTGGTCAGCAACCATAATTTGTTATTTAATATTAACTAACCGACGCAGGTTATTTTAGCTTAATAATTAATTTTAAATGATAAATATTAAATAAAACATTATTTATTGTAAGAACATTATTCTAATTTTTAAGGGAGTTTTTTTTTTGTCTCCTCTTGTGTATTGGACAAGGAATCAAGCAGTGTTTATATCCCGTATGTGAGCCACTTAAAATCTTTTTCTTCTTGTTATACAGTAATAACAACAAAGTTTCAACATAGAATCTCGTACAAACCCTCCGTCGGATTTGAATAAGTTCTTAATCTGATTCTTTGTCCCCAATACTTTACCCCATGTTTCTATGCATCTCTTGTTAGTTGGTGTTCACATTCACATAGAAAGATAATAAATTAATATATATATATATATATATATATATATATATATATATATATATATATATATATATATATATATATATATATATATATATATATATATATATATATATATATATATATGCCGACAAACATTAGATGAACTGCAGCAGTTTTTTTAAGATAATTATTTTTTTCCTCACTATTGTTATAGCTGCACACACGTACACGTACATGAGGTTTAGTGTGGAGAGATTTTATTTTGGCATTGAGAATTGACTCAAAGTAGCCTAATAAATCTTAAACTTGATTTTTGTTGGTTGTCCTTTATTATTCGTAAGTAATATTGTAAGCTTTTGTTAAGACTTTATTATAACATGATCAAACATTAAAATAAAGCAATATTCACCCTGCTTAAACTTTATACCAACAAAAAAAATAACGAAAGAGAAATAGACTATTTATTGTATAGTAGTATCATTTTTAACTTATTATCACTGTGTTAATCATTATAAATACTACTGTTACCGGTTCGTCATATTGATCTATTGATATCAATTTGTCCTTTTTTAGTTTGTTATATATATATATATAAACAAATAGGTGTAGATTAATTAACAAATCTATATCACTCCCCTCCCCAAATCATTGTTCTTCTTGTCAGCATTGCAATTGTTACCATCTTATACCAATAACATGGCCACATGATAACATTGTTGGGTACATGACATGTCCCACATGCTAATTACATCAATATGGCAATGGCACTTTTTTTTTTTTTTCTGAAGTGACAATGGCAATGGCACTTAAATAAAACTGGAATGCCTTACTTTTAGAACGAAGATATCCAAACAGAAAAAAAAAATCTGAAAAGTAAAAGTATGTATATTTTGACAAAAACAGTAAGTAACATATCCTCATTTCGATCTCTTGATGCTTTAATTAATGGTTAAGCACTAGGTTTTCCTTCAATAGCATAAATTTTGTTTAACTAATACGATACATCATATTAAAGGAAAATTATATTCGTATATAAAACACTGAAACATATTGTTAGTATTACGTCACCCTTAAGCTTAGAATATGCAAAATATGAGTTTTTTTTTTACAGTATGTTGTGGTAAAACATTATTTTCATTATAATTTTCTTATACTAATAGAATAAGTGTTAACCATTAGTTTTGCTTTTATTAGATATAGCTTTAGTTTAAGGGAAATTTATATGTTAATAAAGATATTATGAGTTTATGTTAGGAGTTTCAGTTGATTAAACAATGATATACAGATCGATTTCTTATTTTAACATAATTATATTAATAACTGAATTTAGCTTTTTGTATAGAAAAATGATGTTTGCCATTATTATAAATTCATAATATTTATACCAACGAGAGATATTTTTTTTATTAAAAAAGGTTATACCGACAGAAACAAACTTTTTTTCTATTAATGTATGAACTTCTTTTTTGTAATATTTCTTGATAATAAATATTTTTTAAACTATAACCAAATAATTAAATATCGTATACGCGGACGCCATCTTCTGGCAAACCAGCCCCATTATTACGTTTTTATTACTTCTGATTATTCGCATTATTATTTTTCACCAAATATTTAAAGTCAATAAAGAAAAAATTGCAAATATTTACTAACTAATTATATACCAAAATTTGGTGTGGGGGACAAGAGGTACACAAGGAAATTCATGTTGAACCTACTAAATTTTTATGGTCGTTTATACTAACACTACTAATTGTTCTAATTTTTAATCGGTGGGGATCTTTTGCTTAATTTGTTCTATTTATGTAGAAAAATTGTATCAAAATTACTTTTGGCATTTCTTATGGTACGCTTCAGTTTTCCTTCTATTTATGAATTTTTCATCTACCTGTATAAAACAAAATCAACTTACTTTAATAGTAATCTCAACTCCCTATTTTTATTTTTATTCTTTTTTAATTTAACAACTTTAACAAATAATTCATCTTTAATTATTAGATTAAAAAATAATAAAAATAAAAATATTTTTTAAAAATAATTCTTAAACTAACTTAATCTATCTTTAAAAGAAAAAAAAATAGTTGAGATATCTTTTTAGGACTCTTAACTGTTGTGGGGCTCGGATAATAATGATTAATATATATGAGTCTCGTGCAGCCAATTCACTTTAGTGTCAAATTCTAACCTAATATGCCAAAGTAAAGAAACGGGAAAATGCCTCACTGATGGCCAACAACCTAGTACTACTTTATTTAATCCTTAGGTGGCTACCCTATTGTGATCTAACTTTAAGTACTACAAAGAAGATATCAAACTCTCATCATTTACACGAAAGCTACTTTTATTTATTTTATATAGTAATTATATGCTTCACACAATTATAATAGCACAAGTTTTTAAGAGAATTCAAAACTTTTTATACGGTATTGAAGGTTTTATAATTAAGTACTTTTTTTCCCAAAGTTATTGATGTTTAAAATTAATATATATTTATTAAAGAATACTTCATAATTAAGTGTAAAATATTAATATATAGTCTAAAATATTCTTATTTTTAATATAAAATATAAATATAGTTTGTTATTTTTAAACTGCTTTTTAATATTTTTCTATCTCACTTTGTTTGATATTTTAGCAAAAAAAAATCTCATTATGATAATTAACGAAATATTAAATATTTTTTATATCATTTATTATTTATTATGAAATGAGAAAATAAAAGGTATAAAAATAAACAAATTTAATTAATATAAAAATTAAATTATATATTTTTATGAAATCTAAAATATTAATTAATTATATATTTTTTTAATTTTTGTGTCAAGACCTTAAAGGTTAAACAAAATTATAGAGAGAGAGTAGGTTGCAAGTTTAGTGTGTGGTAATGATCAAATATAAATTGAGGTATATGTAAAAATAATAATTAATGAGACTTAAAATTTATAAAAATATCAATAGTCGTGGAATAGATAAATTACATAGTCAATAATTTGATTTTTATTTTTAAAATACAAATTAAATTTGAAATGGTGTAACTTGTATAAAACACTATAAAAAAGTGGGAAATGTAAATTTATTTTAAAAGATCTGAGTCTTAATAATAAATACAGTATTTAAGATTAATTGTCTAATATTTATTAATTTTTAGTTTCAATTTAAATCTATTTAAAACTACAATTACACCTACTAGTAATATAAAAAATAAAATACATTAATAAGAAATACTTCTTATATTATAAAACGTTTGTGTATGTGTAAGTTAAACCTATATTTAAATTATAAAAAAATCATAATCTATCTTAATGATTGTCATTAAACTTATTAAATATTTTTTATAAAGTTGTTATTTAACTATAATAAATATTTAGTATTATAAATTTCACACTAGATATATCTAATATTTAATATTAATGTAATATATTGAAAATCTCAATTCAATAAGTAATATTACTAAAATAAATTATATAAATAAAAAATAACCCCTTGATTCAGTAAGATTAATTTGTTATTTTTCAAATCCAATTTGCTAGACAAATAAGACGCTTTCAACATAATTCACATGTTTTTTTTTTAGGATTAGGTCGGCTAAACTAATTTGTATGATTCAAGGCAGAGCGAAAAAGATTAGTTAATCCAAACTTGTCTGCAAGTCCAAGGAATTCGTCATTAAGTCATTGGCTATTGCACTTTAATTTATTTGGGATGTTGTTAACATTATATTTTTCCGTTATCAATTCTTAATATCTTATTCTTCAAAGGATCGAAGCGACAAGACTCAATATATGTTTTGATATATTTTTTCATTAAGTTTTATAAAAAAAATAAAAAAGTTATAAGTTAAAAATTAATTTATGACTAAATTAATATATTAAAAATATTTAACAGGCTACTCACATCCTATAAAACATTAAATAATCCCCCTTCTATGTCTATGTATGACCCATATTGTTTCAAGACTTCACACTCGATTAATTAGAGATCTTTATAACATCTCACGATTTCAATCATTTAGTCGGATTTTAAATAAATTTTGACGAACTTAAATTTTAAATATTAAATTTGACGTATTTTATAGCGAGTTTTGAGTTACATTTTGAACCTTTATTTTTTATTTGGGTGGGACTTTTTTTTTAACCTTTATCGTGTCTTGTATTTTTAAAATAATATGTTTTTTAACAACTAATATATGTATTAATTACAAGATTTTTATTTTATTTTAATATATAGTAATTTATATAACGTGATATTATACTCATTAATATTAATATTTTGAAATATATATATATGTGGTAAAATGTATCTTAATTTTAGTTTCATGTATTTTTAATTTTAATTTTGTACCTTATTTGTATGTTATGGCAATCAATCAGTTTGATTTGGTCCCATCTTATAGGATATCGAATCTTCGGATCAAATTCAAATAAAAACAAATGGCTAATGACAATTTCAAGTGAAAAAACCAATGCGTCTTAATGTTGTTAGGATTGATTCTCTTTTTAATTGAAAGAAAAATTATTACAACCCTCATGAAAAGACAAATCAACCTAAAATAATTCTAATTCTTTTATATAATATTTTATTACTAATTTTCCTATTTATTAAATGAAGAAAGTATTATAAATTTGAAAGAGTAGACATTTCATCGATCCACCTTAAATGGGCAATATATTTTTAAAACATAAATAAATAATTTTTAATTTATCTAAAAGTGTATATGCATACACGATCATTGACATATATAATCACTCGTTTTAATAATTAACTTTTGAAATTTTATATTTATAAAAAAATTAACTATATACAATAAATATTCAAATAAAAGTATTTTTAGTAGAGAAAGAAAAGAAATAAGATAATATATATATATATATATATATGAATTGCAATAAAAATACAATAAAAAATTAAAAGTATTTGGTTGAAAATAAATAAATAAATAATAAGAGAAAGAAGAAAAAAATAATTAATTAATAAAATAAAAATAAAAATGATTATTTAATTTTAAAATATTATTTCTTTCTATCTTTTCACACAATTTGTCGCCTACCAATTACCAAATCACCGTCTCTCCTCTTTTGCCTCTATTTCTTCACCTTCTCTCCTTTATTATTGCGTAAGTGGCATTTGGTACGAGGAAGTTTTCATTTTCATTCCCAATAAATAACGTCCGTTTCTAAGAACGAAATGGTTGGGAATAATTTTTTTAAAATTATATAATATATTTAGTTATTATTTAACTCTGAGAAAATAAGTCATGGGCAAAATAAACTCAATTACAAACTATATAATTTGTAATTGAATTTATTTTACGTAGTTGGTTTATTATTATTAAATTCTTTTTTTTTTTTATTATTAATTATCAAGAAAAGACTTAGTAACTTATAGTTAAATAATGAGAAAGTTTTACTCTTATCAATAGAGTTTAAATTTTACTTAATCACAGTTAACATAATTCTTTTAGATTAAGAAATATTTGTATTTTCTTTAACTAGATATAAAAAAAATGATTCTTTGTCACTTTTTCAAAAATAATATTTTAGTTTGACATAAAATATTTTCATGCGACAGCAGACAGGTAAAACAACTAAACTATTATAATATATTTTGCGGGAAACGTACTTCTTTTCCTAATGGATTGAGGGTGGCTTTCATATCTTATTATGATTTGAAAGCACACATTACTGAAACATAGATATATAATAACAAACTATAAAAGGTTGACACTATGATCTACTTTTATGTTTATGTTGAAACATAAAGCAACAGGTAAATCCAATGTAGATTAGGTTCAATCTTCGATTCACATGGCATGCATAACGATGAATATAATAATTAATTAATCTAATGTTATGCATAGTTTTATTTTATTCAGTATTATGAAATCATGTTACGGAGCTCTATTCAACTTAATCAGGGAGCATTAATTAATGAGAGAATCTAAATGATGATCTCAGACTAATTAAGTATTTAAGAAAATACGAAACAATACATATTTGAACATGCTTCAACCTTATTTGGATCAAATACTTGAGGATAATAAATCCAACACTTTAGGATGACATAGTGCTTTCTCCGTGGTTTTGGGCTTTCGGTTTTGAAACAGTGGGCGGTTTCAGACATTAAAAATTGTGCTTAATTTTTTTAATTGTTAATGTGTTCACACACACAATACATTCATATAATAATCATTGAAAGATGCTCAAATTCTCAGTTGATGCGTCTCTAATGATGGTCTGGAATTAATTGACCACTTTCTTTAAAATCAATTTTGTCCTTTGTGACTAGAGTCAACAGAACCTTTATAGTGATTAGATGTTTTTTAAAAAATTAATGGTTTTACTCATGTAGTCATATGAATTTTTAGTGATACCATTCAATCATGTGTTGCCACATTTCACAAAAAGATCAACTCTTTAAACAATTGTCGAAAATTTATTGGAGTTTTTAGTGATACATCATTCAGCCAAAATATATAAAAAGTTAAAGATATTAAATTAAATTAAATTCATAACAATGTGATATATTACGTGATAATAATAAATATTCTTTTCTTTTTGTTTGAGACCTTAGTATAATGAAGTTATGTTTAGTTATAATTAATTTAAGTCGGATTAAATAAATTCATTTGAGGAGAATTTTTATAAAATGTTTATTTTTATTATTCGTGATATTCAAACTGGAACCGAATTTTTTGCTACTTAAATATATAGATGTTGGTACATAATTATTAAATATAGTGAAAATTTATGTAACGTTCGGGTTACATCTAATGAAAAATACCTGTAATTTAGAAAAAATAATAATAATGAAATTTTGTGTAAATAAGACTTGTAGAACATTTTACAATTAAATTGGGCAAATATTAATATCAGAAATTATTTTAGATGTTAGCATAATTTTTATAATGTATTTTTTATTTTAAATGAATTATTGCATAATAAGGATCACGATTAAGAATTTTCAAGTGATATGATATAAACAAAAGCATATTATTAAGTGAAATTATTTGGCCTCACTTTTATTATGGAATCATAAAGCAATTCATCATCTTTATTTAGTAATATTGTTCTACCGTTCTAATAAGTTGATAGTCTTTCCTCTCAACAATAATTATTATAACAAACTTAACAAAAGTAATTTTATTACTTAAAGATGACTTACTCGTAGTAATTAATGACAAATTTTCATATTAAAGTGATAAATTGAATCAAACTTAATGGATAGACCTAAATAATTCATAAGTAAAATTAAATTTATCTCTAAAATTTAACTTGATTTTTTTTTAGTACAATCTAACTTAACTGGATAGATTAGACACATGAAATGTAAATCTTAAAACAACCAATTTATTTATCTCAATTTTTGTATTATTTTTTTTAAAATTTATATGAATTTAAGCCTAAAAGACACATTAATTTGATTTGATTCGATTGAGCAACAAATTTATAACTCATAAAAATTTAGCTTAAAACAATAAATCTCCAAGTTTAAAATAAATGACCTAACCCGCTTTCACTGCACACTTTCACAATCAAAACTAAATCATTACAATAGTTGTTTGTACCTACTTTATTGTTAGGCTATCCAGTAATAGGTATGATCAAATAGTGATGACATGCAATAAAGTATTGTGTTTGAACTAAGTTAATGGTCTTTCATTGGTAGGTGTCATATCCAGGGGTGGATATAATTTAGACTTCTTAGTCTTAGGTTACCTTTACCATGGTTTTAGGATGGTAGGATGCTCCTTAATTTCACCGTAACGCTTAATTTAATGTTAAGAATAAATTACACAAAAAGAAGTGTTTAAGAGAAAGAGTGAGTATACCTTCATATAATAAGGTGATGATTATTAATTGATATAGTCTCTTCATTTCCACAACCGACAGGGTGGATCTTTCTTTTTTGCTAAGCTACCACTCATTACAAAAGCTATGTTCTTTACAATTGAAAATGTTCTCTCGCACTGCTTTAAAGGTACAACACAGTTTTGGTACGCTGTTTAAATTAAAGTATCGTGTATTCGTGTTAAGGTACCACGTTAAAGTTGTTCTTATAAGTTTCGTGCCGGTAATTGAATAGATAATTATGGATTATAAAGGAGTAATTTAATAGAAAATTTATTGATCCTAGTAGACTTTTGTATATTAGAATAAATAATCTATTGACAAAAAAAGTAATCAATATGTATCACTGGTTGTCAAGATTGATGACATGTCTTGATTTATGTCAAGTAATTTAAGAATTGCTTAGCAACAAAATACCATAAAAAGTTGATGAAATTCTCGTGATTTAAAATTAGCCAAGTAAACCAATCTCATCACTCATATATAACAATCTTTTTAATATGCTTCATAAGACAAATTCAAAAACCATGTAATACCATAGCAAAAGTCTACAACATAATTCACACTAGTCAAATGAGAAACAATATTTAAAAAAAAATCAAACTAATACATTTTTAATTAGATAAAAAGAGAATATTCAAAATAAATTATAAAACTCTCAAAAAGCATCATAGCACATTAGTTTTTTTTTTTTTTAAGCCCATGTTCAGGAAGTAAACTGGTCCAATGGATTATACAAGATTTTCCAAATTTTTAGGCAGAAGTCCAACGCAGAAACTAAATTAAGATGGAAATGGTCTTTTCGTCAAAATAAATACTGGACATGGTCATCCATCCTTTCAATTCTTTTTTAAATCAAGTTGCGTAACCCATTACTGTGCTGATTTATTTCTTCCTTACAGTTTATACATGTTTAAAAATGGGCTTTGGTTAATGTACTCTTGGGCTTAGTAACCAGGAAGGTCTCATCACATTGGATCTAAACTATGCCCGTTTGTGAGGGTTTCTTCAAATGGTTCATACTTTTCTTTCTCCTATGAAATTTCAAGTAAATTAAATATCGGAAGCTCGTTAGAGTTGTTACAGGTTTCAAGACTCTATAAGTGTTTAGATTATTCACAAATAAAATTCTCACGTCCACAAAGAAATTTGAACGCATATTTATGTAATATATGAAGTTTAATCTTTACTTACTAGACCAACTTTCTCGGTAAGTTTATACTTAATATCATAAACTAATACATATAATAATACAATGATAACACCCAAAAAAAAAAGGTAACAGCAGTACTCAGACTTCAACAACCAATAGCCCGAAACCACAAAAAAATCCATAACCAATAGAAATATCTGTATACAGATAAATTATTATTTAGTCCTATACTACCACATGTGTACGATCACAGCCAATATTTATATGATACTAATTCAAACTTTTATAATTTATCAAACAAAATTAATAATACTTAATTATGTCTCATACTGCTCCGTACCCGTACTATCTGATAATTTTGAAGTGTACACACTGGTCGGTACGTATACTGATCCGAAGTAGATTGCAATTGAATATGATAGAGAACACGTGGCAGACAAAAGACATGTAAGGCTACAAGATAGATAAAGGAGAGGCAACAACTAATAATTTAACACAGGTAAGCTACTACAATAACACATGGCCCAATAAAATGGTTCCATGTGCCAAGATCAGGTTGTTGAAAGTCCACTGCTCTAAGATTTCTTTCACTTATGTTTCCCTACTTAGCAATTAATTTCCTCCATCTTCCTTTCCTATGCTTATGCTTTACTAAATGCGTGTTTTGGGTTGTAGTTGGAAAAGCTCTTAATTATAGTTTGAGTAAAATTTGTCTCCTATATCTCTTCTCCAAATTGTGGTTTAAAAGTTCTCAACCAAAATTCACATGTGTTAAACTTGCATTGGAATTAATTCAATTTTGTATAATGATCTTCTAATATTGTTGATGGTCTCTGATATATGTTTCATAATTGGATGTAAATTAAAATTCCAACAAAAAAAATCCACAACAGCTTTAATTAACTACTTTCACAATTTTAAGTACTAGTGAATTATCTTTGGGAATATTCCCGATACTTCTGATAAAAAAAAAACTTATGAAAAAAAATAGAGGGATGATTTGTACAGAAAGCAAAATGAGTATATATATATAGATGAACCATTAGTAACATTGGTATTTTTGGAGAGAAAAAAAATTACTTGTCTGTAAATAACATGAAGAATGACGAATTTAATTATTAGAAAATATAAAAAATATGAAACAAGAAGAATATTTAGGATCGTCAAAGGCAATTAAATTAAGAAGATATAAAGTTATGAAAGGCACGAGCAGTGTTACTTGGATGTTGAAAAAGTAAAGAAAGTCACAGTTTTGTGTGAACAAGTACTATGGCCAGCAAGAATGCCTCGCTAGCAATGAGTTGGTCATATCTACATCTACTTCTAATCCTCATGAGCCTATTTAAGGCCTCCCTCCTTCACCTTTAACCTTCATCCAAACATTATTATATACACTCAAACCTACAAATTGTAAGCATAATCAAACACTCCCAAAATGTCTACCATTTTCCTCACCAAGTTTATGCTCCTTCTCATCCTACTTTTGAACCCTCATGCCAACAACACAAGAGGGTGTTCTACATTGGTCTGCGTGGCTGGTGCAAGACCCTTGGAACATGATGATGTTCCTAAATACATTAACTTGAAGCCTGAGAAGGGCAATGGAAAAAGAGGTTTCCGAGGAGGAAGCGTGGAAGCTTGTTTGCCAAAAGGGTTTCGACGATCTTCTGCTCCAAGCAGGTATATTAATTATGAGCCTCTTGGATCCACGTGTTCTTCTGCCAAGGTAGTCAATGGTCCTCGAGCCTAGCAGTACTCAACATGTTATTCACCCAATGAAGAAGAAGCCTTGCTTAAAATGTCCAGTCATATATACTTAACCATACATTATATACATGTGTCTATAATAGCCAGGTATAAAGAGAGTGAGATATATATGTATAATGTTACCTACCTACTTCAAAATCAACCAATCTGTGTTATGAATACTTCATTTCTTCTTTGCCTAACTTTCTTTTTCTTTACCTCAACTTCTATTTCTAACCCTCCAACATTCAAAGCTTTTATATATAACCAATCTTTTCTAATAGGCTGATTATTCTGTTTCAATATCTTTGAGAAAGAAAGAAAAATTCTTTAAGATCTCTTCCATAAATTCGAAAAAAATTATTTGGATTCTCTTTATAATTAAAAAGTATATTATATCTAAATTTAACTGGGATGAGATCAGAAATGGATTCATAACGATAAAGAAATTCGATAAGAAAAAGAGAGATTTTAGTTGTGGATATCTAATGATATATATTATAAATATAAAAGAAGTTAATTTTTAAAGTAATTAGTATAAAAAATAATTATTTTGAAATATATAATAATTCATTATGCAAATGATGGTATAAAGTCATTTATATTTCAATTAATTTCAAATGTTATTTATAATTTCCTATAATAAATTAAGCATTAACGAAACATGTGTCATGTGAGATCTTTTATAATAGCATCCAAAAAAAAACTCCGGGCGGCAAAACCTGTAACTCGTTTGGGGTTATTGATTTGTGTTGAATTCTAGGAAAACCTACAGCAGGCCCTATCTGCACAAGGAAACTGGATCCTCTACAATTCATAAAGGAACTGCATGAAGATATACAGTTACATCAATGGCTGAGAATTAATGTATTCGTATTATGTTTTTTTAGTAATAAAGTAATTAATTTTAATGGTTCAGATATCTTGCAGTTTATTTCTCAAGTGTACGTTTTGAGGATCTTAATCCCTGCACTTAGCATGCGATTGAATCTAAATAAATACAATTGATTTCATTTGCAAAATAAAATAAATAAAAAACCGTTTATGAAAATTCATGCTTTATTAAAAAACAATGTTTGTCAATTCTTGTAAGCTTTAGTTGCAAGTGATGGAATTCAATCAATAATTTCATTAAAAAAAAAGGAAGTCATTGATTTTAATTTCTACCTGACGGATAAAATGGGGCCATATTAATTAATTCACGAAGACAATGACAAACGGACACAAAGTTATTTTTATAAAAATAAATAATAATATTAGATCTTATCATGAATTATTAATATTAAAATTGCATAGTTTATGTTAATTTTTTTTAGAAATTATGTGAGTTTTTTTTTTTTAGAGAATACAGATATTTTTTATTGGAAGGAATCTAATTTGAACTAAATAAAATATGAAATTTTACTTTCTAAGCAATGATGTGACTTTAAAAAATAATTTTAATAATTTATAATTTTACGACCTAGATTTGTTTCTTTTAAACTCATAATGTCTTACAACCTAAATTTATTTTTTTTTTGTTCTCATAAAAATACATTTCTCATTAGATATGTCATGATTAATTAGTACATAATAGTATTTAAAAATGAACTAATAATCCAAATAAAACTGAAAAAATAAAGTCGAGAGTCAAAAGTCCAAGTGAATAAAAAAAAAAATCAATTAAATTGCGTCAGTTGCAAGATATAAAACTGAAAAACAATTCAATATATAGACCGAACTAAAACCTGATATATATATTTTTAAACAATATTTTACCTGTTTGAGAAGGTAATTATTTAAAATTATATTTAGAATTTAGATTAGTATTTTGAAGTGATTTGATTTTTTTTTTGAATTTATGTATAATATACTTTAATAAAATAATTCATACTTTTGTTTGATGTATTTTAACAAAATTAGATTTCTATATTAAAAATTCTAACAAAAATTTGAAAAACAGATTCAACACAACTGAGTCAAGGTGCATTTGTTTCAACTTTGAAAAAAATAATTTTACTTTATAACTTTATTTTAATCTTTTTAAACCTAAACGTTTTTAGCTTTTTTTTTAAAGTACTAAAACATTTTTTTATTTTTTTGTCTTTTAAGATTGTCTAATTATTATAAAATTGTTAAACTCATTTCATAATTAATTTTTTATAAGAAACACAAATAAAAGGTCATTAAATTAAGGTTAAATTAATCTGCATATCCCTATAGTTTTTTTGAATTTTTAATTAGGTTCTTGCAATTAAAAACACTTTTAAAAAAAATTAAAAATTTTGTAATTAAATCCTTACAAACTAACATCGTTATAATTCTGTTAGTTTATACTAACTAGATATTATAACATGTTAATTTATTTTTTTTAATTATACTGATGTGATATCTTAATATGGTAATACGAGAATACATAGATAAAATAATCTCATATTTGACAATTTTTTGCACAAAGAAATAACAAAAAAAAATAAAGGTAAAGAAATAAAGAAAGGGACAAATTTTGTTTCAAATTTTATTATATTATCTTGTTCAATTAGAAAAAAATTATTAGAACTTTGTATTTTTATTATAGTATTTTATAATAAAAAAAATTTCATAAAATTCTTGTCACTACTTTATAAACAAAGAAGAATATGAATTTTTTCATACACCAACTATTTCAAATATTTACTATATATAATTGAAAAGAGGAATATAATTTTTTCAATCTAAGATCGGACGTATTGAATGTAATGTAGTGTATACATAAACTTTTTATGAATTTGGAAAGAGTGTGTATACAAAAAAAAGTTTCTTCTACGTGTCTCTACCAATATTTAAAATTAGAATTTTAAAGATCCTTAAAAAATATAAAAGATGAAAATAAAAGAATAATTATCATATTATTATACCATGTTAGCATAATAAAAAAAATTGTCATATGTAGACAATATAAATTAACAAAATTATAACTGCAGATTAGTTTAACCTTAAATGAAGTAGATTGAATTAAATTAAAACTGTGTTTGAAATTACAAATTGATGGAGTGATATTAAATAAAAAAATAATTAAATTAAATTAGTTGACTTTTTGAATTTCAATCCAGAAACACTCTTGTTAATAAAATCCTTGCAGGTTTAGGGGTATTTTTTTGCACAAAACTTAGTTTATATATATAATTTCCACTGTTCTAGTTTTAGTTATCACCGTAGATGCTTGTAATCAATGATTAAATAATTGAGAACATGGTAAATAGGCTATGTGGGGTCAACAAGTAACTTAGACTTACAAATATTAAGCGTACAAAAAGTTGCAAAACCTCTGATCAAAATATTAATTAAACAGAACTTTATATTAATTTTTACTCTTTATATTGTACCCCCAAAAAAATCTTAATTTACTTTTTTAGTTATTTATTTTCCCATAGCTACCCTTTGATTTATATTTTTTATTTACAGTCTTTCATTTAACTTTTCATGCTTGTCTTTATAGAAATATAAATCATTTACCACTCCTTCCAAACTTCTAGACATATTCAATTTTTACACTAACCACTTTTTAGAATAGTTTGGAAACTTACAGTTGATGAATACAGCCTCTTCCTTAGTAAAATTACCTGATAAGAAGGAATAGTTCTGTTTGTAATCTGTTAATTATTCGATTACTAATTGATTCCTTCAACCAGCAAACTATTGCAAAAAAATGCAAACATATTGTTTTTACAAAACAAATTCAAAATATAATTAAAATTAATATATAGGGAAAAGCAAAGTAATAAAGTTTAACCCTGTCAATAATTGTAGCTAAAGATCAATAAAGAAAGTGATTTGTACGATAGCTACTGAAATAATATCGTATGTCAATTCAAGCAAACAGGAAAAAGATCCATAAATAATTGCGTAAGATATTTCACAAAAATCAACACTTGTAAAGTTTGAGTAGGTTTTCCGCTGTCAATTCCTCTATGTACTAGACATTAAGTACTCGAATTGTTATCATATATATGTGTGTCATTCTTAGAGTGAATTGAAGTATCTAACATTTCTTTTCCCTAAAATTTGCAGTACCAAAACCACGTACACTTTTCTAGATGTAAACATATATATAGCTTCACATCCTTCCATCGCCATATTAATTAAAACAAGTAGGAAACTTCACTACCTCTCTAGTCTCTCACTATATACCTTGTTCCCCTTCAACGTACCTAACTATATATCAATCTTTTAAGTAGTACAAAGCAGAAGCTATATCAGGTTCAGAAGCAGCAACAATATATAAAATCAATCAGAAGCTGGCTAGAGTGATGAAGCAAGAAGACAAGAAGAGCTTCAGCAACGCGCACATTTGTGGACCCTTTAAATCCTTCAGAAGAAGATGCACCAGGCTGGCCAAGGAGCATAGGGCCAGGTTCTATATCCTTCGACGCTGTGTCACAATGCTTGTTTGTTGGCAAGATTCTGATGACCCTTGAAAATTATTCTTCCCACCACAATTAATTCTTAGTTTATATACATATTAAGCCTAGTGTACATATATAAAGTTGCATGTGTTTTGTGTGAGATGCATTTACGTACCTATGCATTATTTACACGTTAACAAGTACCTAGCTAGCTAGTCCCTAATAGTGATATCAGATCAGTGTAATGTTCCGAGAAATGATTAATAGTTTTAAATGTGTATAAATGGATGATATAGTGGTTGTTGATTAATGTATATGTGATATATACGATGGATTTTTGTTGTATAGAAAAACACTATTTCGTATACGAATCCTTTTTCGTCAAATCTGCATGAAGTGTGATTTCTGTCTAAACATTTTTTTTTTACCACGTACTGTATATGTTCGTATAGCTATACCACGTAATTCGTATAAAATTCGTCATATATGATTTTTACGGTATAGAACTTTACGCGATTGTATTTCAACAAAGGAAAATGGTGGGAAGAGACCTAAATGTTAGATGAGATCTAGAAAAAAAGAGAAAAGAGAAAGAAGTATAAGCATGGTAAATTATATGATACGATAAAGAGAGAGATATGAAAAAAAAAAAAGGTATATTAGTGAAATGATGTTCACATGTTATTGCTCTCCATCAAATGTGTTTTGAGTTGTTTAACGCCCAAGGTGCTCATTTCTACTGGTTCTGCATAAACTCACTATTTTCTCACTACTGTTAACGTTAGACCAATGAGTTTTTTTATGTATATATTTAAAGTTTTCTTCTTTTAGCTGAATCGGGGATACTTCTAATCTAATTTTTTCGGATACTGAAATTTATTTAAGTTACGGTCAAAGATTAATTTCTTTCAAATTAAATATAAAAATAATATAAATAATTTTATCCCTCTTAACAATTTTTTTATATACAAGGTGAAAAGTTAAATTGGATGAACATATATAGAAGGCCAGTTATACGCAAGTGTACATGTCTGTGTGTTCAATTTATTTTACGACACTCTTCAAGGAAATCTCGGACCATAATCAACGTTGTATGTTGATTATGAAAGACAAGGGAATGGAACAAAATCCTGACATAACGTTCGATAGCGTGTATATTTGGTCTGTACTGTACTTGGGAAGTTTTTTTTAACAGCTGGTACATATATATAACATCAAAGGCTTAAGTTTAGATTCTATCCCATTGAGTGCAACTTCTGCAAAATGATTTTGCACGTGTTTCCACGATAGTTTGGCCAATGTGTACTAATTTTTAGGTGGAATATATTATATTAGAGGGGTGTATTTGATTTTAAAAGCTCCAAATATGGTTTAGGTAAAAAAAAAATATTAAATTATATTTTTATGCAATAATTTACAATATTTTTTATAATATTATTTTTTTCTTTTCTTGCTGTTATATCAATTATCTTATCTTTCATTTCTTTTCGTTTTTTTTATTGTACAATTTTTTATGGAAAGAAGTTATACAAATGTAATTGAAAATAATTATAATTCTATTATGATCCTTGAAATTTTACATTTTATCGTTATGCTCTACTCTTATAAACAGAAATACATTTTTATTGTATATCTACCCATATACGTGATGAATATGTGTTTTTAATAAGTATTTAACCTATATACATAATATAAATATAATTTACTTTGTATTATTTATAATGAAAATATGTTTTCATTGAAGATATTTTTGTTAAAGAAAATATAAAAAGATATAAAGAGGTGAACTTAATAATAATAATAACACAAGTATTATATAACTAGTTAATATAGAATTTTTAACTGTATGTAATTAGATCACAACGAAAAACTTTTTTTACTCGATATTATCTCGTGAGATTTTATAAATTTATTTTTTATTGCTTCTCTTTAGTCTCATAATCAGCACCTGGATAATCACGAATTCACAAGTTGAATTTAGTTTTTTTTTTTACATAATTTAGTTATTTTGAAGTGAATAAAAAACAAAGTGATTATATGACTAATAACAAATATGATTTTACCCAAATTAATTTTAGGTATTATGATACATATTTTAATATAAATTTATAATCAAAACTAATTTACATACATATTTCAATCTCATTTTATGATTTAAAATAAATTATATCAAAAAATTTAAAACAAACAAATAAACATAATTATATCAAAATTTACATACTACGAATTAACAAGGGTTACCTGGTGAGTATGCGAGTTGACTTTCTCTTTTCTCTTTTCTCTTGATGGTGGTGGTTTTTTCTTAAGCCTAAATCCCAATAGAAGAAAGGATCCAACTTCAATTACAAAAAATTAAGGACGATAATGAGACAAAAATGATCTCTAACCCAAACTTGCTCCCATAATGAAAATTTGAAATTCAACCTTGTTTTTTTGTTAAGAATTAGAGAAATCTTCTCCTATCGTATTTTTTTTTTTTTCTATGTAATATATATATATATTAAATAAACCATATGCAAACCGTATTTTAAATATAGTACCATAAAATAAGTTATAAGAAATTAAAAAGAAAAAGTAAAGAATGAAATCGTATCATTAGATAAAAAAAAACGAAGGTAAAAATTATCCACATGATTGATATGAAGCGTGTTTTGTGATAAAGTGTAAAAATCTTATCATACAATAGCATCGAAATGATTATTTCTCTCTCGATCAATAACATGCTATAAAGGGCATGAAAATTATGTTTGGCCTACGTGGAATGAAAGTTCAATGAAAAGGAAAGCCGATCAAAATTTATTTCTGTTCATTGAAGTTGAACTATATTAAATATTATTACTTATGAGTATATGTACAACCATAGCCAACAAAAAGTGGCAACATGAAAGAAGAATGAAGGAAAAGTGGAAAACACATGCAAATCCAGAACATTGCCAATCAAAGACAGCTAGTAAAAAATTAAAAAAAGAAAGAAAAATATTGCTAATAAACAGCTATTGAGGTTGACATTAATTTAGGACCAACACAAGAGAAGATGTCCAAACAGTTTTTTTTTATTTTAATTTAAGACTTAAATTCGCAAATTTTCGTTTAAGGAGAATTAAACATGTATTACATACCTGAATTAACTGCGCATTGATCAAAATAGTTTCTACATATAATTTAGGTTCAACATGTACGTGAAGAAAATCAAACCATCTTTCTTTCAGAGTATCCTTTCATCTTGTAGTTGATCTAGAGATTAATCTTTTGGTATATGATAACACAAGAACATGAATCTCTTTAAACAATGTTTTATTTTATATACATGAATCTTGACATCGGAAGTACTATGTCATAGTTAAGAGACATGAACTCCTTTTACTTAATTAACGCATACAAATAAAAATAAACAAACGAAGTAATTCGTTATCAAATAGTTTAGATTTTTTAATTCAAATTGTGAATGCAGATTAAAAATTATTTTTTTAAGAAAATACTATTTCAATTGATAAATTATTATTTATTATTAATAAGAAATAAAATATACGTGTTTAAAAGATCAGGTTAAAAAATAAATTTACTTATTAACTTTTTAAAAACTTTAATTATATATTTTTGTTGAGTTTTTTCAATAAGTCCCTTATAATTCTGTAAAAAGTATATACGAGGCCATAGGTATCGTGAATGACTTTTTGAAAGAATATATAATGACTGTTAATTATAAAAACTTTTACATCACAGTAACTTATTTCAAAACTCAACAAAACTATATAACTTTTTTTTTTATCTAAAACTCTTGGTATCCAGAAACTGTATTAGAACTAATTAGGTCAAGTCAGTTGATCTATTTAAAGGGCAAAAAACTCTGCTGATGTTTATTTTTTTCCTTAACAAAACTTGAATTAAACCCCTTATTTAAGGTCTAGAATAAGAAAGCTCCATGTTTAAATCAATAGATATTTAGTAATAAAATGATAAGAATTTACAAATTAATTTAACTTTTAATAAAATATAAAGTTTCAAAAAACATGTTTTTATAAAATAAAAAATACAAAATTATGGAAGAAAAACATTACGTGTAACACTCACGACACAAATCACAATGAGCTAAAAATATCTGATAAGATAATCATGGACATGACAAAACACGTGCACTACGTTTATCTTTATTTTATCCATACCATGATTTGCTAAGCAACAAGATGTTTCTGTTGCATAAATATGATTGATAAACCCCTACAACCCTGCTAGATCCGAATTTCAGGCTAACTGTCTCCCAAGAGACCTGTCAATACAATCATAGGTAAATAAATAAAGGCTTTACATAAACTTCTACAGTATTTATCGAAGAAAAACATTAAAAAAAAATAATTTTTTATAAAGTAAAATTAATTTATATTTAAATTAGTTCATAGAAAACTTATTTCTTTTTTTTTTAACAGTTGATATAAAAAATTTCTATAAATTAGTTAATATATAAAATAATTTTAATTTATAAAAAATTATTTTATTTTATTTTTTTACTTTTTTTTCTTATAAATATTTATAGAGAAATTTATTCAACCAAATTTTAAATGTGTTGATAAAGAAAGAAATTTTTTTTTTGAATGGATAAGGTTACACAAATTTTGGGAGGAGTTGAAAATAATAATGATAAGAAATAAAAGAATGGGCGGAAAGAAATCTTGTGGATTCATGTGTTTTTCTCGTCCTTTTCTTCTGTGTTCTGATGATGATTGAGGGGAAATGAAAAATGTTTTTATGTATTTCTTATTTTACTTATTTTAAAACTTTTATGTTTTATTTTGTTAATTAAAGAAAAATGTTTGTTCTGGTTAAAAATGTCAAGAAGTGCTAAACTAAAACACATTATAAGTGTACGTTGAAGGACTAAAATCATTAAAATGAAAATACATAGACCTAGACTATGTTCGATTAAAAAATATAGAAATTAAAAACATATTTTTAATTAAAAATAATATTTTAAAAGATCAAACTGATGAGCCTAAATAATTAAATTTTATTGAAAGTCAATTAGATTCACAATGCATGCTTTATTTTTTCTATAAAAATGATCATAAAACATGAATTAATTGGAAAGTATATTATTAGTTTTCATTATTAATGTGAAACTTATTATCATAATTCCAGCAAACGATCTTATAATAGTAAAAAAAAAACAAGAAATAAACAAGTAGATTTAAGGTTTCTCTGTCTCTGAAATAATACTGTCATGTGCATAAGCGTGGGGGATGATTGAAACGAGGAGAAAAAGTTATGGTTTATTTATGAGCCTAGAAGTTTGGTTGACCCAATCATAGGCCCAATAATATGAGGAGCTGGATAGCCCATTTTGTTCGTTTTAAAAGTCAAATGTTAGCCTCAACCAATTTTTTTTTAAGTGATAACTCATTTAATCAAGATTGAAACTTAAAGTTTATTTATTTAAAAATATAAGACTTGAATTTTATTTATTTATATTTTTTATGATTTGATTATTTCTTTTCTTTACCAATTTTCTCTTTTAATTATTTTTCTTTATTAATTTAGCATTTAATAGATATCTTTTGCTAGAAGAAAAAAGTAAAATAAAAAATGTTCTGTATTCATATATTTGAACCTTTTTTCTTTATAAATCAAGCCTGAATTTTAAGTTTTTGTCTCGTTTAATTACTTGTATTTTGTTTTTTTCTAATTGAATTGAGTAATATTATATAATCTAATAATTAGATTAATAAATTATATAAATTGTAAATAAGAAACTTACACTTAAAATGAGTTAATCTCACCCTTTAGAATAATATGCATGGTTCTTGTCTGGATCAATTGTCCATACAGGACTTAATATTAGTTGATATATAAAATGTCATTCTACCTGATTATTTAGGACTTTGGGTAGTTCTTTTGTTATGATTTTGACCAATGTAGTGCTTGTTTTTCTCCCAAATATATATGTTTTACTTGATATGCTAAAATGATGGTTTGGATGAGAATAATTGAAATATAGCAAAAAATATATATAAAGATGACTCATGGAGTATCCCAAAGAAGCATTACATAGCCCACAAAATATAAATATGGCAAAAAAGAGTAACAAATTAAAAATGGCAGCTAAAGTGTGAAGATAGTGGCCGGGGAGTAACAACGTGTAGTTGAGTCAGATAGCATGAGCAAGTTAATTGCTTCCAAATTCACAAAGCACCATGGCCATCAATTATTGGTTAGATATTGGCAAGTGCTAGCTACCTCCTACTATAATTAGATAAACCTGCATAGTTCCTCCAGAAGCACTTCCACTGCCAATGGACACAATCTTCCGCTACACCACATACAACTAATTCTTCTATTTTCAACGACTTTTACATTAAAGATATGATTAGATAAATTTCTTATAATTATTTATAAAAATAAAATAATTTTTTTTATAACTTAAAAGTAACTTATGTATAAGATAAAAAAATAATTTTTAGATAAGCTAATATGAAAATGCTTCTACAAATTAACTTATTTATAAGTAAATTTTAGCTTATGAAAAAATTTATTTTATTTTTTCTTTTTATTTTCTCCTTGTATTAGTGTTTAAGAAAAAATTTACCCAAACA
Source organism: Mucuna pruriens (assembly GCA_025330945.1). Classification (NCBI taxonomy): domain Eukaryota; kingdom Viridiplantae; phylum Streptophyta; class Magnoliopsida; order Fabales; family Fabaceae; genus Mucuna; species Mucuna pruriens. The sequence goes on along the minus strand of JAENHJ010000361.1, from coordinate 1,988,471 downwards.
AATCTTAAATATATTTTAAAGAAAAATATTCTACCCATTAAAGCATTCATACCATTCTGAAAAATGAGCATTCTGAAAAAAATCTTTTGTAATTCAACTACAATGCCACAATCCTTGCACAACCCCTAATTCCTATCTATTATTTTCTCAGTGAGCTAAATTTTGAAGAGTGGTGGTTCACTGCTAACTTTCATGCAAAAACTTGCACCTTCAAAGGAGCACACTTCATCCATAATTAAAAAAAAAAAAAAATCTCATGTTTACCTTCATGGCCTAGACATGAGTACCTTATAAGCAAATTCAATTAGATATTATCTTATTGGATACATGTTCTACACTCATTTACCCTTGTCATCTACTACCAAATCTATGCCTCTTAGCCCAATGTCTTCTCTCCCAACAACTCAATTTTTCTTTTGAAACATAACTCTTCTCCATCGATCCCTACCTCTATATCCAATTTTCTTCTTACCATTGTCCTAAATCTGCCACCCTTGCATTTTCATCTTATACTGTTTTTATATGACCTTTTATACTTCACGTAAACACCCAATTTTATCCATCCTTTTCTCTCTCTCTTTTTTTTAATTTCATTTTACTTGATTTTGTTAAATTCATTTTACTTTATTTTAATTCTTTTTTATTTTTAATTGGGTCAATCTAATTGGGTTTTGCGTTAGTATTATATTGGGCTGGCACAAGCCCAAAAGTTCATCTTTTTTTTTTTTTTCTGAAAGAAAAAAAAATACAAAAAGGTAGAAAAAGATAAAACAAAAGGCTGGAGAGCTCCATCGAGTACAAATAAAATCTAGATACAAAGAATGCAACAATATCAAAATAAGAGAAAGAGGATCACAATCATGATCATGATATTTTCAAAATGCTCCCACCCCTTTTCATTGATTCCTTCACCAATCCATTTTGATCCCAACTAGCCAGCTTTGTCTCCACTGTTGCTCATAGCTCAGTAGGAGACAATCCCACTAATGTTTTAATTTAACTAGCTGTTGGGCCTACCAAGTTTAACTGAATGACTTTGAGCCTCATAAGTGGAGTCTTGTGCCAATTTGGGTTAGGGTTGTGAGATTTACACTTTCTTTTGTTAATAAATATACTCTCTTTTTAAAAAATCTTTTATATAAAAATATTATGAATTTTTATTCCATCTTTATAATTCTTATTATATCTTTATTTTTATTAATCTTTAAATTTTATTTTTCAATCATTCTTTAAATCTTATTTTTTATTTTCGTTTTTATCGTTCTCTAAATCATATTTTTGTACTTTTAATCTTTATTTTTTTTAAACTCCCCATATCTATTTTTTCTTATCTTTTTCTTTTTCGTAATATGACATCACTTGTTGTAATTTATATTTTTTTATATTTGTTGAACTAGTATTAACGTGTAGTGGTAATTTTCTTTGATATGGTGATAGTAATTATTTTCTATAAATCATTATTTTTCTTCGACGATAGAAATATAATTTAATTTTTATTTTTTTATTTTATCAATAGTACTTTTTAGAACAAAAATATACTTATTTCATAAAGTACTTTCTAAAACAAACATATATATTTTAAAAAGTATTTTTCAAAATAAAAATATAATTTTGAAAAGTACTTTTCGAAAAAAAAAATATTTGTTCCAAAAAGTAATTTCTGGAACAAAAATATACATTCCAAACAAAATAAGTATATATGTGTAATGATAATTTTCTTTGACAAGTTGGTGTTAATTATTTTCTAAATGTCATTGTGTTTTTTTTTTCAATGATAAATATTTCGGTACAATTTAATTCCTATTTTTTGTTTCTATCAAAAAAAATTTCTTGGAATAAGAAATACACATTTTGAAAAGTACTTTCTAAAATTATGTATATTTTGTTAAAATATAATTTCAAAAAAAACTTTTCGAAAAGAATATTTTAGAAAAAACAAAAATAAAAAAATATTTATTAATAATTTTGAAATAATTATAAAACTATGATAATTTTTTTTAAAACCAGTTCCAATAAAAAGAATCACTCACACACGTGAATATTCCATCTTTGTTTTGATTGATTTATCTTTTTATTTAGTCGTGTTTCGGACTGTATAATATATATTAGTTTGATGTTTAGAAATTTTGTATGTTTTAGTGAAAATCTTAAACAACATACATAAAAATGAGAATAATTCACTGAAAGTGAAATATTTATTTGTATTCAGAAATTTTATTTATTTAACTTGTCTCTACGACTTAACCCGTGTTCTAAATATTTAGTCAAAATCAAATAATTTCTTAAGCAGCTACTTTTCTCAAATAATCTATTTAATTAATATATTTTATTATGTTATCAAAATTAATTAATTATTAATAAAGGTTTAGTAATATTTACTTTGCATCCACTCGCAATTTATATATTACAAAAGTCAGAAAAAAAAATAAAGATAATCATTTTGGATGTATTTTACATGTGATTATTGAGATAGATTTTTAAATAAAAATAACTAAAAGTTAAAAACATATCAACTCATAAATATTTTTTATCAAAAAAAATTATGTAATTTAATTTTTCATTCACCCAAAAATACGTATGCTGATTGGATGAACAAGAGTTTACCTTTATCAAGTTGAAAAGATAAACAAATATATAATAATAATAATAATAATAATATTCCTTTGTAACCATGCCTACAAGATTTTGACACCCAAATTTAAATTTTTGTTATTTGTTTGCCATTAAAATAAGACACGTAACTCTATTTTTATCTCTGCTCCTAATTCATAATAATAGTTTCAACAATATTCAATTATCACGTCGGTAAGAGGAAGGTTATAATGAATTAAGGAGAGATGGGAGGTTTTAAAAAAGTAAAATTAGATAAAAATAATAATTAAGGACGAAAAAATAAATTATATTTACTATTACTAAAATTAGAAGTTAAGATTATTTTAGAAACACACACCGCGTTAGTACATCACTAATAATCTACCATACAAGTTCATCATCATATCACTTAACAAAACCTACTTAACGATTGAGACAAGAAAATTAAACAGATAATTAATTAAAGATAAAAAGTAGTAAATAATAATTTTTTAAAAATAATAAAAATTGAAACTAAAATAATATTTAAACCTAAAAAAATCAGGTAGGAAAATGAAATAATTAGGGCTATCAATAATTGTCCGCAAAGATAAGATAGGGTGAATTCGTGGGAACAGGCAATGTGATTGGTTTATTAATCCACATAGGAAGTGGCATAGTATGTAATATAGAAGTGATATAGGGGGGTAAATATGATCATAAAACTTTGACAAAGCCAAATCATGGTACGTTTCCCTCGTGCGCCACACCTATAAAGCATAAACTTCCCCCATAATCACACCACCAATACCAAACTACACCTCTCCACACCACCTTACTCTCTCAATTTTCCTTATTCTCTCTTTCTCCAAAGTAACACTACAAAGCATTTTTGATTGCTACATCAACCAATCATCATATCACAAGAATTGTTCATTCAGAGTGATGATGCAACAAGACATGAGCTCGTGCACTAGAAATGTCTGCGAACCCTTCAGATCCTTTGGGAAGAGATGCACAAGGCTCGCTAAGGAGCAAAGGGCAAGGTTCTATATCCTCCGCAGGTGCATCACAATGCTTGTCTGCTGGCGAGAATAATGATACCACACAATAATTAGCTCCCAATCATAAATGTATACAATTTTGGTGAGACAATATTTTCAAGGGAATCAAAAAGTAACTCAATTGTAATCAAACTATTATACTTGTTACAATAAGTAATTAATCAAACGTTTTGTTCTTCTATTGTACATGTGTATGTGCTCTTTGTTTCTACTTCTTCCTCTTGCCTCTTGGTATATTACAAATTTTAATTGAATGGTTGTGACTTGTGAAGGGGATTGGAAGTTTTAGTGTTTTCAACAAATGGGTTCTCACTTATGAGTGGAGGACTAGTGTTAAAGCCCTACCTTGACAGGTTTTCATCTGTTTACTCTAACATTCATTCTACTGGTTCTGCAGAAACTCACTATTTTCTCACAATTCTTATTAACACTAGTATATTACAATGTTATGTCAATGATTCTCCACTTCTCTTAAATCTACCTAGAATTCCTGTTTTTTCCAATGTGGTAATTTTGGATCTGTACGGTGTTTCTTTTATGTTTTCTTCCCATCTTTGTTTCTGAAAGCAAGAAAATGAATTTCAATTCCTCGTATAGTGTTTTAAGGTGTTTGTACATTTGCATAAAAAATACTTGTATCAAGACAAGTCAAGAGACCCTCCTCAGCCCAATAAAAATTATTAGATTAACTTTTGGAAACAAAACCCATTTAAGTCATTCTATTATATAACTATAATTTGAGATATATACCAATAAGTCTAATATAATTGATTAATAATTGAACTTTTTAAATATGTCATCAGATTTCTAATCTTATATATATAGAAATTTTTTATTACAATAAGCAAAATTTATGTCAATCATTTGTGTTTCTAGAAAAATTAGTTTTTGACTATGAGTGAAAATTTTCTTATTGCAAACAAAACAAATGGAGATATATAAAGGTAAAATTGCCTAAATTGTGAGCTTGGGGTAAATTTGGCGAGGTTGTGAAAGAGAAATAGAGAAAGATGGCCCCTATTACAGAAGAAAGTCTTTAGCAAAACGTGTGATACCAAAATAGCCAGTAAGAATGATCCCCAGAAAGTGCCAAGCAAGGTTGTGTGTGGGATCCATGGGTCTTGGTCGAATCTGAGTGGATTATTCACAGCCAGTGTATTTAAGGATACCTTTCAATATGTTATATTATATCCATCAATATCAACAAACTTCTCCAACTAATAAAAAAACATTATTAGTCCGAGAAAGTAATATTCATAATTCAGGAAATATTTGGACTTTAGAATGGTGGATGCTAAAGAATCGGGTTGTTGTACGTCCCATCCTTGTTTGACAAGCTATGACAAGATTTGAAGTTTTCCAATTCCTTGAAACTTAAAACCTCATAGGTGAGGTTAGCTTGTCTCATTTTAATCAATGAAATTATGGAATGAATAATGTTTTGTCCCCACCAAAATTGAGGCATCAACAAATCAAACTCTCTACATTAATAAAAGTGGCAGGCATTTCGAGTCAGCTGATATAGTAAATTCGGATTGCTTTAATGTCGTTTCCTCCCTTTTTTTCTTTTTTTTAATAACGGCATTACCTTCCAACAAAACAATTTCTGGTACCTTTCTTCAATTTTTTTAACATTAAAAGTATCCTCGTATTAATTTTCATGTTAATCAAAACAAAATCTTTTACAAAGTAATTCTTTAAGTGGATTCTTTCATCTACACTGTATTATAAATTTAGGTCGTTGTTCTATAAAACAAGATAATTAATTATTCATGTGCTTATCTGTCTTTCATAACTTGTAATATGTTTTATGACTTTATATATCATATTAAGTTAATATTTTTAATTAATTATCTAACCAAATAAAATATTTTTTTAAACTATTTTAATATTCAAATTTCTCCGACTAACATTAAGTAATGCTTTCAAATTATCGTTGAAGTAGTGTTTTATTAAATAAATTGTTTTTAATTGGAAATTAAAATTTCAAACATCTATGCATTTTATTTTTTATTTAACTTTTTTCACGTTTCAGATGTATATGTAATACATGTCCAACGCACATGATACTAGCTTGCTAATACTCTTAAAAATAAAACTACTAAATAACCAGTAACTAGTAACTACATCCATTCTTTTTTATCTATCTCTTAAGGTTAATACAAAAATTTTAAAATATAATCAATGTTTTTCTTAAATTTAACTTAGAGGCAGCAAAATGGATAGATTGGACTCAAAATTTTTTATTCATATAGAACTTAGATAATTTAGCCTAATTGGTTCAATATTTTTTCAAAAAATAAAAATTTTAAATTTTAGATATTTTAAAACAAAAATAATAATAAAAAATGACTCAATCGAAAAACCATCAAACTTAATTAACAAAATATTGATTCATATAAAAATCAAATCGTGTTATGTTCTATCATTAACTTGTCAAGCGAACTTATTTGTCAACTCTAATTTAATTTCTTATTATGTCCTTACTATTTTGTATTTTTTTAATCTTTTTATTAATTAATTTTTTTTATTTATTATTATAATTATTCTTTCTACTATTTGTTTTTTTTTTATTACAAGAGATAAAAAAAGAAAAAAAAATAAAAACAATAGATTGCGGAGAAATAAACTTTCATAGGATCAGCTTACAAGCACATAGCAACACTAGATGGGGTCATGAAGGAGAGAACCAAAGAATCCATTGCCAAAGCTTTTATTTTAACTAATTACCCTAAAAGTTATATTAAAAATAATTTAATAAACTTATTAAATTGGGTGGATAGTTTAACAAATTTTTGTTGGAGTCCTGGTTACCTTAGTAAAATCTAAACTCTTAACAAAAAGAGATTTCATAGCACACTTCTTAACTTGTAAATGAGGTAATATACAAGACAGTTTTTTTTAGAGCAGTTTTTATTTGTAACCACTAATTATGTTCACCAATCTTAATGGTTTAAATAAGATAGAAGGGCAATTTAAATAAAACAGTAAGGGTAAACATAGAAAAAATAATAAGTTATATTCTAACTATAAGCTCAAACTATTTCAAGTAGTGCCTAAAAAATAAGTAAAAAAAAGTATAAACAAATTAAATTAATGAGATAAAAACTATTACTAAAGACATATATTATTTGTTAAAATAGTTTATCCCCTAAAAAAATTCATTATAAGTTAGCATTCTAAATTTGCCAAACACAATATAATATAATATTTCCAAGCTATATTCTCCTCTAGTTAGTTCTATTTATTGCCAAATCATTATATATATATATATATACACGCCGTGTGTTTTGCTTGAATATATAAATTTGTATTTTTTTAAAATTGATTGATACATTGTAATTATAAAAAGAATGCAAATAGACATCCTTTATTCAAATTAACCCTGTACTAGTGGACCGATCCTAATTGTTAAATTAACTTATCTTTTGTTCTTTAACCAGAAGACCAAAATATTTAGTTTAGAAATATATATTATCAACTAAACAAAATAATATTTAATCATGTGGTGTGTTGTTAATTTTAAGACTTTAGAAGCTCAATTCTTCTTGGCTCAGTTGAAGACCGAAGACCAGGGAATTATCTGGAAAAACTAAACAAATTATTTTTTCTTTTTTAAAATGGCTTCTCATAATAATTGCTTGCCAGCGAGCAGGGGCCTCCCTTTGTCGCTACTAGTATTCATTTCCAAATAGACCCATAAAATCACCAATAGAGAGACATCAGGCTTTATTTACAAGTTACCATTTTTTATTTATTTTAATTTTTCATGTATATTTTTATAAGAATTTTATCTAGAACACGATCAGATATTATATATGAATTTTTTAATTAGATATTTAAATAGAAATTTATCATTTTAAAATGAGATTATAACCTTTTTTACTGGACACAGTTCCTTGTTACAAGTTCTGAACTTTAGATGCACGATTTTTTCAAAAAGAAAATTAATTTAAAATTTTCATTTTTCTGAAAAAATAAGATTCCAACAATCATTGGAGTTTAGAATCCGTATATAAAGCTTAAGAAAATCGTGACAGATTAATTCTTCACTTCAAAGCTTGATCGATTTCTAAGCAGTCTGTGATTGACTAAGACTATTTTTCAATTATGAAGATTGCTGATGATTTAGGTTCTCTGGTTAGTGATTTGTTACAATATTAATAAATGGGAAGAACTTCTCTTACCTTAATTTTTAAGCTTTGACAAGTTTGATAGTAAGAAATTTCTTTTGATAAATGAAGGTAACAAGGAATTTCAACTTACAGCTTTGTATCAATTATCTAAATTCCTCACCACTAACTCAATTTTAGTGACTTTCATATTTAAGAAAATTTTAAGTGAAGTTTGATTTTTTTTTTATTTCAGATAATATATTTATATTAATAATTATAAAAATATTTGTTTTTTTTTTCAAGATTATTTGAAAAAAAATGGTTTAATTTATATATCTACTTTTGTAAGAAAATTTTTATTTTTGTTTATTTGTCTATTCAAAACTTTAAAATAAAATTAATATTATTTTTCAATTATATATATATATATATATCTATATATATATCTATATCTATATATATATATATAGATATATATATATATATATATATATATATATATATATAGTTTTTAAATACTTTATAGCCTTGTCTTATATAAAACAGAAATAGTGTTTACAACTATATTAGAAAGTTAAAAAAAATAGTATAAACAAAATTATTAATTACATTTCGTGTCCCTCGATCGTTTGTTTTTATCTATCAACTTTTGAAAGAAAAAATGTTTCTATTTATTTGTTCATTTAAAAAATTGAAAACAATATATATTACATAGTACTATTTTTTTAATAATGTCCTCATGTGTATCTATTATTATATATTTTACACATACTAGCCTATCATAGACGAGAGAAAAAATATTAGAAGTCATATTAAGAAATTAAAATTAATTTCAACAAAAATATATTAGTTACATTTTTTAACATGTGTACAATATATCTTTAAAGTGGACAAATAAGAAAAGAAGGGAAAATCTTGCAAAATAGACATATAAAAACAAACAGAAGAATGGAGTACTGTGGATGAAAATTTTGAGTCAGTTTTTCTTATAATTATTTTCCAACGTGAATAAAAAAGAAATCGTCTCTGGGTGGTTTAGATCTTCAAATTCCAGTAAAGTTCCAGTTGTAATGTAATAAGCATGTTACAGCTACAAAGCATGTACAGTTGCATCATCACCAGCCAGCCATGCAATGCATCATATCCATTACCTTTAATCATTCAAAAAGATGGTCAAATTGTTTAGACAGGAGAAAGGTTGATCACCAAATCATGTGGTCAATGTTTTTCTCTTTTTCTTAGTAAATTTATTAATTAATTAAAAATGCAAATAATAATAAGTTAAGTTAAAATTACTAAAATAGTAATATTTTGTATTTTCACCCATTACCAATTAATGAAGTATAACTAAAATTAAAACAGCTAAGTGAGAGTTAATCTTCAATTATTCACTTATGAATAAAAAACACTAAAATTATTAATTAGCAAATAAGCAGTCTCCTAAAAACTTTGAGAAATGGATCATTCCGTATTAAAATTTCACGTGACATTATTGCCACACAAACCAAACTTGTGGTAATGAAGCTAGGTTATTACAAGGCCATATGTTAAGGTTAACAAATTTTTATGCTGGAACACATCAAAACTAAACTCGGAATTTACATGCTACATAACTATATACAGTACATGCATGTATACTATTTCTTTTTTATTTACTTTTACATTTTCTCGTGCATGTATGTAGATGTAGCCAGCTTTCTATTTTTCTAGTCACATTGGATTTAATAGATCAGAAAACTATTTATAATTTTGAGGTGCAATAATTTGATCTTAAATGTATTTTTAACTTGATTTACTACATTTTGTAATAAAATAACTACATTTCATATTGATTTTTAATTAAAAAAATATATAATGAAATTGTTTCAAAACGAAAAATAAGAACATACTCTGATAGTGTAAAATAATTTTCTACTGTCAGTCAATCACAATCATTGATTATGTGAAATTTGTTAACTTTTATAATAAATATTTTAAAAATTATAAAAATAATAATTTATGATTAGATAATAATGTAAAACTATTTTACAGAATTAGTGTGTCACTATTAAACTCTATATTTATTAATTAGTATTTTAGCATGTACATTGCACATAATAAATATTATTTTATATCATATAAATTTATAATAAATAAATACTTATGAATATATGAATTATATTATAATTAAAATTCGTAATAAATAAATATTTTTTAACATATACTCTCTATAAAAATTAGAATAATTATATTGAATGAAAGTATTTTTAATTGTTATTCTTTAATGAGAATGTTTTTAACTATTTTTCTTCGATGAGAATACTTTTAGAGATTTTTCTTAACCTTTTATTATTTTCAATATCTATATTTTTAAATTAAATCTGAATAGTTTTTTAATAATTAAAACTAACTTTGTATTGCAATATAAATTATTTGTTATAAATTAAAAATATAGTCTATAAATTATTTATTACAAATTTTAATTATAATATAATTTATATATTAAAAATGTTTATTTATTATAATTTTTAGTTATATAAAATAATTATTTATTATATGAAATGTATAGATTAAAATACCAATAAATTATATTTTAGATTTATGATGAATAATTTATATTTTAATACAATATTATGTAAAATTATTGATAGTTTCTTTTAAAAAATATTTAAATTCAATTTAGGAATAAAGATATTGAAAATGATAGATGAAAAGATATAAGTTAAAAACAAATGTTCTTGTTGAATAATAACAATTAAAAATATTCATGTTCAAAATAATTATTTTAATTTATATAAAAAGATAAAAATATTAAGTGAGAAGAATTCTCTTATATGTAATAATTTTGAATTTAAATCATAAGATGATATATAAATCAAAATTAAATGTTATTTAATGATCAAAGTTCACTTAAAAAGTTATATACCTCTATATATATATATATTAATTTTAATGTTCATCCACCAATTTTATACTGTCATCTAGTCATTGATCACTGTTAATGAGACTTTTAAAAAATATTTATGATAAAAATTAATAAATTTGTCATATATGATTAATTATTATTAAATAACGGTGTAAAATTATTTTATATCGTCGGTATATAGTCTATTTTTTCTTTTATTTTAATGTTAATTATTTAAATTTATAATGTTCTCGTAATAAGAAGTATGGATTTTTCATGTTTATTCATTTTATTCACATTAACTCCCAAACAAATATAAGTTGTCGTCGGTTTCTTTATTCATTTTTCAAGTAAGGAAAAAGGCATCTTCGATGCATTTCTTGTCTTCTCTTTTCTGCCATCCCCTACCTATTCCTGTTCACATTTTCATTAATGAAAAACATTCAGACACGTTATTGTATTTTTTGTATTATCCTAACATTTAATAGACAACATATTTCCCTAAATAAAATTTGCACAGGCAAAATGCATAAGCCACAGAAGTTAAAGTTTGATTGATTGATAATTTTGCAACATGTTGACACTCAGCATTGGAGATACGAAATGCAAATATCATATCAGTCGGTGGATCTGGAAACCATGAGTTAAATCACTCATTGATTGATCAATCTCTCATGTTCAAATCACACCACTTTGTGACAGAAATCTGTTCAATGCACCCCCAAAAAGAAAATGCCTACATATAGGGCTTTTTTCAATTTGTACTATGGACCAATTATATTTCACATTAGTACAGTAATTTATTTTCATTGAGTATTCAAACTTGTATAAGTATAGTTTCTTTTTATTTATTCTCATGAAGACCGACCGCAAGATAGGAAATTGTTTTCTTTTTTTAGATTGACTAAATAGGAAATAATAAATATTAATTATTATATTTTATTTAAATGCTAAATGTACATGACTTTTTAAATAATTATTAATTAATTTTAACATTTATTATTATAATTGTATGTTATAAATTTATAATTTATATATTATTAAAATGGAAATTATTCTTAGATTTTTATTTCACTTTTTTGGTCCATACGAGGTGCAGAAATTGTTTCTGAATATAAGCTACGTATCAAAATTGTTGTGGCTGATGGAACAAGTTGCATTGGAATAGTACCATAATTGTCAACAACAGGCACAGAATAGTATGGGCCATCAACCTCAGAAGTGACAAATAATATTGGAGAAAGAGGCATATAAAAAGTGAAGATTTCATAAGCTGTGTCTCGATTTTCTGTGACTTTGAGTAATTCGTGGCAAGCTATGAGCCTATCAGGTATGAATCACAAAATTAACTCCAAAGCATGTCATGATCATCGCCAATCATTTACATTTTCAGTCTTATAAAATATTCTTGAATAAGTTTACTAAACTTAATTTAAATTAATTGAAGTTTAATGTAATTTTATAATATAAAAATAGTAGATTATAAAAATTGTCATTTTAAAATAAACAAAAATAACTATTAGCCAATTACTTTTGTTTATTTACTTCTTATTTAATATAAAATATTTTTTTAGTTTAACCATTGTAAATATGTGTTAATAATATAATGTATTATGAATAATTATATAAATATTAACAGAAAAAATTATTAGATAAAAATTATACCAATAAAGATAAGTATAATTATTATAATTGTTTTGGTAACATATATATATTTTCTTAGAAATAGTTTATTATATATGATCGAATTTTATGTTCGATCGATGGCAATATTTGATTGGGTAAATTTATCTATAAATATTTATAAGAAGATAATATAAAATAAGATTTTTAATAAGGTAAAATTAGTTTGTGTATAAGTTAATTTTAATTTATAATTTTTTTTTATAAATATTTATGAAAAAGTTTATCAAAACATTCCTAAATCAATTTATAAGTCATAATATAAGTTATGATTTTATTTTAGAAAATTTGAAAATTATTATTACATTATATGATGATTTCATGAAATTTGTACCTATTTTAAATTATACTATGAAGATTCATTTCCATCATTTAATTTTTAAAAATTGATTTTAATCATTTAACTTTAAATTTTGAGTTAATATTATTATTCTTAGATAATGACTTTTTTTTTATTTTGTGATACAATTTAATTTTTTTTACTAATTTACTTACTTGAGTCTCTTTCATATATATATATATAGAAAAAATTTGATTTATGTTAATTAAAAAAGTTAGTTAAACATTATTTAATAATAAATATTTTGCAATAATAAACATTTTTTTAAATTAATTCTCATTGAAACTTGATATAAGAATAAAATAAAATTATTTAAAACATAACCTCTTAAGGTATTTTAAAGATAATTTCAATAAACGAGGTAAAATTAATTGAAATTGGTTTATATTTGAGATAAATACCAAATGCAATTTTTTTTCTTATATTCTAGAGTGAGGGAGTAAGATTTGAAATTTGTCTCGTTAAATTCATTTACATGAAAACTATGAAATTTAATTAATGTTTAAATTAAAAGAGAGTGATAAATAAAAAACAAATTATATGAAAAATGAGTCTTATAAATAAGGAAATTGAAATTTTTTATATCAATTTTTTTAAAATATCTTACTTTTAATGTTGATTTTCATCATGTTTATGACACTTTTAGTTTGAATATTAATTTAGTTTTATAGTTTTCATCGAAGTAAATATAATGAAATAAGTTTAGTATATTGAATAAATCTAAAAAAAATTCAAAATTGTCAAAAAATCAAAAGTAACAATTATTTAAAAAAACAATATTAATTTAAAGTTAGTAGTTAAAAAAATCTCTTATAAAATAAATTTTTACAATAAGATAAGATATAAAAAATACATTTTAGCCTATTAAAAGTAAAAAAAAAAAAAAAACCGTAATGATTTATTAACTAGAAAAACACTGTGCAGATGTTCAATATTTACTTAGGACACACATGTAAATGAAGGGAGTTGGAAAGAATAAGTACAAGTGATTTTGTATTTCGAGGAATCACTTTTTATTTGAGTTTTTTTTTTTAAATGAAACACTAAATGATAAGTTCTGTACTTTTATTTATAAAAATGTTTTTAATTTAAATTTAATACACTGTTAGTTAAAATTTTTAAATTATTATATATTTTGATGTTGGTATATATTTTATCTAATAAATTAAATTATATTTTTATGCATTAAAATGAATTATATTAGTAACTGTATAAGTATTACACATCATATTCATTAAATAATAGGATTATATGTTATTAACAAATAGTGTAAATTTTGTTTATATCCCCAAAATAAATTGAATTTAATCTTCGTTTTAATATTTTCTTCAAATTCCTTTCGTCCAAACGTAATAAGGAGAAAAGAAAAAAAAAATCTATAACTAATTAAAATGAAGCTGATTATACTCATTTTCCTTTACTTCGCTTTCCGTTGTTCATTCATTTCAAACGACAAGAGTTTCACTTTCATTACCTTATCTCTTTAATTTGTCATTTGAGATAAATTTAGACATCAATTACGTTCCAACCCTTCACCCCCAAATAATTTAGAGTGGTCCCACAACACATGTGGCAATTATGTGAACCTTGTGGTCAACAATAAAATACGTCAAGTAAATAAGCCACTTCACGCTATCACAATTCTAGTACCAGGGATTTAATTAGCTCTTTTAATTCCTGTTGTAGGATATTTCATGTTTTTAATTTCTAACTAATTAATAATTATAATTATATTTTATTATTTATAAAATGTAATGCTTTTGTAAGAGCACTTTCTTGATTACACCCCAAATCTTTTAATTACTCCAAGAACTTTGAGCTAATTTTTCTAAAGTGTAATTTTATTTGGTACGGAACTCTTTCTCGAAAACTCTATATAAAAGGGAATGATGTGACTTTTTTATAAAAAAAAATCATTTTCTTTTTATTCTTTAACTAAGAATTTACCCTTACCCTAAGAAAAACTGAGTTACTCAATACAATATTATTTTTCAAATGTTAAGCATGAATTAATTTAGGATTTTTAATTATGGGAAATCTGATGAATATTGTGTAAAGGTGGTGAAAATGTTTGTCCGAATAAAAGCGTCCAAGTGTTAGGTGAAATGATAATTGAAGAAAAGAGGGAAGGCCTACTGAATATTGATTAATAATCATCACACATTGGTTCATTGAACCATTACTGTGCATGTACTTCCAGCAAACTGGGAAGCAATAAAAAAGAAGAATCAAAGACAGCCTATACAATAACAATTAATGCCAAACAGCTTGCTCGCAGCTATTTACTGTGGGTTTTTGTTTTTTGGCCATGCGCAGCTATTTAGATATAGGTCAATATACTTTAGGATTGACATCATCACAATTTCAGAAAAAAATAATAATTAAATGATGAGAAAGAGAATAATTGAAACCTTTAAATCTCCGGGAATATTAATCATTGAACCTATCCTCACTTTTAACAATTTCCTCGGTATCTCACCTAAATACAAAAATGAATTTATAATTATATTTTAACTCTTTCAATAAAAGTATTTTATCAAAGAAAATAATCTTACTATAATAATTTGTAGTAAAAAAATCATTGTTTATCGTTGCCTAAAAGTTGATGCTAAAGAGCGAAAATCGACGCTAAATAAATATTAGAATCAATCTTGCATTAACTTTAGGTGTGATGTTAAATTAATTGAAGCAAAGGTGTCATTCCTTTTTTTGACATCGACCCTGATTTGAGTTGGTTAAAACGATTGCAGAAGTTAAAATTAACAAAATAATAAAATAATTAATGTTACTTTTTACATTTACAAAGTAGAGATTAAACTAATGTTAATAACATCATTTCCTGACCGACGCTAATAGAGTCAATCCCAAAATTAGCACTATATAAAATTGATTTATTAAAATTAATGCTAATAGTCTAGTATGTTTTAAAATAATCTTGACATTGTCTAGATGTGAGATTATCAGCGTCAATTTTATCTATGCTAAAATTGTATTTTTAAATAAATGTTTATATTATTGATATATTTACAAAATATGGGTATATAAACAAAAATAACAAAAGCGCAACAAAGTTCTAATATCAGTAATAATATAGAAAAAATAATAATCCTCACGGGGTGTTGTACAATAGTAGAAATACATTAAAAAAAGTATAAAAAAAAACCTAAAATTCCAATCTTGTTGAGGTAAAGTTTTTTCCTATAATTTCTTTGTATTAAGGACTGCTTGCTTGCAAAAAAATCTCATTCATAGGGTCATTGTAACTTAAGTTGTTCTCTAAAACTTAAACGAGTTTAATAAGGTTTCCTTAAATTAGTTCAACACATAACATTTAGACTTAAAAAAACCTATTGAGGTGAATTTTTCTTATATAGTTTCTTATCATTGGAAATTACTTGCTTGTAAAAATGAGTTCTACAGGGTTATTATAGCTGAATTTGGCCCCTACAACCAAATTGATACATAACTTCCAAACAAAAAATCATGTTTCCTAGGATTGAGAACTACTTGCTTGAAAAAAAAAAAAAAAACCTGCAAAAGGTTAATAAAGCATAATCTGGACACCTAAATATGAAATGATAAGTTTATATTTCCATAAACTACCTAGGTGCATTACTTCCAAATCAAAAATTAATTCTATTAGAATGGAGTTTCTAGAGTCTTAGATTTGTATTAAGCACATTATTTTAGTGTGTATTGATAAATTCACTAACCAAAGACTTAATTATTGAAGTTTTGGAGAATTTTGTAGATCGTACGTGTTTGGTTAAGTCTTTTATGTTTTAGGTTAATGGGAGTTTAAAATGATATATTTGTTTGTTGATATTTACAAGATATCTAATTTGATAACATTAGTTTTCTTATCATATCTTTTATGACACCATTAAGATGTTTTGACTATTTTATCAAGATTGTACATTTGGTTTATTTAATTGTTTTTCTTTATTTATCTTGTTATAAATGTGAGTTATTGATTTGTGTTATACAACTCATTATTTCTCTAAACACTATTAATATTTTGTTATATTAATTTTTTGTCATTAATAATTAAATTATGTTATTCAAATGAGAGAAAATTTCGTGGATTAACATTTGTCTAACTATTGAATAATGTTTGAGATTATTAATATTAATTATGAAATAAGATCAATATTTTAATTGATGGATATTAATTATTTGAGTTCATGATGTAAGCATGTATGTGATGAGTTTCACCCTTACTCAATGTCTTAATGATTGATTTTTACTATCATTTGATAATTATAAAATTGTCTCACTATTATACAATTTTATTATTATTATTATTATTATTATTATTATTATTATTATTATTATTATTATTATTATTATTATTATTATTATTATTATTATTATTATATATACAAGCTTTAATCATATTTATTTATTGCAAAAATGTAATCAATATTTTTACTAATAATATTTTTTATATCTTTGGTAGTATTTGATAAATATAAAATATTATTAATGATGTTTTACGACATGATTCAAATCTAATATTTAATAAAATGTTACTAAAATTAATAGGTAATTTTTTTTATAATATTTTCATAATATTTTTTTAAATATTGTTAAAAGTCATACGTATATTAGTGTTTTATGTGACAAATATTATGTGAAAAACTATAGCTGTTAAAATATAGAATAGTAAGTCACTTGTTTCAGGATAAAAACATACATAAATTCCATCTCATTTTCTAATGAAAGATTAGACTTAAATCATTAGCTTATTTATGATTTTATTACTTTTTATTGAATTTCTCCTTAAATATTTTTTATTAATTTTTTTTTTTTTTTTTATCTCCTACGAGTTTTCCTACAATTCTTAGTTATTTGAGGGAATTTTTGTACATACCGAAAATGAACATGGATATTTGCCTAGTTGTACGAAGGTAATGGTGCCTTAAATTACCGTATCAATCCAAAAATATAATAAAAAATTAAAGCAAAATCATTATAAAATATAAATTTATATTTATAAAAATAACTTAATATATTGGAGACAAAATCTGTGATGATTAAAATAGCGGTACTTCAAAGAAAATTTATAGGCATTCCTCTAAATACAACTCTTATATATATATATATATATAACTTTTTAAAATAATCATATGAGTATTAACTAACTTACAATTTTGATTAATTATATATAATTATATAGTATAATTCTATTTTTTATAATAACTAAGTATTTTCATATGAATCGATTAATCGATTTTTTTATAAAGTATTTAAGTGATATACGTACGTATTAAATATTCTTAAGCTATTAAGTCAAAGAATGTTTGAATTGATCTCATTTAAATAATAAAACATAAATATAAATTATTAAACTAAATAAATTAGTTAAAACGAAGACATGATGTAATAAGTAGAACTCAAATAATTGATCCACAATTAAGTTAATTAAATTATAATATAAATATGTGTATTGTATGATCTAAATTCCAATTTGAAATGACATTGGTTGAAATGAGTGGAGTTTGACCATGAATTTGACAAGATTGAGACGTAGCAAAGTTTGGCAAAGACTAAGATGCACACGAGGTATGAGTCAATTCTTTGCCTACCATATGTCTAGCACCGTTGCTTAAAAATGCATGATAACCCACACTTCTCTATCTCAACTGCAGGTGGGATTGTCTCCCAAGAGGTTGGTTGGTCCAATCATCCCTTAGGTTACCCCCAAAATGTTTTGCCACACTTCTTATTTCCACCTTCTAGATTAATATGGGCCCACCACAGTCACCATCTTTTATTTTATACACATATTAACGCAATCATTCCTAATATATATTTTTCTCCATCTCAGGCCTAGTTTTCAGAGGTGAAGATTACAAAATATACACTTTATGTCACAGTCCTGTCAAGCATTCAACCATTAAAACCAAGATCATCACACAGTTAATTATAATAATTATGTATTAATTAATGACGTGACTGATCTAATACGTTCATCACTTATGCACGTTAAATTTATTAAATAACTTGTCTTAAATCTAATCCTCAAATTGAGGATATTATTGCTAACCATATATACTTTTCTCGGAGGGCATAAATAATAGTATCATACCGTACTACGATAATTGTGAACAATAATTTAATTGGTGAAGCCCGTGTTGTTTCTTAAAACGGAATTTTTAGAGCTGATGAATGTGAATATGCTTACAATATGCAGAAAAGTAGTACCAAAGGAAAGAAAATATCTAACATAAAAAAAAAACATAAAAATTGTTTCTCTCTATTTGTGCACTTGTGCTAAAAAAGTAAATTAAATGCATTTGAGATCGCCCACAAAGATGTAATCATGCAAATCAGTCAAAGCAACAAAACAATATAATTATTCAACAAAAACTAATGTAGTTATTCATCCTTGCATTTCTTGCCACGGTTCAAGTATAAAATTATTAAAATTGAAGTTTTAGATTTTTGAACAAAAAAAATATATTTATTATTGATTTTTATAAAATAAAAGACATCTCGACAAAAGGTTGAATATATAACTTTCATTTGAAATAAACAAATCTTTCTCAAAATTTGTTTGAAACCTCGCTCAACGTGGGTTACCCATGGGAGATGCTAACAAAACATATATGTGACCTTAATTGCCAAAAGCTTCTTGGGCTTCTACAATAGTGTTAAGTTCATTTCTTTGAGCAATAGACGTAAATTATGGTGTGGTTGGAGGTCAAGCATGCATGGATTTCAACAAGAATAGCTACTAACGGCAAACACCTTCCCCGAATTAAGCACGTTTGAGCCCTCACTCAAACACCCATTCAAGACTAGTCCTGAAATTTGTGATATTTCCAGCGAATTGAAAAAATAATTTCATCATAATTATTTGAATATTATCATTTTTTATTTTTTATTTACAAAATCATTAATAATAATTTATTTATAATCAATATATTTAATTTTACACCAAAATATCTTGCTCTTCATTCTTTCTATATAGATCTCCATTGTCTAAATTTTCAGTTTTAAAGTCTAAACTATCTAGATTAACATCATTTTCAATAGAAATTGTAGGATGTTTGATACAAATTTTATGAAGAGCACCATTTTGAAATTCATTATCAATTTCAATTTCTTTTCTTTCTTTTCATTTTAGATTACCTAAATTCTTGAAGATTGTTTTCTAGACAACATGTAAAGACAATTAGATAATAAGTATAGAAAAAAATACAAAAATATGATTTATAAATCAAACAATAAGTTTCTAATGAGTAAATAGCAATGGGATGAAACAATGGTAACTATTCGTTGATTTAAAACCTTCAGCTTAAATCCTTAATTTGTAGTTTCATAGTACTAAATTGTAATATGTTGTGTAATTGTGTTTGTCATTTAAATGGCCTAATACGATAGAGTTAGATAGAGATTAAAGATGAAGGGAATACAATAAAAGAATTTTAAAGTTATTTATATTAATGACAATAGAGAAATTCACGTCAAAAGAAAAGAAAAAGAATAATATATTATAATATCCTTTTTACGTTGAATATTGTGCATAATAATAAATTGTATTATTACAGGTTTATTTTCCTAAAATTATAGGTAAATTTTTGTTAAAAAGTAAAAATATAATTTATTAATTCACTAATTGCTAATGATTATTTTATTTTTATATAACTATTTTTACATAATTTTAATTTATATAAACAAAATAAATAAAAAATTAGAACTCCTATAAAAATGGAGTCTAGTTGCCAACGTCAGGGGAAGTCAAGCCCACCACTGCATCCATCATACCAAGAGAGACCACTCATTCAATAGTTAATTTGTAAGGTTGAAAAACTTGTTTTAATTCTGACAAACGTTTAAGAGAAATTTTAAATATTCTGAAGTGCTACTATGAATCTTCTAAAGAATGTATAAAAGAACAGGTTTAGGAAGAAACACGAAGATTTAGCATATGATAAAAAGAAACTACAAATTTTATAATGCAAGATGAAGATCATGTGTGCTCAGAATGTGGTGTACATAAGCTCAAAAGGTCAGGAACAACGCCTCAAAAAGCTAGACCTTTAACATGAATTTTGACACATTAGCAATATAGCATGAAAAAACATCAGTGGATGATTGAATCCATTAAGATATGTGCCAAAATACTTTAAAAAAATAAGTCCTGATATATCTCAGAAAGCAAGAATTAGAATATCCACAACCAGAAAATTGACTTAAAGAATTCATTTTTTTTTTCTATACAGACTTGACAGTAAATAAGTCTGCTCAAACTAAAAAAAAAACACGTGAAATTAAAAATAAGGTTCCCAGAAAGCAATTATCACGTAAAAAAATTGTGTATATCCTTGGTTAGAAAGCACATGAGAATGTTGACAATATTTTATCATATGCAATTTCACTTCTCGATGGAAGAAATGAAGTCCTCGTTTTGGCTAGTAGACGTGCGTATATGGGCCCACTCAGTCTGAATTTGGTTCACAAGTTAAAGATTCCGCCCTGAACTAATTATTACTTAGTGTTTAACATATATTAACTCCTTTCTTAGTATTGAATATTTTTAATTTATTGACATAAAAAGTTAGAAATGTTAAATTTCTTTATGCTTTATTTGAGTTATGTAGATAAAGTTTTAATTTAAAAATTACTATATTCTATGTATATTTTCTTATATTTTCCATTAATGTTAGGTTAAATATTTTTTTAATTTTTTATTATCGAGCCTGCAGATCAGTGTATTAGACTGAGCTAAGTGGGTTAAATACAAATTAGGCAAAAATATGATCCATTTAATAAAAATCAATCCGAGTTTGATCTATTTAAAAGATGACCAAAATAAACTATACTAAATGGATTGGGCTGACACATATACCTATATTGCCTGGGCCATACAATCAAGGACATTCAAAACAGTATCCTAGTGACTCTCAGAAAGAAGAAACACCAGAGCAGAGACATCCGGTGGTTTCATGTCTTCTTAATGATAATCTTAATTACCTTTGATTTTGATTTTGATTCTGACATTGCATTGCTGCTTTTCTGTAGATGAACATTTGGTATAACATTCAATAATGAAAATAAACATTATGGTGTAAAACTGAAGAATCTGCAGAACCACAAAGTAACATGGAACACATTTGGATCCCCTCGTGTTAGCAGGTAATACCAAAAAGTGGTCACTTTAATAAAAGACAATATTATGTTACAAGAGAGAAAAACAGAAAAACAAAGTTATACACAAACAATAATAAGTGCTACTATAATTATTTTTTGTCTTTCTCATAACATGACCAACACTAACACGAAAAGATACACATCCATATGGAACATTTCTGCAATTCCTAAACCACAAGACACTAACAAACAAAAATCAATCTGAAAATCATAAACAACAAACCAATAAACAGTTCTTCGACCATAATACCAATTAAAGCACTACGAAGTAAACCAAAACCAATTAAACGGCCATGCATAAACCAAAATAATTAAATCAATAAATCACAATTCACAAAACCGATGAAAACAATTTGCAGTACATCAAAACCAATTAAACCAATCTTAATCTGCAGTTAACCAACAAAGGGGAAAAAAAGATGCAGAGAAATATAAATAACAAGAAAAGAAAATGGAGTAAAAATATAAAATACAACATTTTCACCTGTTATCGTGAACTATTATATCATGAGCCTAAAATTTATTACAATATATCTAAATGTGGAAATTATAGAGATTTAGGTAAGAAGGGAGGAAAAGAAAGAATAAAGACTCTGAATAACTGAACCTCTATGTTCACGTCAACATTTAGTGCTAGTGGGGATACATTGGGTTGGGTTTGGATCCAATATTTTGTTACCTAAGTCCAATCCAATGTAGGATGGGTGGTGCAACTTCACCTCTTACGCAAGTTGGTAGTGTGAACTTCCATGATATCATCACGTATATCCCACTGAGTTATTATGAGAATAAATAAATCAGATTTAAAAAAAATATTGGTGTTGATTTTCTTTTCTAGTATGACGTATCATTTTATTTATTTTAAAGCGGGAGAATCTTTTATCTCTTAAACTTTTTATTTTTGTTCTTTTACATAAAGTGTTTGGAAAAATAAATTCAAAAACTTATTTACAAAGTTTAAGAAATAAGCTAAAAAAATTAATTATTTTTTTCTAAAATTTATTGAATTTTTCTTTTTTATTTGTATAGATGATGTGTATTGTCTAGAAAGACAATCTTACTCGCACAAAATTACTATAAATAACAAAACTTACTTTATTTATTTATTGGTATTTAACCTGGATACTATTATTTGAGTTCAAATAATGTGTTATTTAATAACAAGCTCAATAGTATATAAATATTTTAAAAAACATAAAATAATCACAAACTATTTATAAAATAAATTTCGTAAAATCTCTTTTAAATGCTACTTAAATTTGTTTTCATATAATAAAAAATCATATAAAAAATAAAAAGGCTTAGTTTCCTTTTTTTTTCTTTCAAAATTTTGTATTTTTATAAATTTTGTCTTGAAAGGTTTTTTAAATTTGATTTACAAACTTTATTGTTCAATTTAATTTAGTGTTCAATCCAATGTAAGGGAATTAAAGGCTAAAAAAAATAAAATCCATTTTGGCCTTTAATCTTAGGAGAAGTGGGAATTGGAAATCCTCGTCCTCACGGAAAGCACGATACAGGAATAGGACTCCAACATTTGTGCAAACCACGCCAGAATTTCATTATTTTCAAGTTCCATTAACCAACGCTCAACTTTCCCCGATTGTGCTACGTTGGCACACCACCAATTTTCGGGGAACCAGCAAAGAAACAAAACCAAAAAAGGGTGCAGTTTTTCAAAATAACCCTTTCTTATTCATCAACCACCTCCATCTGTGTCCACCTGCAATTCTTCTCCTCTCGCTATGGGTTGCGGCTCCTCCTTTCCGAGTAATCAAATTCTACCTATCTTGGGTTTTGCTCTTCATGCATTTATGCCTAAAGTTTTAGTCTTTTCCTCAAACTCTTACGTTTTCTTGTTGATTTAGCTCTGCAGCTCAAAAGGGGTTGAAAAAAATTATATTTTTTGACAGATTGTGGTTTTGATTTGTGATTTTGGGGTTGTGGTTTAATGGGGTTCGGTTGTTAGAAGTAATTATTGAGTTTTAGTTTTGACGCGGTTTGAGGGTAATTGATTTTGTGTTTTCAGATAGGGATTCAAGGCAGTTGGGTCGACCCAATCCCGAGCATGGTGGAGGGCAGGACGCCAAGAATCTAAGGGTCAAGGTATTTGTGTAGAGTTCTTGGATTGCTCATGTTTTGCTCATTTCTTTGATTTTTTTTTTTAAAGAATTAAGAAATAAGTTTTTTCTTTTCTTTTCCCAATATGGTGTCATACATTTACCTCTTCTTTTTTTTTCTTTTTTTTTTTAAAATTTTGGATATGTTGTTTAGTGTGGAAGTGAATATTAGGATAGGAAAGTTGGGGAGATTTTTTTTTTTTTTTGTTGCAAATGATTAATTTCCTGGATTTTGTTTCGCTTTGTTTCTGAATAATTTTGAGTTATTGTGATTCTGTGGTGTCTGACATTGGACTTGTGCTTGTTGAATAGCTTTGTGCAAAACTGTTTAAAGACCCTTTCTTCGTTGAGCGGGCTTTGTATTTGTTGAAAAATTAGTCTAGCTTTTGTTTGGATTGGATGCTTCTTTTCGAAAAAAGTTTATTAAATAAACAGAGTTCAACACACTGCCTAATTCTGTTCATTCTTGTTCCGTTGCAATTGAATGAATGATTTAGTACATTTACTTTCGTTTCAATAAACTATGTTGTAAGATCTGCTATTTGCCAAGAGTATTAAAAAGAATCACATTTGGAGTTCCTATGTATGATTATTTTCGCCCATAACCAGTCTTTTGTAAAACTTAGTTATGAAAACGTGTACAACGTAGGGCCAGACATTATAAAGAATCTGATTCGCTTTGGATTCATAAATAACTAATATTACCAGAAATATTCACCTACTGACAAGGAATTCCACACAATAGCCAGAAAAAGGAATCTGAAAATATTTCCTCTAATATTTTAATATTCTGGTCAAATTACTATACCCATTTTTTTTTAAAAGAATGACACAATGATGAAAGAAAACATAATAATTTTGTTGATTATCTAAAAGACTAAAAGATTGAGAACCATATATTTATCTTGATTTTGTCAACATACAAATCTTGCTTTGACTATGAATTGTTATTTTTTATTTGTCACAAGTTTTGATACATTAATTAGTGACAAATGTTGAAATACTTACTACGCAGAAATTCAATCTGCTAAAAGAATGGATTGCATTTGTTGATATGATTATGGTCTTTAATTAACAGAATGAATGAGTGGGAAATATATGGCAATGGATGAAAATCTAGTGTTTCGTGTAACCTTTATGTCTTTATTTACTAGACTGCCCAAAGAAAGAGTGAATGGGAAATATGGTCATAGATGAAACTTTAATATTTCTTGTAACCATAGTAGTCAATAGCAGCTACAGTGGCTGGGATAGTAGTCTCCCATGGCAGAGCGGCACTGTGGGACGACAAAGACATTGTTGCAACACGTTTTCGTGTTGCAGTCGGAGTGGCAGCTATTATGGTGGAGCAGGTCGGCCGTGATCACGCTCTTGGAGCGTTTTTGCACCTGCTACAGTGAAGACCCTATGAAATACCTCCATTATTTGAGGTTGACTACTATGCTGGTGAGGCAGAGGTGTTTCTGCAACTTCCAGCGAACAACTTCTAGTCAACTAGGCAGATATATATATATATATATTATTTTATTTTATTTTTTTTAAGGAGAAGAAGAAATTAGGAGGTGGTGGCTGATGAGAGAGAAAAAGACTAAGGTTTCAGAAAGATAGTGATGGCTGATGAGCGAGAGAAAAATAAACTAGGGATTCTCTTGTTGTTTTTGGATGAAAGTAGGTGTTGGGCCTGCATCCCAAATTGGGCCACTCTCCATCCTAAAACTAGGGAGTTATTTTTTACTGTTTTTTAAAATTAATCATATATTATAGTTATACTATTATAAAACTATAAAATACTCTAATATTTAGGAATATAGAAACAAAATAATATTTAAATAAAATTGTAATAATTTAATAAAATTAATATAATAATAAGAAATATATAATAAGAAGTAGAAAGAACGTAAAAATATTATTAAACATACACACATACTTATATATATATATATATTAAAATAGTAGCTATCCCATTTTTAGGGTCGGCCACTCTGTGCCGCCATCCAGGATTATATGCAAGCAATCAAGTACCAGTTACAAATAGTTAAGTAGTCATATATTCTTCCTATTCTTTCTATTTGCTAATTTACAATCAGGCCACTGTTAGAATATGAGTTCATAGAGAAGAAAGGTTTGGGGACCAGTATAAGTGTTTGTGGAAAACCAATAAGAATGAACATCAATATAGTTTACTGAAATTTCTGTGTATAATAATGCTTTTTTGTCTTTAACAAATCTTTGAAGATGAAGGGATTTATTTGAAATTAATCACAACAAATTCTGTTATACTGCCAATGTTTTCTTGTTTAACCTTTAAAGGAAGCTGTAACTAACCTTTAAATGTCACTGAAAACAGCTTGTTCTCTTAGGTGATTCTGGTGTTGGTAAAAGCTGTATTGTTCTACGATTTGTTCGTGGTCAATTTGATCCAACATCCAAGGTAGAAATATGTTACTTTTAGTACTTTGATTTTATTTTTAATGTAAATTTTCTTAATATTGTCTGACATAAATTTGTTGTCTTCTTGATATGTTAATTATTCCATGGAATTGTTCTTATATTTTTAGACTTTGTAATGTAAGGTAACCGTTGGAGCTTCTTTTTTGTCGCAAACAATAGCTCTGCAAGACTCTACGACAGTCAAGTTTGAAATATGGGATACTGCTGGTCAAGAGAGGTGACTGTCATTTATCTTTCCAGATTACACATAATCTATTGTACAAGCCATTAGGAGAGCTCAACTATACATTCTGTTTCTCATAACATTCCCCCCTTTTCTTATTTCGGCAACAAATACTTTCTGAAGTAAAGCTTGTTCGCTAATTATCTATTTCAGGTACGCAGCATTAGCACCACTCTATTACCGTGGTGCAGCAGTTGCAGTTATTGTCTATGATATAACAAGCCCAGAATCTTTCAGCAAAGCACAGTACTGGGTTAAGGTAGATTTGCTGTTATTACATGGTTCTATATTGTCATTTCTTGTTTGCTTAGTTGTTTGAAATTTTGAATGATATGTATAACAAAC
This sequence comes from Mucuna pruriens, assembly GCA_025330945.1. Lineage (NCBI taxonomy): Eukaryota > Viridiplantae > Streptophyta > Magnoliopsida > Fabales > Fabaceae > Mucuna > Mucuna pruriens. The sequence goes on along the minus strand of JAENHJ010000361.1, from coordinate 1,961,516 downwards.
AATTCCCTTTTCTGTAGTCTGGAACTATGCAATGATGGATAGAATACAATCCTATTTTAGTGTGAAAAGGAATAAAAATAAAAAAATCTTATTCATAATAGGGATCCCTCCTGCTTTTTTTTCTTTTTTTGCTTAAGGTAAAGGTTTCGACGAAAAAAGAAAAAGAAGGAAAAGCAATTTTGAATTGCATCAAAAATATTTTTTTTTATTTGGTATGGATAAAAGATCTTCCTATGTTATACTATTTAATTCTCGAGGATGAGTCGATTTGATAGCTCAGATATCGTTATTCATGATATTGATCCGATTTGATATCATCGAAATTGAATTTATACCATTGTTGTATTTATCTATGAAAAACCCATTTCCTTCATTTATAATCTTCATAATTAGGTAATTGCAGTCACCAGATGGATGTTTATCATGACTTGATAGCAATATCCCTACCTAACATGCCAGCAGGTAACAAGGAAGTTAAAGACATTGATGCTCTGTCTTTGATCTGGAATTGGATGATAATTATGTGAGCTAGGATGTGCAAGCATTGAAACTTGCTTGTACTAAAAGGTTTTATATTGGTAGAGGAGAGATAAGGTAAGAGAAGGAATGATATGTGCACTGAAAATTTGAAGCTGTAGTACCTTTAAACAGTGGTGGTGCATCTTTTGCTGTTTCAAAGGCTTATTGACAGACAAGTCACTTGAAAATTTGAAGGAGTAGAAAGCTATGGGCCTATAGAAATGTAAAATTGGAACTCCCATGTCAATCTGCATTAATTTTGCTCGTAAGAATAAATTGCTATAGAATTAATCTTGTTCATAGATGATAGGCCAATGAAGCTATTCCTGGTACTTATCACCGAAAACTTGTCCTGATTGAGTTGGCAAAAATCAAGGAGGTATCTTGGATCAATTTACACAATTTAGGTATCTTGGATCAATCATACAAAGTAACTGAGACTCAGAGGGATAGAGGGAGATGTAAATCATTGGATCCAAGCTGGTTAGATGGAATTTCAATGAAGTATTCTTTATGATTGAAAGATGCCACTTGAGTTTAAAAAAAACTTTTAATGCATAGCCATATCCAGCAATGATTTATGCTACTGAATGTTAAGCAGTAAAGTGCCAACTAGAGCGTAAGTTATTTGTTGTAGGAAATGAGAATATTGAGAAGGATTGGTGATTATACATGATAAGCTCAGGAATGAATGTATTAGAGGAAAAGTAGGAGTAGCACATAGAGGGAAAGATGGTAGAATTGCACCTAAGATCAATTGAGAAAATCAATAGCAACCTTAGTAAGAAGAGTTGATTAGAGGATAGTCCATTAGTTACAGTGAAAGACCTAGAAAAGCTCTTGGTGAAACCATTAAGAAGGACTTAGAAATAAATGAACTCTCCAAAGCCCTAGTTTCTACAAAACACAAAGGTGTTGTTGGATCTGTATGAGGACTTAGAACTAAATGGCTTCTCCAAAGGCCTAATCTTTGTTAAGATGTCCCTTATTGGCTAGGAATATAGCCAAAATACTCCTCATAAGTCTTGGACAATCCTCCTCCCTTGATCTAGTCTTTGAGATTGAGTTAGGTTTCGTCCATTTCCAATATTGTATTGAAGCTTATCTAGTCTTGAATGATGTTGGGCCATCCATAGATGTCCAGTTTTGCAAATTTTACACTCCCAAGTATCCATTCCTGAGAGTGAGAGATGTGTGTTAAGATGTCCCACATCAGCTGGAAATATGGCCCAAATACTCGTTATCGGGCTTGGGCAATTCTACTCCTTTGAGCTAGTTTTTGGGATTGAGTTACATCCACTCCATTTCTAATAGTTTTTTGCATTACCCAAAGGTGGTTTGATCCATATATGGTAATGGTATACCTAATGGGAAATATTTTTTTGTGTTCTTGTTCATAGAAAAACACAAGAAATTCATAATATTTGCGTGTAGGTGGGAATTAATATGTTCTTAATATTGCAATGGACTGTTTTTCGTCATTCTTCCTTTTGCACATGAGGTTGCATTTATTGGCTTCTGTTGGAGTTGGAAAAAAATCTAATCACTATTGTTATAGAATGAATTGTTGGAAAAAGATATCTGAAGAATAAAAGGGATAGCAAATAGTTCTCTTTGACATATTCATAATTGGCATCTCTTTGATGAACTTCCATTATGCTGTTATATACATCTTATATGTTATAAAAATCATTAAATATGAGCTTTTTTGTTAGGAGCTACAAAAACATGGAAGCCCTGATATAGTGATGGCATTGGTTGGTAATAAAGCTGATCTTCTCGAGAAGCGGGAAGTGGCTGTCCAGGTAATGCAACACTCCTCTATAATATAGCTGTCTTATAAAAAAAATAATCGTTTGTTTTTCTCATAAAGTATGCCTTACTGTTTTCATGAAGGATGGCACTGACTACGCAGAGAAGAATGGTATGTTTTTCATAGAGACATCCGCAAAGACAGCAGATAATATAAATGAACTATTTGAGGTATGTTTGATGTTTACTTCCTTCAAGTTATTAGATTATAAAATTAATCATGACATTTTGTATTTGGAAAGAGTGAGAATGTATGAATAATTGAAAATAGTTAGTTGTTGTGATTGTTATGGCAATGATCACATCTTACCTTGTGTAACGTAACTCCACAATTATTTAACCTATATTAAATATCCATGATCATAGTTTTATCTTCTGTATCATAAAATGATTTGGGAATCGATGTCTCTTGTGATTGAATGAATATAAGGTGCCAAAATGATATGGTCCTGTTTTGATACTGGTCATATGATCTGAAGTTTAGTCTGTTTAATTTAAGTTCTACAGTACACTCAGGCTACAAGAAGCTTAAGTCAAAAGTGTTGGAATACTGTTTGATATTGACTTGCAGATCTTTAGGATTTTCCAGAGGCTATGCTAGTAGTGAATTTTCGGTTTTAACTCTGATCTTTGGTCTCTTAGGACATTGTTGACTATGCTACTAGCAAGCGTTCCCATGATGTTCTTGCTGCCTGAAGATAGTTGTAGCAAACTCATATATACCTATTGGAGGGGCTAAAGATGATCTTGGAATAGAAATCCCGTCCTACAAAAATCCAAGATTGAATCTTTTCCAACAAAGGTAATATCTTGGTCTTGGAATACATGAGGGAGTTAACTGATAAAAAATAATATAAGTTAGAGAAACCGAAATAGAATGGCCCGGGCTACATTTTAAGGTTATGCAAGATTGCTACTTGTAGAGAAGTTCAACAAGCATGCTGGAAAGCTCCAACTGCTAGGTAGCCTCCTACATGTGAAAAGGACCAAGCCTCTCAAGAATCACAACCATTGGATTCCTGCTAATTATACACTGAGGATATTAAAGAAAGATAAAAAATGTAATTTGCAACCAAGCATGAATTTTAGTATGAAAATAACAACACTTCATTAATAAAAAATTATTGATGTGTTATTCTAAAGTACTTGCTGTTTCTGACCTATAATAATTAAAATTTGTTGAGAGAGACCCCAGAATTAGGTTGCTGCCTCTAGTCAGGCTTGAATAACATTAGTTACAGATTAGTTAATTGTGTTATTGATGCAATTCAAGAAGTGCTTATTTTACAACTTTGATGACGTATAGCCAACAAGGAGAATAACAATATCAACGAAACCTCTAATTTTAATCCAATTTCAGCCTGAAGTTCTGATTAGGATCTCTAAATATTTTTTTTCATTTCCTTTTTTGGGGCTGAAAAGGAGGTCTTAGATGTTTTATGGGGAAGGGGACAGAGGCTGAAATGTAGGCAAAGTGGCCTGGCTAGGATTGAATCCTAAGAGACTTGGTACTGCTTAAGCCGCAGCTCCTGGTGTTCCCTAGTCCAATAATGTCATGGTGTGCTTAAATTGTAATTCATGTCAGCATGCTTGATTTGTCAGCTGAATTTAATTGTTGTTTTATTACTATTATTTTTGGATAAAGATCTAAATACCTTAGCTATATAATAGATAGATATCATCACTGTTGACTTTTACTCTTAGCCTCAACATTTTGACATTTATGATAAAATTTTAAGTGGTAGATAAAGAGCATGTTTATGCAGTTTTTTTTTTTTTGGTGCATTGCTCGTGCATTATTTAATTTAGACCTTTATGGCCAAATCAGTCTTATTAATTATGATGTTTTGCCCTACCCAAATCCCCATATTTTGATATATCATTATGAATTTCACACATCCTCTTGGACATTCCCATTAGGCTTAATCATTGAAATGTTTATTTTCTCAGGAAATTGCCAAGAGACTGCCTCGCCCATCAGTTATTTGATGTGGCCAGATAGCAGTTCAGCAAGGGATCTGCATTTGCTTTGGATCCTCCAAAACTGTAATGTATGGATTATGTTTATGTATAATATTGTGATTAGATATATCTGTGGTCTTTTCATCAACCTGTAATAATATCATTATCATGGACACCATGTCAGATAGATGATATATATTAGGCTATGCTTTGTGACCCACACGAGTCATTTCTATTATGATTTCATATCCCTTGTTCATTGGGGTATGCCTAAGTGAGACACCCATGCATTTGGATTTGGTTGTTGTAGACCATGCTTTGTGGGACCCACAAATCATGGCTGAATTGAACGTATTTGGATATTGGTGGTTGTATAAACCTTGGTGTTTCACCCATTTTAATACCACTACTTCAGACTACTATTTTTTACTTAGTAGGCGTTTGGAATCGATTTTTTGGATTTATGAAAGTATTTTGTAACTTTTTTATAAGTTTCACTGTCTAAGCTTATACTCATTGAATAAGTATTTAATTTAAAATGTTTATTCAAACATCATCGTTGAGCTTGAAATTTTGAGGCTACGAATAGAACTAGAATATACTTTTGTTGGGAAAAAAGATAGTTATTTGCACAATTTATCTAAACTCCTTACAACACCTAATACAAACATTAAGCTTGATCCACGAAAAAGAGGGCTTAATTGAAATATTGGGATAACGTATTGCTATGCTACCAAGTAACATTATATAATATGTAGCCAATTAAATATTTTCTTTTAAATACCATTTTTTTAATAAAATGTGACTTGCATTTCCTTTACGCAACGTAGGTGAGGATGACTTACTAATGAGTAATGAGTAAAGGCATGTCAAAAGTCAAATGGAAAATGACATACAATAGGACTTTGCTATTTCATTTCTTAATTCACTTTTGTTTTAATAAAAATAAATAAGTGCCAGGGCTGCTAATACGCGTATTTTAGTGGCTGCTTTGGGTTGCAAATTTCTCGTTTATTTTAGTGGCTGGCCACGCGTATTGATAGAATACGCAGTTGACAGCATCTTGACATGTCGGCAAAGATAATTAGAAATTTTCAATGTGCTTTTGCCGTTTGATAAGAAATTTCCAAGATCATGATTGAAATGTAGATTTGTCAAAATGTTTACAACTTAATACAATTATAATCTGCGTTTTAGAATTGACAATTTACCTCAGAACCTTCAATTGTCAAAAGATGAAGAATTTGAGTTAATGGTAGAATTTGAGTTGATTCAGTTTTCAATGTAATAACTTGTTTTTATCCTTAATAAATTTTATTTATATAAAATGCTCTTTTGAAGAAAAAATAGTTTATAAATTTACAACTTGGCAGAATAAATTTGATAATTCAGTAATTTTGTAGTCTGATCAATTTTTTTGTTACGTGTTGCACAATTTAAAAAAAATATATTTAGGCGTAGTTGCATTTGATCTGAATTTATATTTTTCTTATATATTTTGAGAAGTATGCATGGGGTTAATCTCACATTTATATCTGTAGATATATTCGGTCATGAATTAAAAAAATACATTATTTATTTTTTATTTTTAGAAAAAGTAGCTCCATTAAATTACCTTAATCTTGTAAAGAGATGTTTATCTTTATTTGTATTTATACCAAAAAAAAAAAAAGGATTTCTTATTTTCATATCCAATTTTAACTTTTTAAAAATTCCATTTTTAATAATCGAAATGTTTATAAAAAAATAATAAAATTACAATCTTTTTACATATAGTAGTAATTTACTTTCAAACACTTGTCAATTTCTTATTCTCTAATGGTTAACCACTTACCTCAAACGCTATCTTGTTCTTTTAATTTTAATTTATCTATATCTATTATATCATTTTAAATGATTTATCTATTTAGTCCCTTAATTTTTTTTAGTTTTACAATTATCATCATCAATTAATTATTAAAAAGTTAAAGAGTAAATATTTATTTAATTTTAAGTAAAAAATATCACATTATAAAAACTTTAACTAAGAATAATTAAATATTATAAATATAAAATATTATCAGTTTTATTGATGACTAATTTCTATTAAAAAAAATTAAAATTAGATACTCTTAACATAATCTTTATTCTTAATCAAGTTTTTTCAATGAGTAATATTGAGTATCTATATAACCATTTTATTACATAATTATAAAAATTACTTTTCTATTTTAAAAATCAATTTATTTAAGAGTAAAAATTATTAGGGCAAACTTTATCTTTTCGGATATATATATATTTTCTATACAGAGAGCAAAAAGTTGAACCCGAAACACAGGAGTTAGACGACAACTTTGTCTTTGTCCACCTTAGTTGGTTTTATCGCGCGAAATTTGATCATAAACAAAAATAATTTTCCCACTTTAAACAAAATTTGAGGGGGTAAAAAGCAAAAGAAAAAACATTTTGCAAAAGCACAACTTGGTCAAAGTTGAGGAAGAGATCACCATTGGTTTTCTTCTCTCATAGTCTCTGTCTTACCTACGAACGAGGCAAAGTCCTTGTCAAAAGGTCAAACGCAAAACCCCTATGTTCTTCAATTCTTTCCAATTTCAATTCCATTTCATTTCATCTTTCCCAAATTCTCAACAAGCTTCTCTTTGAGCTCTGTGCACCCCAATCCCATGGTGGGTTTCAATTCTTCACCTTGATCCTTCCCGTCTCCGATTATTTCCCACACTTCCCTCATCTGGGTATCCCCTATCACCTTCCGAATTTGAGGCACCCTCGATCTTGTGGTCAAATTTTGCAACTTTGACTTCTTCTCCTTGTGTTTCAACATGGGTGGGAGTGAGAGCTCCAAGGGCGTGCTTATGGATCGTTTGGTTGAGTGCATCAAGGAGATTACTGTGTTGCCTGAGTGTCAGAACATTTGCAAGAGAGTCTATGGGGATTTGGTTCGCAGGGTTAAGCTTCTGAGTCCTCTCTTTGAGGAATTGAAGGATAGTGATGAGTCCCTCAGCGAGGAACAGCTTCAGACCTTTGAGTCTCTCTTGGTTGCTTTGGATTCAGCTAAGACCCTTTTAAAGGCTGTGAACCATGGGAGTAAGCTTTATCAGGTATGGCTTTCTGGTTTTGTAGGTGACTCTAGTATTATCAATGGTTTCTCTTCTTGTATATGTTGAGCCATTTATACTATTATTTATATACACAAAATCTAAATCAATCCTAAAGGAAATTAAATAATATGACAGAGCTATCTTAAGGAAATTAAAATAAATTAGGGAACAGGAAAATAGAATCAAGATAACGTCATGATAGTATTAGTATATCAACATATCTTAACACTCTCAAAGCATGTATATCATATGCATTTAGCTTGTTACATATGTATACTATCAAGTTGATCCTTAGAACAAACAGATGAGGTCTTGATGATGAAATTGGTCCTTGGAACAAAGAGATGATTTTGATGATGGCAGAGTGGATCTTTTCTCTAATAAAATGACAATAAAAAATTATGATCAATTTGGCAAAATAGAAGTCCCAAATGTGGGAGCAACCAATAAGCCTAACTTAGGAAGAAAAGAAAAAGAAACTTAACCACCGAGTAGAAGTTGCAAGCCTACACTCAATGCTTGACCACCGAGCAAAAAAGTAAATCGAACATGTCTTAACCATATAAGTAGAAGCTAACCTCGTCCAGTCATGCTTAACCACTTTGCAAAACTCATCAGCATCACCAATTTAGAAAGAGAGGCTTAATCACCATGTAAGGTAGAAGCAAAACCAATTAATATCAATGTTTAACCCACCCAAAGCAAAAGCTCATCATCAATGCTTAATAAACACTAAGGGCAGAAGCAAATAATCTCCAAATAGACATAACCAAATCTTCAAGAATAGCCATAATAGGCAAATGGAAAGAGAAATCTTGAACCAAAATAACATATAAGATCTTGACAACCTCAAGAGCCATGACTAAACATATAAAAGAGACCTTAAAGGCAATATTAACATGGTGATCACACCTTGGAACGGTATATCTATGGTGGATGTCAACGCTCTAGTGTCATATTGAGATGGAAAGAATGATTTTTCTTGTATATTGTTGAGCAATTTGTACAATTATTTATATACACAAAATTTAAATCAATCCCTAAAGTTTAGGGATTATGATCAAGCTAGCTAAGGAAACTAAATACTAAAATAAAAAAATAAAAACAAGAAAACAGGAAAACAAGACAATGAGGATAACATCATGATAGTATCTCAGTATATCTTAATAGATTGATTTTCATAAAGTGGGAGAAAGTAGATGAAAAGTTGTATATTTTCTAATATGAGATGCCAATGTTTTGTTTTTGTGGTGATTGCTTTTTAAGAAGATTGAACAATAAAATTCTGCTTTGTAGTTGCCTGTATCCTAACAGTGCCAAATTGCTAATCACCAAAACTTCATGTTACACCCTTTCCTCGTGTTGGATTGTACGTGAGGTGCAAATGCTTTCTACCTGTATCTTTCTTGAACATTGGAGAAAATTTTCACTAGCTTCAATCACAAATTCCCAAATATAATAGCAGGAATATGAAAATTATGTTCTATTGCTGAAACCAGGCCTTACCTGTGCAAGTTTCTTCCTTCCTTGTGTACAGTGAATTAGCTGACTATTTCATATTTCATTGTGGATAAATATCATTAAAATTAGAGTAAGAGATTATAATATCTGCAGATGCTCTATGCCTTGTGGTTCAGTTTTGTTACCGAACATGTTGGTTGACCCTGACCATTAATTTTAATCTAATCAATGCTTTACGTGTCTCAGGCTTTGCAGAGGAATGATACAGCAGATAAGTTCCAAAAAATAACTGAAAAAATCGAAGCTGTGCTCAGTGAAATTCCTTACAACAAACTTGAGATGTCAGAGGAGGTTCGAGAACAGGTAAATCTTTATCATATATTGAAAGGAGACCAACAATACCATATACAATTCCATGATGATTCAAACCTTTTCCTACCATTTCTACTAATCATATTTGATTTCTATGCTTTCAAACTTCTGTGAGTGATGTTTTTATTTTTCACAACTATTTTCAGATTGAACTGGTGCATGATCAATTCAAAAGAGCCAAAGCTGAAACAGAATTTTCTGATAAACAACTAGACCTGGATATGGCAATAGCACAAAAAGAAAAAGACCCTGATCCTGCTGTACTCAAAAGACTTTCTGAGAAGTTGCATCTGAGGACAATAAATGACCTAAGGAAAGAGTCTAGTGAATTACATGAATTGTTGATCACAAGCGGTGGAGAACTAGGAGACTCTTTTGAAATGATCACATCCCTTCTTAGCAAACTGAGGGACTGTATGCTCACAGAAAATCCTGAAGTTGACACCAGTGAGAGTGAAAAATTGTCAGTTAAGCACAGGTCTCCTGTGATTCCAGATGATTTTCGATGTCCTATATCTCTTGAACTAATGAAAGATCCAGTGATTGTCTCTACTGGTCAGGTATAATCCGAGATTGTATTTGTACGTGGCACTGTTCTAAGATACAAGTTATGATCATTCATAAACTTTCTGCTTTCTTTTGCAGACATATGAAAGATCTTGCATTCAAAAATGGCTTGATGCTGGTCACAAAACCTGCCCCAAGACACAGCAGACACTTGTGCATACAGCCCTTACCCCTAATTATGTTTTGAAGAGTCTGATTGCATTGTGGTGTGAAAGCAATGGCATTGAGCTACCAAAGAAGCAAGGGAGCTGTAGAACAAAGAAATGCAGTGGAAGTGGAAGCAGTCTTTCAGACTGTGATCGAACTGCTATTACTGTCTTATTGGATAAACTAGCAAGTAACGATATAGAACAGCAAAGGGCAGCTGCTGGTGAGCTCCGGTTGCTGGCTAAGAGGAATGCAGACAACCGAGTATGCATTGCTGAGGCAGGAGCAATACCGCCTCTCGTAGATTTGTTGTCTTCTTCAGATCCTCGAACTCAGGAGCACGCTGTTACAGCACTTCTCAATCTTTCCATCAATGAGAGTAACAAAGGTACCATAGTAAACGCCGGAGCCATACCAGATATTGTAGATGTACTGAAAAACGGCAGCATGGAGGCTAGAGAAAATGCAGCTGCAACTCTCTTTAGTTTATCTGTTCTAGACGAGAACAAGGTGCAGATAGGTGCAGCTGGAGCTATCCCTGCTCTTATAAAGTTACTTTGTGAAGGTACTCCCAGAGGTAAGAAGGATGCTGCTACTGCTATCTTTAATCTATCTATTTATCAGGGAAACAAAGCTAGAGCTGTAAAAGCTGGTATTGTAGTCCCACTGATACAATTTCTGAAGGATGCTGGGGGTGGCATGGTGGATGAAGCACTAGCTATAATGGCAATCCTTGCAAGCCACCATGAAGGCAGGGTAGCAATTGGTCAGGCCGAGCCAATCCCTATTCTAGTTGAGGTTATACGAACCGGCTCACCACGCAACCGGGAGAACGCTGCTGCAGTCTTGTGGTCACTATGCACTGGAGATCCGCAGCAATTAAAACTAGCAAAAGAACATGGTGCAATTGCAGCACTGCAGGAGTTATCAGAAAATGGAACTGATAGAGCCAAGAGAAAAGCTGGAAGCATATTAGAACTCTTGCAGCGAATTGAAGGGGATGAAAATCAGCAAAATTCTTAGTCTCAGTGTTACTTCATTATATAGTGTTGTAGTTCATAGATGGTCAGAGAATTATGTATTATAAACCATGGCCACATTATAGTAGTGTATTCATCTTTTTTATTTAAAACCCAGTAATGGGGAGGCAAACTGTGCAGAAACTTTGTATTATGTTTGGTTGTCATTTGTCTGTATAGAGAGTGCTGTAAATTTTCCATTAAAGATGTTACGCGAGGATTATAGATGGAATAAGTTTCTGCCATTGTCTCTCATAGCAAAGTTTTTAATTCTTGAAACTTTCTGTTGTAGTAAAAGCCAACATTTAAGTCCGTAAACAACCAGAGTGGAGAGATATAATACTCTCAAGCTTGTTCAATTAATATATACCATGCCTGGAATCGTGTCCAAGCTCTGATCAAAATCAAACTATACTTGGAATTCATAGTGTTTAATATGTTCACTAATAATAGTACTATTTATATGTTATCGTTGTAATACTTGTATATGTATATATCAATTGGCCTAATACAAAAAATATCAGAAAAAATGAAACAATTTTCAAAGTTCTCTATTAAAAACAATTAGAGACATTTGAAGAGATTCTGTAGAATTTAGTTTTGATTAGTCATGTAAGTACTTAGGCTGAAAATTAAAGGCGTTTGGTCAAGTTTATAAAAGTGACATGACTTTATTATAAGTTTGTTGTAACTTACTTCAACAAGCTTTTGTAACCTTTGGTTTAGTGACTTCAATCCACGACTAAATGATTTTAATCTTTTTTTTCTCTTTTTCATTGTTAGAATTTTTAATAAAGATGAATATGAAAACATGAAAATATATAACTAAGAGTTGAGTCTAAATTACAATAAATATATAATTACACACAAAATACTAAAGATTAACAACACATTCTTGTAAAAAAAAAACCAACATTAGAAATATAAAATTTTCAAGACTAGCCTTATTAAAAAACTAAATTAAAATAAATAAATAAAACAAATAAAAGTTAAAGAATTAAACTGAAATAAAATAAATAAATTTAAAAAGATTAAAATACCAATTTGAACTATTACATACTATCATAAAATCTTAATTTTACATTTTTTTAGAAAAAAAAAAAAACAAAAAACAAAAACGAACTAGACCCTACTAGGGCCTAAGGAAAGTCCCACTGCTATATGGAATCTAAGAAATCCCAACTAGGAGACCAAGAAGGTAAAGGGAACAATGAAAAAAATATGACTAACCCATCAAGGGGTATTGAACTTGAAAGCAAATGTAACATTTGAGCTAAGCTAAAATAACAATTTTTTGAAAACTTCTAAATATGAGAAACTATTTTAAAATGAAAGAATGTCCCTAATAGTACTGACAACTCCAAACATGTTATTTGATAAAAGAAAGGAAAAATCTATCAATTCTAGACTAATCAGTATTTTAAAATTTGAACTAAAAGAGTATTGAATCATTGGTTAAATCAGAAAATCACCAATTAAATCGAATAAACCCACCTCAACAAATTATATATATATATGTCCACATCAATTATTTAGTATAATAGTATACATTGTGACTCCAACTAAAAGGGTGTGGATTTGCTCCCAACCAACATAAATTGTGTTTTTCTCCCAAAAGTAAGTTGCATGGAACATGCGTGTGCTACAATTAAATTTGGAACTAATTTTAATATCAATCAAGCAAAATTCTCTATTCAATATCAATAGTCTGAAGTGTATGTTTAAATTCACGTTAGATTATCTAAAATTACATCAAAATATTAATTAACATAATTTTTTATAAACATTCACGCATTTAGTTTCATACTGAAAAAATAAATGTCTAAAATTAATTGAATTGGAACAATTTTAAAAAACTTGTGTTAGATTAAAAGTTTACCTTAAATTTTACTATTATCTTGCTTTTAAAATAAAAACATCCAGTCATAAATTATTTCACTTTAAAATCAATTATACAAAATCAATTTTCCAAACACCCCTCAAACACACTAGATACTTTATTGTTTACTCTTCTAAATGTGCACAAGTTTATAGATAAAAGATATAGAAGAGTCAAGTCAAACATTTCAAGCCATTTATTTAATTGAATCAAATTTAAAACTTGTGATTAACTAATTTTAAAAATTGATAAGTTTAAATTTCACTTACCTCATTTATAACCTAATTGTTATTCAATCTATGAAACATTATTGAGATAATTTAAGTTTATTAATTTAATTTTTAATGTACATTCTTATTATAAAAACACGCATAATATGAACTATGCAAAATATTTTATTGTCAAGGAGCTCTGGTTATTTGTATAATCAAACTTTAAGTCAAGTTTTAATTTGTTTAACAAAACCAAATTTGATTTGATCGAACATCTAATAACGAATTGAGCCTAAATAATTCACATACATCTCAGATCATTTTCACCTCTGGATACAGGAAACAGACTGAATTTTGCTGTCACTAAACAATTTGTCATGTTAGGCTATGAAATAAACATCATCGGACTATTTTATAATACGATATAGGTATATTCATACATATAATTAACCAAAAGGGGGAAAAAGCAAGTAATAATTATATAAAGGCAACTATGAAATATTATCACCTTGTAACAAGAGTGATGATTGATCCCACACTTCTATAAAACATTATGATGTTGTAGCCAGCGTAAAGACAACACTCAAGCAGGGATTATTCCATGAAGGAGTGTGGGAACACTTCAATAGTCTTACCAAGATGTATATAAATTTAAACTCCCATGCCATAAGTACAGTTGGTAAAAAAAAAAACTCAAAAGCGGGATTTCAACGTCTAGAATTGATATTGCCGCCATTTAAATTTTCAAGGGGGGAAAAGACTTATGTCACTTAATATATTCAACTAAAATCACGAATAACACACTACTAATATAAGTAGGCAAACCCGTTGCATACAATGCTCGATCATATGCCTCATTGAAATTTGAAATAGAGCATAGAGAAAAATAGCGCTCATACTATTAATTTCAGACAGTCCCCTCAAAGGACTAGGTTCCTAATCCCCCAATTGCCCCTCTTAGAAAATCAACACAGGAGGTATCTATAGCACCAATTAAGCTTTCATCACAGTATCGGTTTGGATCGTCCAAAAAGAACTTGCTTAGGCATAGCATTCGTAAGGCATCATCAAGATAAATTCACCACCACAAACAAACATACTCGGGATGCTAAACTGACAAAACTACACTCATTAATCAACCTAGCTTTTCCATAAATGTTTCAACCAAGGTTTGGCCATTGACTATTTTTGTTGTTGCAATAATCAAATCATATGCCATGCCCTCCTGCAAAATAAACCACATCAAGATTAGGATATAAGAACCAATCAAGAAGATTTATTTCTAATCCCCAGTCAATTGAATAAAGCAGGATATAAGGAAGAGGAGACAATAAATTCTCCAGTGCAAAACACACATGGGGTGGTCCAACAGTGAACCAAATCAACTACCTTACGATGAATATGAAACAAATAAGACCTGAACAGTAGTACACTTGAAAATATATTTTTTATTCCTATTTTTTGCGTCCGAGGTTCTGCTTTTGTGAGTAATAACATGTTCATCCTCTTTCTGAAAACACTAACCATCACATATTCTAGTCCGAAGTCCAAATAGTCTTTCCAGCTTTCCCTTGTTGCTTTCTCCACAACCGTATCCCCTATGGACCCTCTTCTAATTTTTTGCTTCTCTCCCAACAGTTTTTTCTTCTATCCTACTGGGATAGTTTGAATAATCCCTTCTTAGATCCTCCAAGAAATCAAATTTGATATAAGTATCTAGTCCAATTTGAGGGGCATATAGTAAAAATATCCACTGTTTCCTGTGATGATTTGATCACCTTCAAGTGTTCCTTCCATAGAGATCCTGATAGGGCCCATGATGCTAAGTCCGACATGGGAGGAGTTATAGCCGGCCAGCAAAATGAAAGGTCTGCCATTTTCAGTGGTATGGACGGCAACTGTCACTAAAATGAAATCCTCCTTCGGATTTAGCAGGTTGGACCAATGATAGAAACCAGAATAAAGGATATGGTCTCAAGAAGTATTTATGAACGAGAAACAAAGGATATAAAACCAGAATAAAGGATATAAGAGTAAGTACAGATAGGTAATCAGAGCAACAACTTCTCAGAGAGGTAATTCTCTCTGCCCAACCGAATGACCCAGACAGGTTTCTTCCTCCGTAACCCCCTCCTCATGCACATACCCTTCCTTACATACTCTTCATGTGAATTAGCTCACCCCACTACTAACTAACTACACCGGGGTCCTTCCTACCTATTCCTTATGTGTTTGGTAAGTTATAAAATAGGAATTGACTTTAAAATCCTTTTTTAAGTTGTGTATTTAGAAAATAGAAATCCACTCAACTTTGGTTGGATTTCATATCATTTTAATTATTTGAACCTAACAATTTGATCATTATTAGGCCACCCATTGTACCATCTAGGGGTCATGTGAAAAGTTATCCTGATATTTCTCCACTATTCTCCTGTGCTCACTGAAGAATGAAGATAAGAGAGGACCAGCCACAGATTTCCATTTTAAAGAACACCCCCAAAAATAAAAAACAAATGCTCATCCACTAGGCCACACAAATTTACTAAGCAGGGAAGTCTGTTTACCTGATATTATGGACCAATAACCACATTCAAAAAATTATATTTAAATATTGGAAAAGTGTATTGGTTAACAGTGTCTAGGAGACTCTCAAAATTAGGCAACAGTTATGACACACCTGTGCACTGAAAAATCGAAGGGCAGAAATCTCTGCAAAGGTAACACCCCCAACAAAGACAACAAGCACCAGGGCACGCCTTCCATCAGGTACTCTGAAATATGTGAAGTGCCAGAAAAAAAAAAAATTGATTAGAAAAATGACAACGTTTCTTCCTTGAAGACTCCAAATTTCAGTAAATTTTGACACACCAATGTCAAATGTAAACCATCCAGTTCTCATAGCTTTCCTTTTTAAGAACCTATCACCAAAAACTAAAAACAAATGAAACAGTGTTGAAATCTCCCCTGCAGTTAGCAGATTTTGCAAGGCATTAAACCACAGCTTAGGAGCTAATTGATGTCATCCTGGAATTTATAACATTTTTCTGATAGCATTTTACTAATGATAAAGGAAAAGATGCAGAACTTTAAAAACTAGCACTGATGTAAACATACTTAGCTATGCTGGTTGAAACCCCTGATAAAGTGTCGTATGATGGGCTATTTGAGAATGCACCCTGTACAAGTAATAGAGCAAGCAGAACTTAAAATATAACTACTTTGATTCAAACAGTTAAAGAACTTGGAAACATGACATGAGAAAACACATTCAATCAGAGTTGACAACTATAACATGAGTTACAAAATTTTCAGTAGGTCAACTTGACAAGTACTAACCCTCTTTGTTTCCAAATGAGGTCCAGGCAGTAGCTTCAAAATTTCTTCAACGGGACGCCTAAAAGATCAATGACATTCAGTAATGTATCAGTTGGTCAACTACTAAGTTTACATTCACTACCCAAGCATAGAATTCACTTTAAAATTAAATGCAACACTGAACCAATCAATAGATGTATTCAAGCAAAGGCCAATTTTTTGCATGCAATAATATACCAAAAGGGAAAATGTGAAGCTTTAAGAAACTGTAATTGGGTAAAAATAGCTGTTTAATATCAAACAACCTTCAGTTTTATCATATGGTCTGTTTAGAGGTGTTTCATTGCTAGATAAGCAGGGAGATTGGCATGCCTTGTTACATGACTCAAGCTTAGTTTCTAGCTGCTTCTTTTGTATTTTATTGATAATGTCTTATTGTTGTAAATATCATAAATGTCTTGTTAGGATATCATGAATATCTCATTAGAATATTATGAACATCTCATTTTATCTTTATAGTTATCTTTTTTTTAATGTTATCTTGTTATTTTTTAGGAGTTTAACTTTATCCCTATAAAAGGGAGATTAGAAATTGTATTATTCAATCAACCAATACATAGATTCTTTAACTTCCAATTTGGTATTAGAGCTCCCGATCTTGAGAGCTTTATTTCCACTGCTTCGCTTTTGTGAACCGCTACCCTTTGGCGAGACTTACACGTCAACGCCAGATTTGTCAAAGTCTTTTCTGCCCTTACCAAGGGCCTGTTTTAATAGGTCATGTATGATCTACAAAGTCGTTATCTTGGGACCTAATGAACTTCTGAATTTGGTGGGTTCCTCTCAACTTGACGATCACAATTATCTACAATAGACACAATACATTCGTACTTCTCTCAAAGGGCGGAAGAAGTTAAGTCATATTGAAGGAGATGGCCCACCTAGAGATGATCCAAAGTTTGGAGTGTGGGATGATGAAGATTCTCTCATCTTGACATGGCTATGGAACTCTGACTCCGAAAATAAGTCAAAATTATATGTTCTATTACATATTCAATAAAAAAGGACTTTGCTGCTTGCTATGATATTGAAAGCAGGATCTTCAACTCTAGACAAGGAATCTTCTTAGTAACATAGTACAATGAGACTCTGAACAGGTTATGGATTGAGTTGGACCAATACCAAGGATTGAATATGTGCAAAGTTGATTCTATTGCATACACCAAGCTCGTTGAGAGGGGGAGAACCTTTAGGTTCCTACATAGCTTGAATTTTGAATATGATCCCATTCGGGTTCAAATTCTAAGCAAGGAGAAGCTTCAACACAGGATCTACCATGGTGACAAGAAAAGGTTCCACCAAAGGATCAACCTCCGAAAGAAAACCTTTCACAAAGAGTAGTCGTGGGAAATACTGCAAGTATTGCAAACAACAGGACATACCAAGGATACTTGCTACATGCTTTATGGAAAGGAGAAAGTTCTTGAACGAATTGGTGTAAATAAAGGTCCAACTCAGACGTGGGTAAATCAAAAGACCTCCAATCAGAATGTAGTTGAACATCCTTTTACCTCTCAATTTGACCAGGATATTAAGCCTTTAGTAAGGAGGAGATGAACCACCTTCGAGCCCTCCTAAACTCAACAGGTAAGCCCCCGAGCTCACATGCCTTGAAAGTGAAGGGAAGAGTTCCTCAATATTTTTGGTTCTGTTCCACAAAGCATCTGGATCCTTGACTTGGGATAACAAATCATATGTATGACCTTGTTTCCTTCACATTTTACATCATACTCTAAAACATCCAAAAAACACTCAGTGTTACTAATGGAGATCATGTTCCTATTGTTTGATCTGGCAATGTCCGACTTCAGTCCTCTTTATCCCTACACAATGTTCTTCATGTTCCTAAACTAACTAACAACCTTATTTCTATACATAGGCTTATACATGATTAGAAATGCTAAAATGAAACGTGGATAATACTACTTACTACACCAATAAGGAGTATTTTCCTTCCAGTCAATGGGCAACCTCACAAACTTGGACAGCTTCTCAAATTTAGTTTCACTATAAACATCTTGGACATCCACTATTTAATTTACTTAAGACAATGTTTCCACATTTACTTACAAAAGAGTCTATTGAGTCTTTTTATTGTGATGTTTATCGTACAACATTTTCTCCTAGTAATAATAAAAGTCTTGTTTCTTTTGACATTATTCACTCTAATGTGTTGGGGCAGCAAGTCACTCTGTGTCTTGGGCTAAGTGGTTTGTATCATTTATTTATTATTCTACCCAGGTGATATGGATATTTCTTATGAAACATAAATTTGAGGTTTGTCAAATATTTGTCAATTTTTTCCATCTTGTTAAAAACCAATTTGGTAAACCTACTAAAAAGATTACGGTTAGATAATGGTATAGAATTTGTAAATATTGAGTTTTCCAAGTTTCTCCAAGATAATAGTGTGACTCATGAATTAATGTGTGAATACTCTCCAACAAAATAGGGTTGCAGAAAAGAAAAATCGTCATCTCCTTGAGGTTGCTAGAGCCCACCTCTTCCAAATGTATGCTCCCAATGTTTACCGGGGAGAAGTTGTCCTAACCACCACCTATGTTATCAACAGATTACGTGTCTTAAATGGTATTAGTCCAATTAAACATATATTATCTTTTTTTCTTCTCCCCTAATGTTAAGTTTAGCAAGTTGTGCCTTTGTCCATTCTCACTATCCACACCCTAGGAAGTTAGATCCTAGAGTTATCAAATGTGTTTTCATTGGTTATCCCTCAAATAAAAAGGGGTTTAAGTGTCATCACCCTCCGAGTCATCGGGTCTTTGCCTCAATGGATGTTACCTTTCATCAAACAAAGTCATTTTTTGTTAGCCCTCCACTTTGGGGGAGTTATCTAGAAGTCGAGTTTGTCATCAAATCATTACCATTTCCTACTCAGGATTCAAGAAGTCACCCCCTAAGAACTTATCATTGAAAAAGCCCACAATTATGTGCGAGAGGAAATCAATACTATGGAAAGCAATACCAAATGTGCAAGAAACTCACTCTAGTCCCACAACAAGTCCAATTGTCCAAGCCAAAGGTAAGTATCCCTGGGAATACCATTGGCGAGGTTAATGATGATGTGTCAGAGGTAAGTATCCTTGAGAATCTCATTGAAGATGTTACTAATGACATGCTTATTGCTTTGAGGAAAGGAAAACAATCATCCGTCAAGTATCCTATGTCTCGATTTATGTGTATTGACCATCTCTCTCTGTACAACATCAGAGTTCTAGGGCAGCCATTGATGCAATCAAAACACCTACATTAGTACAAGAAGCTCTAAAAAATGAGAATTGGGTTCAAGCCATGAAAGAAGAGATGAAGGCAATAGAGAAAAATTCAACTTGGGAGATTGTTGACAGATCCAAAGACAAAAAGGTTGCAAGTTGGAAATGGATATACACTGTGAAGTGTAAATCTGATGGGACCTTTGATCAATACAAAGCAAGATTGATTGCTAATGAGTATACAAAGACTATGGAATAGATTATGAGGAGACATTTTCCCTTGTAGTAAAGATGAATATATTAAGAATTATTCTTTCCTTAGCCACCTATTTTGGCTGGAACTAGCAATAAATTGATGTTAAATATGCCTTCCTCCATGGAGACCTAGAAGAGGTAGTCTACATGGAGATTCTCCCATGATTCTATTCTCATAATGAAAAGAACAAGGTATGCAGACTCAAGAAGGCATTGTATGGACTCAAACAATCTCCTCAAGCATGGTGTAGAAGATTTAGTCATGATATCCCTACGATACAGAATCAAGGTGATCATACTCTCTTTATAAAACATTACCTTGATGGTAAGCTCACTCTTCTCATAGTCTACATAGACAATATGATCATTGCAAGTTATGATGAGATTGAAAAACTAACTCTAAAAAAGAAGCTGGCAACCCAATTTGAAATGAAGGAGTTAGGAAAGCTTAAATACTTCCTTAGGATAGAGCCTATTCCAAACAAGGTATCTTTATCTCCCAAAAAAAAAAGTATGTACTCTATCTCCTCAAAGAAATAGGAAAATTAGGATGCAAGACATTAAGTATGCCTATTGAACAGAACCATAGGATTAGGTGTGAAGAAAGTCTAACCACAAAGAAGTCTCAATATCAAAGATTGATAGGGAAACTGAGCTACTTATCCCACACTAGGATAGATATTACCTATGTTGTCAGTGTGGTCGGCCAATTCATGCGTTATCCCAGGAAAAGCACCTTCAAGCAATTGAAAGGATCCTCCAGTATTTGAAGGCAAGTCCTGGAAAAGGACTATTCAAAAAATAAGGTATATTGTCCATCAAAATATATAGAGATGCAGACTATGCAGGATCGGTTATAGATAGAAGATTTACTTCCAGATACTGCATGTTTCTGGGAGGAAATCGAGTAACATGGAGGAGAAGAAGCAAAATGTGGTTATTTGGTCTAGAAAAAAGCAAAATTTCGAATCATGGAACACGGTATATGTGAAGGATTGTGAATGAAGATTATTTTTGATAACCTTAGTAAAATATGAGGGACCTATGAAGTTGTTCTGTGACAACAACTCAGTTATTAGTATTGCTCATAATCTAGTCCAACACAACAAGACAAAGCACATAGAGATTGACAGTCACTTCATTAAAGAGAAGTTGGATAGTGAACTTATAGTCACAATACATGTCCCTACGAGGCTTCAAGTGACAGATGTTTTCACCAAAGGGCTCCTTGTAGCAAGATTTCAGGAACTCGATGGCAAGTTGGGAATGCTTGATATTCATTTACCAACTCGAGTGAAAGTGTTGTAAATATCATAGATATTTCACTATGATATCATAAATATCTCATTTTATCTTTGTAGTTATCTTTTATTTTTTTATGTTATCTTGTTATCTTTTAGCAGTTAACCAGGGAGATTAGAAATTGTTTATTCAATCAATAATACTCACTTTCTTTTACTTCCAATTCTTATCTTGTATCTATATACTTTCCATTTATTTTTCAATGAAAAATCTCTTTCTTTAAAAAAACAAAAAACAAAAATGTCCAACAATCTTCAATTTTTTAACAAGCTAAGGAGCTGAGCAACAATGGTATTGCGTCAAGTAAACTTTGGAATTCATCCACAAATGAGAGTAATACACAATAATATGTAAAAATAGTGATATCGATTTTGGAGCCTTGCCTATTAACTATTAAGTTACCAAATTTCAACATAACTAATACAAAGCCCATAAAATATCCTGCATTCGTGTCATGTATTGAAATGTGATTGTCGACATATTTGTACCAAAAAACTAAGTCTTACGACAGAGCAGGGTGTCTAACATTTTAAACACTTTATGGTCAGCACAGACCCATTTCTAACAGTAAAGCATTTAACAAAAGCCACCTCAGATATAGAGATGCATGAGATGAAATTTACAGTTCCATGAGCTGAACTTCTCTATAAAATTTATATACAATTATGTTTGTAGGTAAATAACGAAATAAGAAAGTTAATTATCATGTTCAACAAGAACTAGGGAGACCTTCACTATTAAAGATTCAGATTTACCATCCAGATCGAATGGCATGCTGGACCAGTCGAATGCTAAGTGGTGCATATCCAGAGAAGACATAAGCAATATCATTGGGGCTGCCCTTGTAGGAAACCATTTTAAGAGTAAGTATGGAAACAGGACTACAATAAGCAGATAACTGTACAACAGTTGCTCATCAAAAATCAAGGATGGCAAATTAATAGAGCTCATGAGATTTGCAAGAATATCATGCATGCATTTGCTTATGAACCAAGCACTGTATACATGAAGACAAATTAAAAAAATAATACAAATGCTAGAAGTGTCATTAATTAACACTGCAAAATGAATAAATTTTGAATAGAAAAATTTTGGTTGTATAGCCACAAAGAATAAAAAAATAAAGGAACAAGAGCTAGCATGGTTAGAAAACTGGGAAAATTATTGCTTCAAGCCTGAAGCAACAAATTAACCTTAAAAGCAATGGGCATATATTAAGGATTGGGATGCTCAATTCTATATTTTTTATTTCTTCACAATGAAAATATGTATACCATATTTTATTTCTGTCGCAAACATATGCATTACTGTTTACACAGAAGATCTAAATTGTGAGTTGTGCCACAAACTTAATATAAAATTTAAAAATATACAAATGTCTAAGATCACATCATTTAGAAGAAATTACTTGGCCGTATCAGTGTCTTCAACCACAAGCTGCAGAGCACGTTTTATAGTAAGCCAATTGCTTTTTGACTCCTAAAAGGATCACATGCACAATAAGAGTTATCATTAAGTAACAAACACATAATCCATTTGCATTTTCAACTTAATACCTAGTGTATTATACCTGCTTTTTAAATAGTCCAGCCTTCTCTAAATTGTTTAGCATTGCTATGTGCTCAAATCCATAGCTGTGGAGTAGTTCTCTCCTAAATTGGAAGTTACAAATATACAAGAAAAAACACTAAGTACCAAAATAAAATCTGCTAGTATATTGTACAAAAGGCAAAGTGAGAATAATATTATAGGTTAGTAATTCCCAAGGATCTACGGAAGTTGCAAAATGAAAAAAGTAATAGAACAAAGTATCAATGAAGCATGCATGCTTGCCTGAAGTAGTCAAAGTGCTTCTTCGGCAACCCAGAGTTAGTAGTAGAAAATAGGATTAGAAGGCGTAGGACTGTTGTCAAAGGCTCCTGCTTATGGATCAGTTCTTCAATATAGTCAAAGCATCTACATATATGAATGACTTAAGTTTCAAATTATAAAAACCTTAAGTTATGTACATGCAGGCATGCAGCAATCTGTGAACCTTAATGCATCAACAGCAAGTCAATCACAAACACTGACCCAGCTAACAATTCCATATTAATTTGTTTTGCAAACCAAATAATTCATATTCTAAGTTCATTCCATGAAATATAAAATTCTCCATAAAGTAGAAGCTGCTTCATTTATATCATAGGCTGTAAATTATATGAAGTCAAATATAATCAACAGCAAATAAAGTTTAATTGTCTATTATAACCAAAACTAGACTATGACATTATGCACATATAGCCAATTTTAAGTCTTAATTTACAAATTACTATAAGCAGTTAAGAATAACAGATGCTTGATGCACTACCTTCTTGTTTATAAGTAAAACAAAACTTGGATTGCAGTATCCCAAAGGCAATGTCCAAATCATGTCTCTGATGGTAGAATTCCCAAATAGCATCTCAGTTTTTATTCACATGTACAATGCCAGTCCACCAAGTTTACTAACTTGGTTTTTAAGTTTTGACAGTGAAAGTTGATATTGAATGAAATTTTGGACATAAATTGTTGGCCTCAGCTGAAGATTCCTCAAATTTTCATGATGAACAAGAAAAGGCACAAACTATATACCTCAAACAGAAATATGAAATTTTGAAACTGAAGCTATAAGGCTATATGTTCCAAACAGCGGTACTAAACTACTGGTTCCTACTTTGGGTTTGGGCAATTAAGTACAAGACAATAATAGGTACTTGTTGCAAAAGATCGTACGAAATTTATGTTTTACAATTACACCAACAAAATTTTGGGGCTAGCAAGTTAAAATCAAGTGGCTCTAGCCAGAACAAATTAACCTGTCATCGTAATAAACCTTAGCATCAGCCACCTCCAAAACACAGGAAACTACGACCTACTTAATTCATAGAGAGAGAAAGAGAGAAATTATATTAATTTAAAACATAATATCATCAAGTATATTCAATCTCTGTGTGCAAAATTAACTCACATGTCATAACTCTGGGCCTCCACAATTGTATGTTCCATATCAAGTTGCCCAAGAAATGAAGGCTTTGATGTGAATGTTGATAGATGCTGAGCAAGATTTATGTGCCTCTGGGGAAATAATTTAAAGCATATTTTTATTTGATACTCACTATAAGAATCTTGTTGATGTCTTAATGAAATATCAAAATTACAACAAAAATGTTCTTACAGTCATCTCTGGCAATGAGTTCAGCTTTTTCACAAAGTCCTTCAACTCAGAAACCGACTGTGTCTGGATGTCATGGAAAGCAATACATTAGAAAGTCTTTACAAATCCATTTTAATTTTCCATAAGTTATAAAAACTTAAATTAAATGTTGAAAATTTTAAAGCAGGCACAACTTATTCAAGCAGTCATTTTTTATTTTTAAACATTGCATCCATCAAACAAGCATCCAACTGCAAAATTACATGTGAAGATAAAGTATAGCAGTAAAACTATTTAAAAACTAATGTATTATATTTTCAAAGAAGTAAAAGGAAACAACAGGACTTCAGTGGATTCACTGCTATTCCGTTCACTGTTTCACATGAAAAGTTGGTTTCAAAAAGTTACTTCTGCAAAATTGACAGTAAAATCAATGGCCAAGTATAAGACCATCTACTTACAGTAGTTGTCATTTCTGTATAGTCTTGCTTCATGGATGTAGCTTTTTGACGCAAAATCTGCAATACTGCAGACAGCAACTAAGAAAATAGAACTACAAGAGAGCCAAAGATTTTTTATCTAATGACCACTTGCTCCTATGTGTGTGTGTGTGTGTGAGAGAGAGAGAGAGAGAGATTATCAAGTGATAACTATGCTATATGTGGTAAAAATGAATCAACCTGGACAACAACTTCAAAGTTGAGATCCCGTATTTCCTTAAAAAGCTTGTCACTGACAGTCCATGAAAGTAAACGTTATTCGAAGAAATACTATGAGCAAAAGGAAAATGAACAACAAAATAAGAAGTGTAAAGAAACACAAAATGGATGTCTGAACTGTGGTTCAAAAAAGGATTCAGAGCAAAAAGGATCCAGAAAAAAGAAATTATTGTAATATAGGCATCATTCAAAGTTCACATCCACTTACAACTTTGATTACATGCAAACTGATATTCAAGGTACCTTGATAATTGTCAATTATATATACTTGAACACAATGGATTTGGGTAATTATTTCTATTTTCCTAGATTTGGGGCCATGTTTGGCCTCAGTTTTTATTTTGTTAAATTTAACATTTAGAATAGTTTATTTGGTATTTGATGTTTCTATAGTTTTTATTTGAATTTTGTACAAAATGATGAACTTTTAGTAAAGTTCTCTTTCAGGCTCAGAGTAAGCCCTCGCCCAGCAAATGGCTCATCAAGAGAAGTTCTCCTCTGTCAGTTTTCTCATTCAACAAGTATTTGAGTCACTGGACAAGCCAAGACAAATAGAAAGCTCATTTTGAATTTGCCCAACAAGCCATGAGTAACGGAGAGTATGCTTCAATTTCACCCAGTCAAACAAAAAGCCTGTTTTGGACTTGCTCAACGATAGCACATTTGCCCAGCGAGAGAGAAGCAACAAAGACTAGGTCCTCCATTCGCCAGCGGAGGAGCTCTCTCGCCCAACAAGTACACCTTTTTGAGCATACTCACCTAGCAATAGTACACCTTTCCTGGGCAAAAATTATGACCTGCCACTTTTTGAGAAGCAAACAAAAGGGAACTTTCAGAGGGCAAAAGGTATAACTCAGAGAGGTGCAGACTTGGAGGCTCTCCAGGACAAGGAAACGCTTGGAGCTTTTCCCAAGGCCTCTCTTCATCATTTCTTCTCATTACTTCATGGATTTTTGCTCTACACATGTCAATGAGTAGCTAGATTTTCCATTGTTGGGATCAGATGCAACAAAACCTTATCTTTATGTATTTACTCTGAGTTCTTATTCAGTTTCTATATATCAATGTTAGTGTTATGTTTCTATGCTTAATGTTTGTCATGGATTGATCTCCCTAGCTTGTTGTTTAGTGGGTTTGTGATTGGAAATACATTCACCTCCTTAAACTGAAACAAAACACCTAATAAATCTAGTGTCTAGGAATGAAACTTGATTTATTGGTCATCTTAAGATCTCTTCTCTTAATGCAAGCAACTTAGTTGAATGGCCAAGGAATCAAAAATTGATTAAGTTGTTTAGGCTTATTCCACCTAAGGAATTAAGGTTAAGTGATTTTGAGAATTGATGTTAACATTTATTATATGAAACTGGATATTTGGCTCTTATGATACGTAGGATGATGGTTTGGTGAAGTCTAACCTCAACATTTTTTATTATTATTACAAAAATTATTGTTGCATTTTTGTGAAAAATCCAAAAAAGAGTTTTCTATCATATTTTTTCTTTTTAAGTTATTTGTTTATAATGTCATTTGAACTGAAATATATTATTTTATTAGTTTAGTTAGTAAATAAGTGTTTATTTACCTAGTACTACACAAGTTCTCATGGGAACGATACTCTACTCATCATTGTCTACTTGCACAATTTGATTCACTTGCCAAAGTCGTAACATACCCACTATTCAAGAGTTTCAATTCCAACCAAACTCAAATATTGCTTAATAAAAAATCAAGCTCTTAGTAGTACCATGTATTTACTAAATATTATGTGATACAAATAAATAGGGATTCCTTCAATCAAATTAACAAAGGAAAGAATGAAAGGGAAACCTTCTTGAAGTTGAGATCACGTTTACAACAACAATAAGAACAACCCAAAAACCAAACACTATTCCATTAAGTGAAGCTGGAAAATGGATCAATAGATGCCAATGAGTTCTATCAAAATGACACTAAAAAGAGAATGCAGCAAGTAGTAGTAATCCCTTTTGCTTTGCTTGAGTTAGTTTCTGAAACATATATGCTGAAAATAGGAACATTTTTAGGAGATCAGATCTTCTTTAATGTTTATTTTTCCAAAATAGCCTAGATACTTGGTATAGCTAGGTTCAGTGCATCTTAGGAAGTAGTGGTATATTAATTGCTCTCTTGTAAATTGTTTTGGCATTAATTATCTTTCTAATACTCCTTGATGCAAATAAGACCATTCTACTGGGTGGGAAGCACACTCGAGCATGTTTAGAAAGTTTTGTTTCTCATTCTTCCACAATATAAACATATATTATCAACTTCATTAATTGTACAGAAAATCATTATGAATCAAGTCAGGATATGGGTATCAGAAGATATCTAAAAGGAGAGATAATATGAACATTTGACAAATAAACCTACTCATTTGGAAAAGTTTCTAGCAAAAAAATGGATTGGAAAAGTTTCTAGCAAAAACAATGGATTGGAAAAGTAACAAAAAATATGATACAAACTATTCTTGTCATAGAAAAAACAGTCTCATTGTATTGCTAACTAGATAGAGAAAGTGAAAAATGTAACTTACCTTGAATTAAGTGGAACTTTAGTTTTTTTCCCTTCTTGTTGAAGACCCATAATAGATGCATCAAGCTCTACAGAGCCATTGTTGATGTGCAGAAACTGCAATTCAGCAAAATGAAATAAAAATAGCCATCATCACTTAAACCTATTTACACATACTATAATAATATTTTTCTGAAGACTAATTCATGGCACTACAATAATCCATGAAGCTAACATATAATTCTAAAGCTCCTTGACAAAATCATCAAAACATGCTTACATGCATTAGAAAATTTTCCACATTGTAATTTGCAACATCACAAAGGAATGAAGGGAAAGAGATTATTAAGCTGACCAAACTTGTTTAGGAGAAATTCTCAAAAGAAAAGCCTGATCACATAACAACACAACCAAATCTTTTATGCAATAAATATTCATTTATAAAAGTGTAGGCTGCTTATGCATTAACTTGCCTCATCAAGTAGCCCCTCATATGTTAATTGGGAACACAAAGGAGTAACCATGTCCACCTGCATTCAAAGCGTACCCAAATTTAATGACTATCATTCATGTGGACACCATTCGTATCCAAACAACTGAAATAGTAGGACCTCAAAAAGAGAAATGCAAGCTAATGACAAATAGAAAATTAAGCATGGATGTAGCAAGAACTAGTAATGATTTGTTTAACTTCCATTTTTTCAATCTCACTTATGGACAAAAATCTTTAGTTAATAATTTTTTATGAAGTAATGAAGGATAAATGTATTGGACAGGAAATGCCCTCTTTAAGCAGTAACAAACAAATTCATAAATTAAACAGGACAGCGACACCTAGTATAAAATCCCCAAAGACACTACAAATCATGAATAATGGAGATGAGATGGAAAACAGGATGTACCTCTCTATCTAAAAGGATTAGTGTATTTATCTCTGGCACAACCATCTGTACAAACAAAGAGAAGATGATCAGAGGATTATATGGTTTATTTTAAATTAAATACAATTTAATAACATAACTTTTGTTTGTTCTTCTACTATTCTAACTTGAAGAGCAAAAAAAGGGTAGAGCATGATTACATCAGACGAGTTAACTGGTTCCTCAGCTTGCATTCGGTTTAGGATGTCTGCAACCCGCACAGATGCTTTTCCTTTAGCCCTCACATTTGGTATCACTCCAAAAGAAAACTACAAGATAAAATGAAATGAAATAATTATAAGAAAAGCACGTATACACACAGATCAGGATCGTGTTAGATTTCATGTTAACGATGATGATGATATTTCACAAAGGGATGACTCTATGGGATTATCACCCTTTTTGTTTGATGTTAACTGTTCTAAGTCTAAAGAAAAATCAACAAGTGATAACAATATGCGATCAAAACTACAACCTCAAGTTTGTGAATGGCTTTAGCAATGTGCCAAAGTGAGCTAGTATCACCATCAACTTGGCATTCCTACCACAAAAAGAAGGCAAACAAGAATAAGTAATTAGTCAAAGCAAATAATAACAGTAAGAAATTCCAAATTCAATAAATTACAATACTAAAAGAAACTCAATAAGTAAATCACAAAGAGAAGAAGTATTAATATGCAGCTTACTTTGTAAGAGAGATCAAGTTCAAATGATAATACATCCTCATCCATTGGTACAATATACAAGGGATATTCCCCTATTGTAACCATATGATGTAATTTCTCTTCCTCAAGAACCTACACGAGAAAAATATTGAATTATGCTGTTGACATGGAGATACAATGCTCAAGTTAACAGAAATATATTTGTTTCCAAGGAAAGCTTACTTTCTCACAAACAACAGTGCGGCGGGGGACAAAATAAACATGATATTCTCTTTGCAGTCCTTTTGATACATCATTGTGAATATTAGAACATATGAATCTCATCAGATTAGGCTGAGCATGCACAAGGTAAACCACTTTGCTGCAATCAGTTTGAATTGGTTCCCCAGAAAGATGCCGCAATTCAACTCCATGCTCCTGTTTGTAATTCAGTGTGACTTCAATATTGTCAAAAGATTAAAGCAAGCAAACAACAGTCTATTGTGCCCGTATGTAGGTACACAGAAACTATAAATTTTTATTAAAATTCAATTCAACAACGGACTAGCATTGTATTAAAATGTTAGAAAAAATAAAATTGTAACAAATTATTCATGGATTGATATTCTATCAAATAAACAAACCCAGTAAACAACTAAGAGCAAGAAAAAATGCCTTGAGAATGGATGTCTGTATAATAACCGAGAGAGAGTCCCCGAGCTTTGGATCAATGACCAAACACTTCTTACCTCGAACCTACAACAACACAAGATGAAAAGCACAAACACTTACGAACTCAATGTTCAGTGCCGTTATAGTAAAAGCAAGCAAAACCAAAATAAATGGAATAGTCAACAGTCGAACATCAAATCTTAATTTGAAATCACATTGCGGAACAGAGCTACAATTTTCTATACGAACAACAACAAAAAACGGTGAAATTCAGAAGCAACAATTACATTCTTGAGGATGTTGAGGAGCTCCTTTTGCGACTGTTCCCTGAAAGTAACGAGAAGAAATAATAATGAAAAAAATTGAAATTAAAATTGTGAATCGTGACCTTGGAAATGAATTGGAGGATGAGTGGGGATTTGACCTAATGGATGTGAGATTGACAGGAGCATTGTCTAGGTTGGGAATCTGAGCCATTGAGAAGCAGGTAGCTCTGCAACAACACTACACAATTTTCGTCTTCTGGGAAATTTCAATTCACAGGACGATCATAATTGCTCTGCTGGGTTCTAGTTCTGCCTACGCCAACTGCTAAAGCAATTGGTTGGGTTTCATGTCAATATGTTATAGAAAAGATTAAACTTAAATTAAAATAATAACAAAATATATAATAATACAAACATATAACACTAGTAGCTAATAAAATAATGAATAAAAACACTTAAATTATAGTATACATAAAGTAAAAGTTAAATATTATATTTTGGCTTATGACTCTTTCTAGTTTTGTATATAGTAAATTTTTGTTAGTTTTAGATTCTTACAATTTTTTTTAGTTTTTTATTAATTCTAATTAGTTTGTGTTAACCTACGTAATAAAATACATAATATTAATTGAAAAATAAAGATAATAAATAAATTTTAAATTAAGATAATTAAATTATTTTAAGTATTAATTCAATTAATTAATATATTTATTATTTTATATAAATACGATAATTATATATCATTTTCTTTTATAATTAATTTTTTAATATATTAGGTACAGTAATATTATTTCTTTTAATAAATCTATATTTTTCAATTTAGTAATTTATTTTTAATATTGTATTTTTTAATATATATATATATATATATATATATATTAATTATTTTTATGTTATTTTTATATTTTAATTTATTAATTTTGACTTGTTATAATATTTTATTTTTTAAAATACATCTCAAACAATAATTTTATCTTTAAAAAATAAATAAAAATATAATATATTAAAAATAAATTATATTATAATTAATTAAAATTAATAAATTGAAATACATAAATAAGTTATAAAATTTTAAAAAATACAATATTAAAAATAAATTATTAAATTAAAAATAAAAATAATATTAAAGCAATCATAATATATTAAAAAATAAATTGTAAAATTAAATTATATATAATTATCTTATTTATATAAAATAGTAAATACATTATTTGTAAAAAAATAAATATATTAATTAATTTAAATTACATTTTAAAAATAATCTAATTTTCTTAATATAAAATATTTTTTATTATCTAAAGTATCTTAAGTAATATTATTTATTTTAATAACTACGACAGCATTAAACATACTATATATAATGATAAAGATTAAAAAATAATATTAAATAATATCAAAAGTTTTAAAATAAAAAAAATAAAAACTAAAACAAGACATATTTATATTTACATAGATCTAAAATATATTTTAATTTGATAAAATTCTGGAATATCTCTTAGTTTATAAAAAAAAAAAAAAAAGCTTTATATTTTTTATACAAAGCTTTCTTTTTATGAAAAGATAATATTAGTTGAAGTAAGTCTTTTGCTTTTTTTTTACGTGGCAGTGTCCCTGGGGATAAAAGAGAATCATGTTTTATAAATTTTTCTCTATCAATGTCTATCTTTATGATAACTTTATAATTACGACTCGAATTTGATATTAGTTATTAAATTGAGATAATTGTATTCACTCGATTCAATTTCAGTAATTAGTTGTATTAATTAAAAGAAAACATTTTAAATACATGATCGTTAAACTATAATTTTAATATTATTTTTAAATTATTTTAAAGTACATTATCATTAAACTATAACTCTAATACCAGTTTTTAAATAACTTGTACAATTAAGTAATCGAATTAAAACTCGTTTAATTATTAGTGTTTTGTGCCGTCAGTAAAATATAAGAAATCATTTTTTTAAGGTAGAAATCATATCTAATATGGAGAACGATTGCTTATTACAAATAAATTAATAATAACTCTAATCAATTTATATTATAAAAGTTTACATTATTATTCCATTATAAATTATCATATAGTTAAAGTTATTTGTTTTGTAATAACTATTTTAAAATTGATGTTTAAAATAATTTCTCAACATAAAAATCTTAAAATTATCGCTATATTAAAACTTAAACTCTAAAACTAAAGAGCTCAACTCATGATTAAAGGTATATAAGTGTCAGTAAGCTAAAAAATTGAAATAAATTATAAAATTTATTTAATGATTTTAAGAAAGTTGCTTAGAAAGGGTTGGAGCTTGTATTCGATAAAAATATTTTTAAGAGGTATTTTTAACTTTTTATATCTTCTATTTTTTTATTATTTTTTATTTCAATTTTTTTAAAATTATCAGTATTTAAAACATGCTTGTATCATAATAATATAAGTTGTTTATCATAAGTTCAAAATGTAATTTATATATTCAAAATATTTATTTATTACAAATTTTAATTATAATATATTTAATATATTTAAAAAATTATAGATTCTAATTATATAAAATAAATATTTATCATATATATTACATGTACTAAAAATACTAATTTAAATGAAAATTCATAAAAATTTAGCTTAATATTTATAAAAGAAGAGAGAGAAAAACAACTCTAAAAAAATAATTGATATAGATTTCAGAGAATATATATATATATATATTCTCCAACTTCTTTTTTCATCTCAATTCTCGTTTTCATCCTATATAACTTTGGAGCTTCTCAGCCATTCATTACCATAGATTAAAAAGAAATGATTGAATTAAAATTGATAAATAATTTTTATTTTAAAATACTTGTTTTAAATTTTAAATTTTAATTATTTTTAACATATAAAAAATTAGATCAAACGTAATCTATATAAAAATGAAAAATAATAAATCAAGTGATATGTGATAATGGGAAAGGATGCTCTAAAGTGATATTTGGTAAATGGAATGTTTTATATTCAAATGTTGAGAATTACGGGAAAAAAATAATATACTAAAGTTTGGTTTGTATTAAAATAAATTAAAGTACAACACATATTAATACTTTAGGAGATAAGAGTATAGTTTAAAAAAATTTACTTTAATCTCTCCAAGTATTTTTATTAGATTAAGTTAATTCTTTCATTAATTTATCACATAAATTTGGTTAATCTAATGACAAATGACAAAATTGTAAATGTCATATTTGTTACATCAATCAAAATTAATAATGTTATGAAAAAAAGCCTAATGAAAAAACCAATTTAATCTTGCAATGACACTTTAAGACATTGAGATGAAAAACATTTTCAAATTTATGAGACTAAACTAAAACCAAAAAATAGAACATGAGACCAAAATTCTATTTTAACAAAAAATAAAATAAAATAAGATTATATAATTTAAACATTTTTCAAGATAAAAGTGTAAGTTTCTCTCTTTTTAAAATAATATGTATTTAGAATATTCACAATATATTTTTTAATATATATTTTTTAATACATTCTTTAATAATAGGTAAAATTTATGCACCTGTTAAATAATTTACGTTACAGTAATCGATTCCATGTAAATATCACACCCATCAACAAAAGGTGAATGAAAAAAATAGAAGATGTATATCTAGCATTTATATATACCTTTTTATTCCTAGTGTTAATATTGTTAAACAGAATTAAGTTAGAAAAAGGTAAAGTCATCATTTGCACTAGAAACAAGTGTGTACAAAAACTTGTAATGTGAATAATGCTACCTTAGCACTATTGCAACAGTCGTGTTTTTTAATTATTAGCTAAAAGCATCAAGAAATATACAAATCAAAGTTAGTGATTAAAACAAATGAAACTGCATAGTACGGTAGTGGTATGTTATGCAATTTAATTTTGTGTTAACCATTAAATTTGATTTATATATTTTATTACAATCGAGAAGAAAACTTTGGGAGGTTATATATCAAACGAGCTAACATGGGTTTTATGATTTTCATGTTCACGAATAATTTTAATAGTTTAATAATTATGTATTAAATAATTGTTTGTATAAGTTTTAAGATATTTATTATATAAAAATCAATAAATTTATTCAACATTATAGGTTGTATTTAGATGACCGTGTAAAACTCTTAAATTATTTAGATGATCAATATATAATTTATTTTTTTATTTGTAATTATTTAAAGTTTCTTTAACGTCATACTCGATTATATATTATTTTTTATTAATTATTTTCATTTTTTATTTTTTTAATAATTTAATATATATGGATAAATATTTGTGTCAAATTGACTATTGCATAAAAAAAAATATCAATAAAAATGTGAAATGAGATAATATAAGTAGTCAAAATCGAGAGTAATAAAACTTATTTCACTTGCACGTGTTATTTTATCTTAGTTGGCCTAACTAAGATTTAATGGTCTTAGGGAAAGCGCCATCAAACCAATTTTGTCACCTCTACTTGTGACTCAAAATGAGTCGTCCGACCTAGCTTAACTTACTAGGTCAAGATGCAAAAGTGTGTTGGTCCGACCTAGCTTGTTGGCCAATTGAGACAAATTGACGTAGTATATATTTTTTGACTATTTTTATATAATTTTTGAAATAAAAATAAAAACAAGTACATGTTGAAATAGACTCGATGTATTTTGAGTAATTATTTTACAAGTCTAGCATAACTTACTTGACTCATTGAACCCATCGAGTTAAGTCATTTTTTGCAACTCTGTCGACAGTTAATTAAATAGTAGCAATTATTTTACAAGTCTAGCATAGCTTACTTGACCCATTGAACCCTCCGAGTTAGGTCACTTTTTACAACTCTATCAACGGTTAGTTAAATAATAACAAATTGTCATAGACAATAAAATTCTTATGTGATAACTACTCTCTCTCTATCTACCAAAATGCTTAATCTGAACCTTTAAATTCAGATAAAATGTTGATATTAAAATACTTAGAAATCCACTTAGGTAGTGGTAGTAGTGACAATAATGACAAGAATATAATAGCGGCTATGGTAATGGTAACAATGATAAGCATGCACCGCCACCATTGCCCGTGACAATGATAGTGGTACATACTTACCACTGTGTCGTTGTCACTAGTATCGTCATCATTATCATTGTTACACTACTATTAGTGTCATTGATGTCTTTACTATTGCCACTATCATCGTTAGTGTGATAGCGGAAACCACAACCATTTAAGTGAAGTTTTTAAATGAGTTTTATTTTAAGTGTTGAGATTGATCATTTTCATTATCACATAAGAAAATCATCATTCTTATACAATATATATATATATATATGTGTGTGTGTGTGTAAACTCCTCACTAAAAAACTATAGATTTTATTTTGAATTTCAAACATATACTAATCAGGCATCATAGTTACTTTATAGGTGGTCATGATCACTATCACACCTTCCTCTAAATTTAGAAAAACTCCATCAAATTTATTCCTTAAGTATAATAATGGTTAGAAGCTTTTATTGCATGATAACTTTAACCTTTCCAACCTAAACATTTTTTATAAGTGCAAAATTTTGGTTGAATTTATTGGCAATGCATTTCACATGATGCCATGTGTCATTTGTATCCTTGAAGTTTATACTTTTCTCATCTTCCGCCTTTAAAACACCAACAAATAAATCATTACTAACAAGAAACAATGTAAGGAATTATTTATATAAGAAAAGAATGACAATGAATTGCATTCATCCTTTGTATCAATATCAAAATGTCATTTATTAAGTTTGTTTGTTGTGCTATTTTCAATTACTTTATTTGCATTATTTTTTAAGAAGGTACATCCACAAGTAAAAATACAAGTCCACCGTTTAGATCAGAATCATACAAGGAAAGGTTCATTTGTTTTGTCTTTTGAGTCAACAAAGTAAAAATCTAGATCTACCAACTTTATTACAGTACTCATCAAAGCGATGGAAAACAACAAACAAGATAACTTCAACAAAAGATAAGAGTGTACTACACCTGAAAAATAAATATGACCTTTTACTATAAAATATTGGTACGAGAACTGAGAGATAAACACCATGATCACATTCTAAGTGATTGGATTGTGAAAACATTGAATGTTAAATTTAATGCTTCAACGTTCATGTCGAGAAGATACAAGATAAGTTTACAATCCTAGACAAACAATTTATTTAACTTTCTAAAAACTCAAAAGACGAGACAAAGAAGCATAACAAGTGTGTGATTTTGAACAAGCAATTTTACAAGTACTTGACTATGTATTTTCCTATACACAAGCATTCTTATTTTGTGTATAAAATGCTATGTACATTGTGTTCATTTATTTGATAGGATGAAAGCATGGTAACTTTACCCTTAAACATTTATAAGTGAAAATTGTTGAAGACTTCGAGAGACTTTGCTATTTGCAATTGTTTGAAAAGACCAAGTGAAAATAATACTTATAACATTATAGAATGACGAAAAATAGTAAACAAGTTTCAAGTTTCTTTCAAAGAAAGAAAGATGAACTCAATGCAGTCGCTATCGCCATTTTTAAGGAAAACATAAAAAAAAACCTTAAAAGGGATAAGACAAATATTTGAAAATAGATTTTAAGGTTTGGGAGTCGATTACGCATGGGAAAAATATTAGCACCCTACGACGTCAGTCCTAAAATGATTACCTTAATTAGATACGTGAAACTGACTTCTAATTGTTATTTTCACCCTTTTAATGCAGACAAAATTGAAGTTATTGATGGAAGAGGAAGAATATTTTTTTTTTAACTTGACAAAAGATGTCTCATGCTCCTACGTATTTCCTAATGCAATGAAGAATTCAAAATTTACGTAATTCTTTAAGAGGTTGGACTATCCATTGGTGTTCAAAGGGGTTACACGTCCAGATGGATGCTAGAAAGATTGGAAAATTAGTGGACTGTCAATTGGTGTCTAAAGAAGGGATGAAAAACTGATTGGAAGGAATGAACTATCCATTGATGTCCAAATAACTTTAGAAAAAGATGTGTATATTTTTATTTTCGAACTTAACAATAGTGACTTCTTGCTCCTACATATCTCATATTGCAATGGAGAATTCAAAGTTTACGTAGTTCTTGTAGAAAGAAACAGTTAGCCAATTGAAATGTGCATCTCATATGGTTGTGGTGGATAGTTAGCTGACTGAGAAGTGCATCTCATATGACTGTAATTGAAAGACAGAGGATAGAGGAGAAGTCTCTTGCGTTCAAAGGGATAGAATGAATGACAAAAGAATGAGCAAAAAGTACTTGTTGGCTCATATGTCAAAAAAATGCATTGGATGATAATAGAAAGGGGTAAGAGCTACTCATTAGCTCACATGTCTAATGAATTCATTGAACGCAAATAGAAGGAGCAGATGATAGAAATAGAAGGGAATAAGAGCTATTCATAAGCTCTTGCGTCAAACCGAAGTGAAAAACAAATGCAAAAAATAATATGAATTATTCAAGCTCTTGCGTCAAATGGAATAAAATGCATAAATAACAAAGAGGAGCTAACAGGTGATTTCGCTATTGTGATTTTCTTCTAGAAGTCACTTGTGATTTCACTACTAAAAATAAGATTTTGATATTTTAATTGTTCATGTTTGACAATAAAAAGAGAAAAATTAAAAAAAACATTATTAATTTTTTGTGTGTGTATACGATAATATTACTACATATTTGATAAATAACACATTGCTTGTTGATTTATTTTTAAGACAAATCAACACTTCACGGTTGTATTATTGTTACAAAGACAATCTTTTTATATTTGACCATTGCATAACAATAGAAAAAAGAAGACAAAATAATAAAGTAGAGACTAATCAATAACAAGTTGTACAAATAATTATTTTACAAGAATAGAATATAATTAATATGAATAAAGGTGATAAAACACAAGTTGACTTGCTTTGAGAGAGTTATTGAAAGATATAATTCACTCCATTTAAAGGTGCGCTTACATGTTAAACAATAAAAAATAAAAAAGAGAAAGTTCAAGATTTTTATTTTATAATATTAACATAAATTTGGTTAAAGGACTTAAATAACAATACTTATTAGTGGTGTATTCTATTCATATGGATAAAAAATAAAAAAAACAATTTAAATTTAAAATATAGATATTCCTATTAGAAGATTTAATATTGTAAAACAAGCTATTAATAAAAATTTAAACAAATGAATTGAAATAAAACACATAAACTCATTTTAGTTATTGATATCATTAATCATCCCCTTCTTCTATGATTAACCTTTTAAGTGATTTATATAAAAAAATATTTAATACATTTTAAATAAAAACTAATAGTTCACACAACTTATCAAGTGTGTTCGAACTTATTTTATCATAAGTAATAAAGTTTTTTATTTAAATATTTAAGGTATATGCAATATCGAACTTGAGACACATAATAGAGTTACAATAATTGTAATCAATAGGAAAATTATTGTATTATTATTACACATTTTATTAATTTTTGTAGATATCAATAAACTGTACCAATTTCTACACACGCCTGTACACGTCACGCGTTTCACATCCTTCGCGATCATTCTTTCTCATACTTACCAAAATTTATAAAAAACAAGAAGATAAAAATGTTTTAAATTATATTAACAGAATCAAAAATAGAAAACTAATTTAAACAATTTTATTACAATTTCAACTAAAAATCACAAATACTGTGCGTATTAAAAGCCAATACCAATAGCAATATATATATATCATAATAAAAATGTACCCATCTTCATATTTTTTTTCTTCCAAATTACTGTAGTTCTACTTAAATCCAACATTGTTTATATTAAAAATGTTAATGCCACATGTATTTTATTTTCAATATTTTATATTTAGTAAATTTTGATTAATCATAATTCATTTTCAATTATTTATGATTATCTCTTAATTATTGTCGAATGTCAAAGTGTTGATGATTTTTTTTTATATATAGGACGTCTTTGACATATCAAATATTTGTTTTAAATTTATTTAAATACCATATAAGTATATTTCATCAAATTATGATGTTTCATAATTAAAATTATTTCACTAATTTATAATTTATAATTTATAAATTATTTTAGTTGCTTTAAAACTTATTTTTTCTTTCATTTCATCCTTATTATTTTAATGTATTTTTATTCTCTTTTTTAAAAATTATTTTTACATGACTCTTTTTATCTACCTTAATACATTTATTTATTATTTTTTTACAAATATTAAATCTATAAAAATAATAAGAATTTATAATTAATAAAAATCTAAATTTATAATTATCTAAAATATATTTTTATCTATTAAATAAAAATTATATAAAAGTTATACAAAAATATATTTTTATGTCATTTTATTTTATTAATGAGTTTAAAATTATTTTATGTCATTTTAGTTTATTAATCATTTATAAAATTTAGATTAGCTTATAAACTTTAAAATAATTTATTAGGTAGTTTTGCTGAATATAAAAATGAAACTTAAAACTCCGCTTAAAAATTGTTATTATTTTTTTAATGATGTAATTTTTTTTTTGTTTGAAAGTAAACTTTTCCTTTCCCACTAACGCGCATAAGTTATTGACATTCATACTTACGTAATTAAACGAGTAAACTATTATTTGATTTTTTTTAGTCCTCAAATTGAATAACGCTGTCATAATAATGACTGAAATTAAATTCTTTTTTAATAAATATCTAAAAATGCAATTCATCAATTATATTACTTCAAAATTAAAAATAATGCATGACTTTATTAATAATATTATATATTTATTTAGAGACAAAATAATAATAGGTTAAATTTGTGAATTTAGATAAAAATAATTAAAACTTAAAAAAATATTTAATTTATTTTTAGTTTAAACTTTAAAGAACTAATGCGACAACCCGTTACCATTCTACACTTTTTGTGACTAAGATGATAATTTATTTTAATTAAATAATAATACCAAAAAGGAAAAAAAAATAACAAAAAGGAAAAACATTTACCAAAATAAAAAATATAGAAAAATATTGCTTTAGTTCCTGAAGCGTGTTTTATTATTATCATTATTCATACCAGTCAATCAAATCATTCCACCTTTGCTTTCCGTAGGCTCGGTGTCTGTTCCTCACGCGCTCCCTCCACCCTCTACGTCGTCGTTGTCACTCTGAATTCTTCGCCTTCGATTCATTCCACCCACGCCTCCAGCTCCAGGTTCGATTCACGAAACCTTCGATTCACCGCGCACACACTGAATCTCGATTTCGAGCTTAATTTTCTCGAGATCTTCCAACTCTGAATGCATATTCCGAATTGTTACTAGCGCTTCTTTCCATAGTTTTTCATTCTAAAATGTTGAATGCTTTTGTATTATTGCACCGCGTAGTTTGTTTCGCGTGAGTAAATTGCTAAAGAGCTCAACTGGAGTGTGCGCGTGAGCGGAAATCAGGGATCTGCTTCTGTTCGTAGTAGTTGAATCGTGTTTTTGGTGTTTTAGTTGATATCGCCGTAGAAATGGACAATAAGAATGCCTAATTATACGTTGATTATTAGGTTCTTTCCATGTTATGCTGGATTAAGTTTTATTAGGAGTTTGCTGCTGATTGAATTTTAATAATTGCCAGAAACTGCGCTGGAAATAATTATGGTTACTTACGAAAAATTTGTTGCTAACCTTTTTTAGTTGTTGCGAAATGACTAAGAGTTGTCGGTATGTTGTGCATATATTATTTTTTGATATAGGCATTTTTAGATAATATTTAACTAGAATGTATTGATAATGTAGAAGTTTTTTACATTGACATTCAATCACTAATTGCCTACATGGTAAGTTTATTGAATTTTATAATATTTGCTTTAAAAAGCATACTTGAGATGAATTTGGATTGTTTGATAGTGTAAAATATTTTAAACTGGATGAAAATTTAACTCTTATAAGTATTTGAGAGTTAATACCGTAGTTAAGTACTAAACTTAGAATGTTGTATTACTTGTATTGAATTTGAAATTCATTTGCTGTTGTTTGTTTGTTATGCTGTGATTTTGTTAATGTCAGGTTATTTGAAGTTCAAGCAAAACTGCTCATTACTATTTGGTGCTACTGGAGCTGGATTTAGAGGTATTTTTGTAATCTTCAATCTTGGGCTTGGTGGCCTGGAATTATTAAGGATAAGTATTTTGTTTGGCTTCTTAGACCTGGCTGCTTTCTTGTGAATTTTTTAACTTGGAGTAGGGGCAGGGGCCTGGGGACAACCTTATCAATCAATGTGTTTTGGTGGAGCTAAATTGGGCTGTTAAATTTGTTATACTTCAGACATAATTATAACTTGGCAATATTCTTCTTTTAGTTGCTTTTTGTTCTTATGCATTATTCTGCATGGTGAAACGATGATGTTTTGTTATATCTATCTATATCTATATATCTCTTTCTATATTTGTATGTATGTATATTTGTTTTCAGCCTCAACTTTATGAAATGAGTAGAATGTTGTTTATTATATTTGTTGAACCACTCTCATTTGATTGGATTTTAAGAACTTATGATTTGCTTCAGAAAAGCCTTTTGTAGGAAAAGTTTCTGACAGTTCTTATATTTTCCATTGATCTTTTCTGTTTTTGTTATTCGAATTTTGTTTTTAACTATGTTTTATTGTGTAACAAAAAGAAAAACTATGTTTAATTGTCAAGAGATAGTGCACATATTGGAGTCTTATTTTTAATATTGTGTAATTTTGCTTAAGAATTTTTATGATTCATTTCCAGTTAAAGTGAAGAGAATTCTTATTTATTTGAGTGCAATTGCTTGTGTTTTAGATAGTACCTGACTTTTACATTAAAGGAATTTGAGTTTTTATTTTTTTATTCTTTTTTAACTCTTATTCATGCATTGCAGTTAAAATTGTGGATTTGCTAGAACAAGTTAATCCTATATCTTCATGGTGTGTGGAGATTGAAGACTCAATATGGGAATTTTTGATGGGTTACCTTTGCCTGCAGATAAAGATGTAAGCTTTACTTTGTTCCTTGTGCAATTTGTATTGAGATTAGCAGCCTTCTTGGCTGAGGGATTTTCTGCAAGTGGTTCAAGTTTAAGATCTTTTGGGCTTACTGCTGTCTGTGTGGTGCTCATAGATGACCAGAATAGTTGTGCAAGTTGTGGGAAATTTCACTTGTTTGGTGTGGTACCCTAGTTTAGCTTGAACAAAATTACTTTATGTTTTATGATAAAGTCCTTGCAATACAAAGGCAGAAGGAAGAGGAATTTTTGTCCAAGGTTGTATTTTCAACTTATTTCATCCTGGCTTTTGACAAAACACAACAACATTTTTAAAGTGTTGGAAATAGGAGCATTTAATGATTATTACTTTTCTCCCCTTCCAGAAAATGAAGTCTTTGTTTTTCTCTTCACACCGTATCAGAGCAGTAATACTGTTATACAGTAAATCTTGCCAGCACTCGGTGCCCAGTCAAGTTTACAGGCTACTGACAGCTTAAGAGCCCAACCAGACATTCTTTTGAGTGTTTTTGTTGTAGAAGCAGAGCCCCCTTAGACTGGGAGCTCTGATGCCATGTGAAAAGAGAAAAATAAAGATTTTATTT
Source organism: Mucuna pruriens (assembly GCA_025330945.1). Classification (NCBI taxonomy): domain Eukaryota; kingdom Viridiplantae; phylum Streptophyta; class Magnoliopsida; order Fabales; family Fabaceae; genus Mucuna; species Mucuna pruriens. The sequence goes on along the minus strand of JAENHJ010000361.1, from coordinate 1,918,786 downwards.
TCTGAATTTGCTTGAGTGAGTTTACTGCTCAGCAAATTGATCTATTTATAATAATAATGACTACAAAGGTAATAAATAACTACTACTGTTTTCAAGAGAACTACTTCCTATGATACATTGAACTCAGCTATAACAATAGAGCAGTAAAACCACCAGGCCCATGCACCTTTTCCCATTCCATGCTTCAAACAACCTTTCTGAGGTATTTCAAACCAATGTGCTTTTTTGAGAGATTGGATAACCTTTAATAAGTGGCCTAGTTGTACCTGCATCCTATTGTTTAGCTAGATGGCTCTGAGTCTTGTGAATCATATGGTGTCATAAAATCCTTCATCTATTGCTGTTTCACCTTTTATGACTTGTTGTAATAGAAAATTTTCATGATGATGTACTTCATTACATGGAAAGTTCTAATACTTTACAAGATGATAACGTTTGAAATCAACACACTATTTCCCTTGGGCATCATGTAATGTGGAGCTGGTATATGTTGCAAAAGAATTGGGTGATGCTAGGCTTCAATCAGTGTAGCACATTTTAGTCCTGGATATTCATCTCAGATTCTACGTTTCATTCTTTTTTTGGTTTCTTTAAGATTCAGGGATGGATATTGTATTAGATTTTGTTAAGATTTATGTGTCAGGGATCATCTTTTTTACCTTTCATTCCCCCTTCTAGTCCTCTATGATTGTCTTCTTTGCATTGCCATCCTATTACCAGCATCTATTCTCTCCTGAATTCTCCTATCTCCTGGAATTTCTATTTTGCTTGAAATCCTACTGATAGAGAAGCTTTGGAATTGGATGTAAAATCCCTTCTTGGTTTGCTTGACTCTGTTAATTGCTCTTCTTTTGTCCATAGTAGAATTTGGACTTTAGACTTCTCTAAATCTTCTCCTGCTAATCTTCTTTTCTGTTCCTAACTTACTCTCCAAATAGGGAAACTTTCTTCTTGCCCATTCCATTTGGACTTGACCAATGGTTGCTCTTGAAGTGGAAATGAGAACCATCATTGCAATTTTTTTTTTTTGATAAGCATCCATGTGACCATGTGCAATTTAATTAGGTTATGAAAGAATTATATACCTGGGAATAAATTAGATTATGAAAGAATTATACACCTTGTTAGCCTTGACACCCAGACCATTTGATGTAGTAGACAATATATACTCTTGAGAGTCTTGATCACCCTTTGCCAAGTAGAATTTGGTTCTGGTGGAAGATGCCACAACCGTTTATTGTTTAAACCCCTTTCTTCCTAGTTTCAAAAGTCAATATAAACTTCCAACTAAAAGAATGATCTCTTTTGGAGCCATCCTCACCAGACTGGAGAAAGTCTCTTAATAGTCTTCTTAACTCTTTAACATTTAATGAACTTGATTATGTATTTCCTCTCAAAGGAACCTCAAAGAGGAGAGGCCACTGCAAAATGGTTCACACTGCTATATTTGTCACATTTGGAAGAACCTGGTCTTTAATATTAATACCATTCAAATCACTCTTTCTGTCAAGTTAATTTGTACACCAAACTATTTCAAAAGTTCAGAAGCATGGAAAGCACATAAACAGGAGTATCTATCCTGCATCGGAGGAAAAGAATAACATCATCTGCAAATTGTATGTGCCTAACCTCACTGCTTGGTCCTACATCCAATGCTTGACCAAGACATCAACCTAAATTTTGCTCCCTGCAGCATCAGCCAACTCAAATGTCAATAATTGAATTAAACAAGAAAGGAGCAAGATTCCCTTTTTGAACTTCTCACTTTAGGTTGACCGTTGTTAACAAGAAAATGCCATTGTTGAAAACCACTGTTATATTTCATTGTCACCAATCCTTGTGTCTTCATAACTTCATTCAATAAACCCAACTAACTTTTTGAATGATGAAGTTATTTGTCAAATAAATCTCTATATTGCAGTATGCTAGATTGTAGAAAAAATAAATGTTTCTCTGTATTTCGTTTTAGTGTCCCAGGATCCTAGAAAAGAAATGTTTCAAGTATTATTTATGGAATTGTTATCTTTAATTTTTCTTTTTACTTGTATTCACCCACATGTTTTAGTCTGAAACAATGATACATGCCAAGCATTTTACCCTAAATATACTGGATAGTGAATACATCAGGATAACATCAACTTACAATTTGAATGTGGGATCATTCTATTGAAGATGGTCTAACTATATCTCAGTACATATATTAACAATATGTTGTGTTTTAAGCATTCTATGAATGATTTATTGCTATTCATACTAAAGATTTCTTGACTGTAAACTTATAAATTCGAAGTCTAAATTATCTGCTCTGATTCTTTTGTTGTTATGGACTTATGGTATTTCTTCTGCTCTAAGTCACGAATACACTATATACTCATTCATGGTAATCTGAGTCTCCATGCTCCATTTGAATGCAGTATCTGAGAGAAGATCTCTCCAGAATAGACGAGACTTGGATTACTGCTCGTTTTGATTCACTACCTCATGTTGTTCACATTTTGACATCAAAAGATCGTGATGCAGCTGCCCAATTTTTGAAGGAGCAAAGCGATATTATTGAGGATGTTGTGGATGAAGTAGTACATTCCTATCATAGTGGCTTCAACAGAGCTATCCAAAATTATTCCCAGGTTTCTTTAAATTTCATTTTTTGTGATCACTTCAATAAATATACATTGAACCAGGGGCAACTGGATAATTTGCCATTGAATGTACTGGGTGTTTGATTATGTGTATTCATGTATAGATCCAGCTACAGATTATAGTTTCCCCCTATGTCTAATTTAGATAATTGGCATAGCAGCTGATGCTTTGTTCAATTTTCAAAAATTTGTCAGCATCTTTCTTTCTCATAATTTTTTTTATAAAACAAGGAAAAGAACAAATTATTTTTTAAAATATAATAGTAACATTCTTTGTACTTGGCTTCATTTCAAGCATTTGTGGGTCAGACATTTGTTGTTTTTAATTCCACTGCTTATGTTTACTGTTGTTTTTTTAATGTATTATATAACATTTTAACATTACATTTTTCTTTTAACTGCCTTGTTTATGACCATTTAATCTAGTTTTTTTTTTATTGATTCTGTATAATTACAATCTTAAGACATTTTCTTTTATGTGATCTGGAATGCAAGGTTGAAATATGAACAAAGAAACAATCGTATCTGGGATTTCTTGTATTTTAAGAAATTAAAGCTGAGAAGGAATTATTAAATGTAAATAGAATGAAGGGCATTTTATTTTAATATTTTAATAACAAATTGAAACTGTTTGTGATTCCTAAATTGTTGAATTTCTGAGAAAGAGAAAAGAAATTCATAACTGAAATTGTAACAGAATTTGTAACTGTATTTTGAATTTGTTAAGTCAGTAAAAGAGGAGAGATATCTATATATAGATGTCTCTGATTCGGAGGGCCTATTCAGCAGAAAAGGAGAAAGGGTAAAAAAGAAAATGATACACTAATACATTTATTTCTACTATAAATTTTCTGTTTGATGAACTTGAAACAGTTTCAATTGTAACTGGATTTCTTCAGCTTCTTCACCCTTTCATCTTGTTTAAATCTTAACTATAGCTGAATTATGACTACTAGCCTGTGATTATGAAACTGTTTGACAAATATTTTGTTTATCTCCAGATCTTGAAGCTCTTCAGTGACTCCACTGAAAGTATATCTGTCTTAAAGGTAGATTTGGCAGAGGCCAAGAAGCGCCTTAGTGCCCGAAATAAGCAATTGCATCAACTATGGTATCGATCAGTCACATTGCGACATATAATATCCTTATTGGATCAAATTGAAGACATTGCTAAGGTCCATCCTTTATTTTAGACATTTCTGATCCAATTGTGTGACTTTGGTCATTGATGAAAATATGGCAATCTCATTTAAACTTATGCTTGCTTGCTTCAACTTTGTATGCCCTGAGTTGGAGGTGCTTTGAGCTACTTATGCAATTTGTGCTGTGGAATAAACAGATAAGTGCATTTGCATGATTGCATTTGCAGTTTCAGTATATAAAATATTCCTTTAACTGTGAAAGAATAAGTATTTATATAGACTGCTTTTTATCTGAAATCTTTTTTGATTTTCAACTGTCAGTCTGTCAAAGAACTCCTTGACCTTGAAACTTAATTCATTAAGTCAGAGTACAGTAATTGCTTGCTTTGAACATGACAACTCATGTGAAAACCCATTGATCTTGGAATGGGGATAAAATAGAGGCTAATACTTACTATTGTACATTAAAATTCTAATTATTAGACTGATGATGACAAAGGACTATAGACATTTGGTCAACTGTGTTCTAATACTGTATCAAATAAATACTTGACCTGAATGCTCAAGTACTGAAGAGCCAATAATATCTGTTTGAAAAATATCTGTTGAGAGCAAATTATCTGTGTGCTTGTTTTTGCATGCATACTGAGATTTCTGTCGAAGTTTTTTGTTGATAATAATTTAACGCATGCTTTCTTTTCAATTACTCTGTTTAAAATTATCAGTTTCATAGAGGTTCTGATTCTGAAGATCTAAGGTGCAGGTTCCAGCTCGCATTGAGAAACTCATTACAGAGAAGCAATTTTATGCTGCGGTTCAATTGCATGTACAGTCAACGCTGATACTTGAGCGAGGTCTCCAAACTGTAAGATTTTAACTTACTATCATTGTCCTATTTTCAGTGTGCTCAGCATAGAGGGTTTGTATTTTTTTGTTTCTTGTATTTATGTATGTGTTTTGGTAAGTAGGGGGAGGATACTATATCTTAAAGCCAAAAATAAACAATTGAGCCAGAGAGGCTTAAGGCCTATTTGGTTTGAGAATTTTTTCAATTTATTGTTATTACAAAAACGATACCTTGTTTTCAAATATTTGTACAAGAAATGATAAAAACAAGGTGACATTTTTTTGTAATTATTAGTGAAAACAGGAAATGAAAACAAATTTCTTAAACCAGACAGGCCTGAAAAAATACAAGTATACAGCAAAGCTGTAACACCTCTCTGCATATTAGAAACAAATATTCCTGTAAAACAAACATGGTTGTGAGCAAAGCATTAGAGAGACGATAACAATCATTCTTTCCTCTAAGATATGGAAGGGTGTCAGAAAAATGTTTCTGATAATTTGATTTGTAGTGCAGTTACTCTTAAATAGAATACGAAGGGTCTAGTAAAGGAAATTCTTAAACTCCTGCATATTCAGTTAATTCCTAAAATTAAGGGTTAATTAATGATTCCTGTACAATAAACAAAATCAGACAGCTGGTCTAATCTCTTAATATAGTATTTAATTTTGTCCATGCAAAGAAATATTCTATTCAGGCCTATCCTCAGTGATTCTGACAAAGGGGGGAGGGCTTAAAATATCCCATTTGTTTAGTTTGTATTGAACTTACACTGGATGTGACTATTCTACATATCATGTCTAGATTATTGTTCCTTGAATTTTTTCTTTCTTTTTTTCTCATTGTTCATATTTTTCCACTTATTTAAGTGACTTTATGAACATTTCCACATGCTTTTTGTATGTCATAATTATTTTTTATGTGTGGCTCAGGTTGGGGCGCTTCAAGATGTCCGTTCTGAGTTAACGAAGCTACGTGGAGTCATCTTTTATAAGGTTTTGGAGGATTTGCATGCCCATTTATACAATAAGGGTGAATACAGGTATTTGTTCTCCCGTCTTATGTCTAACCTTAAACATCATGCTGTGAGATATTGGATTATGCACTTCTGAAATGCTTTTTCAGCCGTAGCTCATATTTGCTGCATATTTTTTGTTATGCAGACTCTGAAGCTCCATTTTCTCTTTAGCTACTTTCTCTTATATTTTGTTTGCATGTGTTTTGTGTGGAAACATTTGGATTTCATGGAGGATGTTCCTGGAATGTACAAGTACAACAAACTTTTAATCTGATCGAGTAGTTTAAAGCATTGTTATCAGTATCATAAAATTCACAATACGAAATACGATACATATGATTTGATACAAGCAGCTAGCAATGTGAATTGTTGAGCAAATCATTTTGGTGCTTGAATCACACCATGAATCACAAGAATTGCTTGCTGGAGACGATTTGTGCGATTATGGTGCAGATGGGTTGCGCACCCCAACTGGGTTGGGTCATTTCGGACATTCCGGACCCAGTTCTAAAAAATCCAAAAAATGTTTTCCCCCGAAAAATAGTGAAAGAAGGAATAGGGTTATTGTTCCCCCTCCCATCAAACCCAGGGTGGCCCATTTTCTCTTCCCGTTTTCTACTCATTCTTCTTGTCTTCTTTCTACTCTTCTTTGACCCTTCCGAAAGAGTGACTCATTTTTCTTGCCTCCTCTTCTCTCAACATTCACATACTCATCTTTGATATGTTTCTTTGGGTATAGTAGCAACTGCTTCTTTTTGTAAAAGCAAAAAAATGGCAACTTTTCCGACCAGCATGTAGCATGGAACTGTGTATTTAAGAGGATTTTTTTTTTTTTAAATATGAATCTGGCTAGCTGTTGGGTAACCCCCACTACTAGTTAGTTATGTTAGTTAGTCTAAGAAATACAAGGGGTTATGTTAATGGGCCTGCAACTGATTAGGCCCATTGAGGGTGGCTTTATGTTAGCAGAGCAGTAGCTGTATATAAATAGGAAGAGGGGTTGAGAGTGATTTCAGCCTGTTAATTGAGAGGATTAGAGCCTTTGGACAATGGGAGGTGCAAACCCTTTGCAATGTTCTTTTCTGTAAATTGGGGATTTCTTCCCTATTCTTTCTAATAAGATACCAGGTTTCTATCAATTATTAGTGATAGATATCTATTAGTTAGTTAGTTATGTTTGTAATTAGTTAGTTAGGTTAATGGGCCAAAGAAATACAAGGGTTTGTGTTAAAAAAAGGGAACTGGGCCTACAACTGATTAGGCCCATTAAGGGTGGATTTACTTAGCAGCCAAGTAGCTATCTATAAATAGGAATAACTGTAAACAGTTCAGTGGACTTTTTTAGTGATTGAGAAACATTATAAGGAGTGGATCCAGACCTCTCAAAATATCTGGAGCAGTATATTGTTTCCTAGGGGGCTTCTTCTTAGTTTCGTTCAATAAAATCAAGTTCTTTGTCACTGTTATGATACCAGCTCTATCAACTGGTATCAGAGCAGTTGATCTGGGCTTTGTGGGTGCAGAATTGACTGGTTCTTGGAGCTTTCTTGATTGGAATTTCATGAAAGGTTAATAATGGTGCCAATCTGAGAGCTTGAAGCCAGAATAGAGGAGATTCAACACCAACATGATGAGGCACAACACCTGAATAAAAACAAATTCTTTGTCACTGTTATGATACCAGTTCTATCAACTGGTATTAGAGCAGTTGATCCGGGCTTTGTGGGTGCATAATTGATCGGTTCTTGGAGCTTTCTTGATTGGAATTTCATGAAAGGTTCATAATGGTGCCAATCCGAGAGCTTGAAGCCAGAATAGAGGAGATTCAACGCCAACATGATAAGGTGCAACACATGAATTAGATGCAGTTTGAAGTGCTGGTGCCAGGAATTGAATCTTTGAAGGAGATGGTGACAGAATGGTTGGCAAAAAGAAGTATAGGTGATTCGGAACCTGTAACACAATCTAGTGGGTTGAGGGAAAGAGAAGAGGAAGCTTCAGTCAATCAGTGGATGACAGAGCCCACCAAGATTTCATTTCCAATGTTTGATGAGAACGGGTATCTGCAATGTATAGCCAAGTGTGAGCAATATTTCATGTTGGAGGAAGAAAACAGAAGTGCAGATGAAGTTCTAGGGATCAAGAATCAAGAAAAGAATCATGGTGGCACAAAAGAGTCAAAATGGGTGGATGGACCAAGAAAAGAATCAAGAACAACAACTAAAGAAGAATCAGAGGAAGTTTTAGAGGTGCAGAAAACAAAACTGGTTTTGATGTCCATGGAGGAAAGACCTTTGCGTGGGTAAGGAATAATGTGGGTAAAAAATTAGATCAATTTCTTGACCAAATAACCCAAACTCTCAGTACACTTGCAGAGACAATGGTGTTCTGTTTCAGGGTTTAAAATGCAACTGAAAACAAAGCATTGGAAGAGATTGGTGTCACCCAATTGTTTGTGTTCAACCCAGGGGGATTCAAAGTTAATTTTGGGTAGCAGTGGTCTGGTTGGCTTGGTCGCCGCCCTTCAATCAGCTCGAGCACCAGTGGGACTTTATTTAAGCAGCCACAAGTTGTTCACCTTGAGGACAAGTTGAAACTTTAGGGGAGAGTTAGTGATAGATACCCATTAGTTAGTTAGTTAGTTATGTTAGTAATTAGTTAGTTAGGTTAATTGGCCAAAGAAATACAAGGGTTTGTGTTAGAAAGAAGGGGACTGGGTCTGCAACTCTTAGGCCCATTAAGGGTGGATTTATGTTAGCAGCCAAGTAGCCATCTATAAAAAGGAATAACTGTAAACAATTTAGGTGAATTTTTTGGTGACTGAGAAACTGTTTAAGGAGTGGATCCACATCTCTCGAAATATCTGGAGCTGGTTGCTTATCCCTAGTTTCATTCAATAAAAACAAATTCTTCACTGTTACTATACCAGTTCTATTACTAGCGTACATGTCAAATGATTATAATTTATCTTTATATTTAAAACTCTTTAAATTATTCCTCCCAAGTGTAAAAGTTTTCAAAATAATTTCTGACATTTGGGTCCATCAAACACTACCACAATTTCAGCATCTTTTTGCTAATGTGGTGGGTATGGGGCACTACATATTAAACACTACCACACATCTTTTATTAAAACATATATTAATTTGTATATTGTATATGTGTTCCATAAGTTAAATATGTTTTTAAATGCTTCTAGATTTATGTTCTGTAGTTATTTATCATGATCTTTTTTTTTCTTTTTTGTCCTTGTTAGTTGTATGTGTTATGTTTTATTATTGAGCATGAACCTTACAATTCAAGATACAATTCAATACATGATTCAGAAAATAGGTCCTCCAATTCACGATTTGAGTCTCGATTCAACTACAATGATTTAAAGTATTTATTATTGAGTTTTTTTGTGTGATTTATTTATTTTGTGAAGTTAAATGCATTTGAACTGTTATTTGTGCAGTGCTGCTGGCTCAACTTTGTTAGAGAATGATGATGATGAAGTACCAACCACCACTGCTGTTGCACTTACTGCACATAATTCACAACCACTGTCTCGAAGAACAAGATTACTCAAAGGTGACAATCAGAATAGTCTCCAGATTGATGGATCTTATAGGCCAGGATCTGTGGATGGAGGGTAATACTGGTTAATTTAATTTATCAGTATCTATACTATTTTTCTACTTGATGTACTGCATAAATCATGTTACTGATGTCCTATTGAAGCTTCATACTTTTATTTTACTGTTGTACATTGCACTGTTGATGGCCAAGATTTCTTTCGTAGTACATAGGCTAATTTTATGAAATTCCTATCACTTTGTCTTATTTATCACAAATGGACAAGATTGCTAATGGAGTTCCCAGTATGGATGTTTGTATTAGTGTGTTTGGGATTCTTGTTGCTGTATATACTAATGTACACATAAAATACCATCAAATGTGTATTTCAGTTCTTTTGATGGCCATGATGAGGCAGATTCAAATGAGGAAGCTACCTTAGATGGGAATATGGCTGCAATGAGAAACAATGGCAGTGATGGACCAAATGCTCTTCGTCAAATGCCAACATGGCTTTCAAATTCTACACCTGATGAATTTCTTGTATAAGCTACTTAATTGTATTGAATTCACAATGCTTAATTCTGGTGACTTCTATTCTTTTGAACTGATGTTCTGAGATTCTTGTGCACAGGAAACAATTACAAAGAGTGATGCTCCTCTTCATGTGAAGTATTTTCAGACCTTGGTTGAGTGCCTTTGCATGCTTGGCAAAGTTGCAGCTGCTGGTGCTATTATATGGTTTGTTATCTTCATAATATTTTATTCTTATTGAAAGACACTCTTATTGTAATTTTATCCACAAGCGTTTCTAACATAAGCTTCAATATTGTCTGTTTTGCAAATCCCCTGCCTTTGATTATTACAATTTGGAAGATTTGGAGATGCCTTTTTAAATCAAGCTCCTTTTCAAACTAACTTGTACCCTTCTGTGCTAGCATGATCTCTGCTCTCCATCTGAGTTTATATTTTATATATCAATCACCATTTCTGCAAATTTATTTTCCATTTATCCTATTTAAAACATGTGATCCTTTGTTATTTGTTTTTTTAAAGCTTTTTGTCACTCTAATAGCATTTTCCTTTTATCCCAAACAAAGACACAATAATTCATGCAAATCATACTTCATAGATTCTAGTACCCTCCCAATTCAAACAAGTGATGTGAATTTTGTTGCTGTCAGTCTCCTATGTTCTCTTAAATAGCAGTTGATCTAAAATTCTAATATTATTCTTTGCTTTTTATGAAGAACTATTTTACATTATGCTCAATATAAATGGTGATATCTGGTGCTAGTGTTTATAAGTCTAAGAATGCTGTCACTGAAGGAAGATATATGTTAGATATTGTGCAATAGTTGTCTGGAAAGAAAGTTTTTGCAATCCTGATTAATACTTGTTGGGGTTTCTTTCCTCTATGTATGTATTCTAGACTTCTAGTTTGTTTTGGGACAAACGTGAAACTAAATTGCAAATCACCTTACTGGCACAAAAGAACTATACTCAATGCATATCATAGTCAGATTTTCTCTTACACCTTTACAGTGCATTACAGAGTGGTTTTTACCTGTCTGCATCAATCCTCTCTTCTACTTGACTGTTTAATCTTCAATTCAAATACCACAAAAATAGTCATATTCTTTTGTTTCATGCATTGGAGCTGTATTCTTACATGCCTATGATATGATCAAGAATGTGGCAGTTCTGATTATATCTTTATATATGCTTCCTAAAACGAGTCAACCCAAACAAGAAAAGGATTTTGTATTGACAACTTATTATTGGTGATCTGAATATTGTTGTGATAACATGCTGCTGAAATGAATAAGGACATTTGAATTGTAATTTTTTTCATCTTCTGTTATTTCTTCGCTATTATTATTATTATTATTATTTGTCTTTGGGTGTGTGTGTGTGGACTGTGCATGTCTCACCATATTTTATTATTATTATTATCCTTTTTGCTATATTTGCTTATGTTGGTGTATAAGCTGTGCTGGTTTTGTTGTGTACCAGCCAAAGATTGCGGCCAACAATTCATGAGATAATTACATCCAAGATTAAAGCTCATGCAGAGTTATTGAATTCATCAAGGTCTAGCATTGGTCAGGGTTCCCGGGCTGGAACAGGTAATCTACACTTCATAAAAGGTCAACTGGAAAGTTATCAAATGCCGAAACAGAAGCGTAAGAATGGAATATCTATTTCTGGGACTCTGTTGTCTGTGAGCCCCGTATCGCCTCTTATGGCTCCTGGTGGGAAAGCACAGGTTGCTGCTAAGGAGCTTCTTGATTCAATTTTGGATGCTGTTGTTCGAATATTTGGTTAGACATCAATTTTATGTATACTTTCTAGGTTAATCATTATTCTTAAAAGTAATTTTGCCATCTTATGTGTCACTCTTTAGAGAATCAAGTCATTGTTGGGGAGCTTTTGGAAGCAAAATCCAGTCAGCATGCTGACATGAACACGCCAAAATCATTGCCAGTAGATGTAAATTTGAACCCTGATTCTGAAGCATCTCAAGTCACTGGAGGTTACAGCATAGGTTTCTCCCTGACAGTGTTACAGGTAGTCTATGTGTGGGCAATTTAGTTGCAAGATATTTGATGATAGAAATTAAAAGAAAAAATATCTATAACAATTTAGTATGTGTAGACATGGTTGGTGTCTTGGTCTAAGATACAAACCCTTCACAATATATAGGAAATATTGGTCATTGGATAGTTAATATAAGTTTTAGTACAATTATATTTTCTATATACTCTAAATAAATCAGACAGTCAGTGACCAATTTTTCTAAAAAGCTTAAGCTGTTTATGTAATAGCTGATGAATGGTTTTATGTCTAAAATACCCCCTTTATGCAAGAGCCTTTGAGCTTGAAGTGTGGGCAATGCACAAGGTATGCTTAGGCTTACCTTGTCCTTGTGCTTGAATCCATTTTTAATATAGATGAATAAGCCAATAAGGGCTGCAAGGATTGAACTGTTGACTACTTGGTTATAGAGGCTTTGTCACTTTGCTACCACTTCAGTAACCAACTTTGTTAATAGTTAAAAGCTTGGGCATATTTGGCTTGGGAAAATGTTTTCTATTTTCACTAATAATTATAAAAGTGTCACCTTGTTTTCACTTTGTGTCTTGTTTTCAAAGACTTGTATAGTAAATGCTGTTTTCACCATTTCCTATCCATTATCTTTGAAATAGAAAACAAAGTAAAACAATGTGTCATTTTTGTAGTTATTAATGGAAACAAAAACTAAAATAGAAAGCATTTTCTCAAAATAAACCGGCCTTTAAGTTGTTAAGAAGGTAAAGACTTAATATGAATTGTATTATATCTAACAAATTCACAAGGGGATTGACATGCATGTTGGGGAGTGTTAACTCTCTAGACACAATATTACACTTCTAGATGGTTTTTGGTGCAACACATGCACACACACATATGTAGTCTTCCTTTTTACCCTCTCAATTCATGTTGTATTTGGTTAATATTAAAACATGATTTTTTTTATGACAACGTGGGTAGGTAGCATTGTGTTGTACTGTCATGTTCTGTTTGATTATTAGTGACCAAAACACATTAAGTTTCTGTTTCAGTTAATGGCAAAGGAGGGGCTAATTTATATGAAACGAATAGGATCTGTAGTGTGAATAATGTAGTATCCTGTGTTGTCATGTTCCATCTCACCATTTGTGACAGAAACTTGTTAAGTTTCTCTTTCAGTTAATGGCAAAGGGGGCCTAATTCATGAGATTGACAGGACCTAAAATATATTGTAATTTTTATTTAATCTTTCATCTTATATTCCTTCACCCATGTTTTAATAGAGTGAATGCCAACAACTTATATGTGAAATTCTGCGGGCCACTCCTGAAGCTGCATCTGCTGATGCTGCTGTGCAAACAGCTAGGCTTGCGAGCAAAGTCCCTTCCAAAGATAAAAGGCAAGTGAAGAATTTATATTGTTCTTTAATATAACATGTAATAGCAATCTTTGCTCAATTCAAAATTGTTATTTCTTTTGAACTATTGTATAGGGTCATTTGAGAGGATGAGCCCTGGCGCAAATGTTTGCTGCCTTGTGACTTGAAGGTCACAGGTTTAAATCCTGGAAACAGCCCCTGAACATTTATCCCCTTTCCCTGACTACATCATGAGGGAGCCTTTTGACCAGGCCTCCCTTTTTTATTGTATAGGGGTCCTTTTGCCACATAAGTTCCAAACACCTAAGAATCAAGAAATTGAGAAAAATCTACCAAAGATGGTATAAGAACTAAAAAGATAATGAATGAAACTACAAGCAAACTATCATTGCAGAAAACTACTTTTGCATCCTCTATTAATCTTCTAATTAAGGAGCTAGGGTTTGCAACTCAAATAAGTTATGCTTCTTGTCTCGTATTAGTATTAGTTCGTTTTGTGTTTTTCCCTGTTCATTTTGTGTTTCCCCCTTATATATATATATAATGGCATATCAAGTGAAAACTCTTATTGTGATAAATGCTAACTATAAATTGGGAATCTGAATCATCCAACCATACATGGATGGTCAAAAGTTAGTTAGTGATCATATGACCTCATAAAAAAGTCATAAACATTTTTCTTTTAAGGTATAATGCCATGCAATTTTGTGAAGAGGAGTCAGAGAAAAGGGAAACAATGACCTCAATACAATAAAGCCCTCAATCCCTTTGTTGCCGAGGATTTTATTACTATAGCCTTTGGGGGAAAACAATCCAAGTCATTGGTCATTCCTTAGTCCCACCATAGATACGATATTCCTGAACTGATTATTCTTCTGTTAGAACTGAAAATATAGATTGACAAAAATGATGCACATTTATTCCATCATTGTGTCTAAAGGAGTTGATGCGTTGACAAGCATTAAATGCCACATAAAGGCATTCATATCAACACACATTTCTCAGCCTAAATGCTAAATGATGTATCTGTGTATTTTCTGTCCTAGAAGTCAATCTGCATATATCCTCCATCAGCAAAGATGAGAAGAAAATAAGTGATTCCATCCTTCCAAAAATGGGAAGCCTTGGGCATCACACGCCTTTAGCTTTTAGGTTTTCATTTTAGTGATGCATTTTTTTCAGAATATCTAGAGAACACAATAGAGAAAATCTAATTTTTTAAATTTTTTAGGGAGGTGGTGACATGGGAATAAAAGTTTTCAATGTTTGGCAGAAGAGAATAAAATTGTGTCCTGAGAATTAGAGATTCCCAGGAATGTTAATTTGTGAATAGTTAAGGTGGGAATAAAACCTTCCCATGGGAATTGACTGTAAAGTAACTAAACTTTCCCATGAGAATAAAACTTTATCAGGAATAGACAAAGGCTTAAATATGATTTCATCCCTATAAAATTTGAAATCATTGTTTTTTATCACCCAGTAACTGCTTATGTATTTAATGGAAGGTTAGATGACCATTTCAAGTCACACCTACTAGTTTTCTATATCCCTAAAATGAATTTATATACCTTAAAATGAATGTTAGGGACTAAAATAGTAATTTTAGATTTTAGAAGGTTGAAAATTAAAGAAAAATATTTTGTAGGGACCATAATCAAAATGTACTTATTTTACAAGGACCAAAAATAATGATTTCAAATTTTATGGGGATGGAAAACAAAAGAAATTTTATAGGGACTAAAAACATATTTTAAGACATAAACATATTATTCCTATGAAAGTTATTGATAACTGAACATATTGTTGGAGATCTAACATTAACTAGTGATATGGTCAAAATAATGTATATAAGCGAGGGGGATAACCCTCACTTTATAAGCTAGCTTTTGAGGTTAAGTTAGACTTAAACTCAAATTCTAAGATGATATATAAGCGAGGGGGATAACCCTCACTCTATAAGCTAGCTTTTGAGGTTAAGTTAGAATCAAACTCAAATTCTAAGATGATATTAGAATTTATACTAGTAATTGTTGTTGGGCCTATCGTACTACCCATTATCGAGTCACCTATAAATATCCGGTTTTTGCAAATTTCACACTCGAGATATCAAATCCTCAGTGTGAGGGAGTTTGTTAAAGATCCTATATTAGCTAGTGATATGGTCAAAATAGTATATATAAGTGGGGGGCAACCCTCACTCCATGAACTAACTTTTAGAGTTAAATTAAGCCCAAACCTAAATTTTAAGACATTTTATAAAATTTTCCAAGAATCCTATTCTTGGGAATCTTATTTTTGAGAAAGTGATTTAGTTTGAATTGAAATGAAAGACTCCTTGTACCAAACACCACCTTGAGTTAAATTTGTCTGATGTACTTAATGATTAACATTTCTTATTGATTACAGGGATGGATCAGAAGATGGTCTTACCTTTGCATTTCGCTTTACAGATGCTACAATATCTATTCCTAACCAGGGTATGAAAAATTCTGTCATAGAAGGAATATATTTGAATGTTGTGTGTTGTATTTCCACACTTGCTTCATATTTATAATCATGAATTAGGGTACAACAGAATCAATCAAAGATACAAAAATAAAATAAAATAAAATTCCTAATTTATAGTAACTACTAACTACATCCTTGATTTCTAGTAACAGATATTTCCATATTAACATGTAATAAATGTGCTTATCTAACATCTATGACCGAAGTAAAATGAATTTTCAATTTATGGCTGATAAAAGAATCATGTTGCTGTAGGTTCACACAGTTGATATTTAGATATGCTATAAGATTTTGATGAAGCTTGCATAATTTGGACAAATTTTGCACACTAGAGATATATCATTGGCTTTACAAAAGAACGCTCTCCTCGATTGGATTTAGTTTCATTGACACAATATTTATGATAATTGAGCTTTGGAACGATGCTGGCATAGTCCAGAGGAGTCATACTTTAGATTCGTGGATATGAATAACACCTTGGTCGCACTATAATTTTTTTCTAAATGATCCAAATAAGTCTGCTTTGGAGTCTGAGAATAAATTTTGTACACGTCATTATTTTGTAGCTTTGTGCTGCTCATTATTAACATGAAAACAAAAAAAGATTGTTATCATCCACTGGATGAACGTGTGGTTAGTGCTGGGCAAAGCCTAAAATGATGCACTTTGAATGTGCAAGATATCACAACTCACAAGTAACTCTGATGTATGTATTGGTTGTGGCTTTTACCTTATCTTTGGTGTATTAGTACCTTTTTCCCATTATTTATACACATTATCATAGTTACCTAATAACTTAAACTTTTAGGACAAATTAGTTCTTCACACAATACCAGTGTTCCTTATATGCTGAGAGATTGGGTCCTCTTGCTGCTTTTGTACTTTCTTATACTCATTGTGTTTAGATTTTTTTTTTTTTTTTTTTTGGAAGATGTTTTTTCTTTGCAATGGCTGTTCTTTTTTTTTTTTTTATCTCTATAAATTTTCTATTTCTGAATGTTGGGCATTTTATGTGGCTTATTTGATGGCAAGAAAAAGTTGCAATGTCAAAGAAAAATGGGATTCATAAGTATTTGTGCAGGTAGCTTGTGTTTGTCAGAATTTTTGGCATGTTTTTATGCTCTGTTTCCTAAGTTCCCAGTTAATCGTTTAACATTTGAGATGAGTAAAGCTTCTGTCCAATAAACATGATATATGATAGTATGTATCTTATTACTGTCTTGCTCTGGATAAGCAAATTATTAATGTTTAGGACTGCTAATAATTTTGGATAGAACACAAACGAGCAAGTGCTGATATTAGGGAACATTTGCCTTCTGGCTATTTATGAAGATACTCCATTTATAATACACTTTTCTGACCTGGTACATGTCTGTAATTGCTTTAATTTGTAAACCACCTATGGAAGTTTCTCATCATATCATTTATTTTACTTCTTGATATTATTTTTTATTCTCTACTTGCAGTGTATGATCTAATGAGGAGTCATTCTCTCTAAAACACCATAGCCTATAGCACATGATACATTCTCATGTTTTCCTTTATCATTTACTTTTTTATTTAGCTCTGCTAATTTCTTCTCATTTTCAACATTTATGGTTGGTTGCATTAATATTCAGGAGCTGATCTTGTTCGCCAAGGTTGGAGTAGGAAGGGTCCCAATGTGCTGCAAGAGGGTTATGGTTCTGCAGCAGTTTTGCCTGAGGAAGGCATATATTTAGCAGCATCCATATACCGACCTGTGCTTCAGGTGTTGCATATTGGATTTCTACACTCCCTCATGTAAAGTTTTGATCATATTCCTAATCATGTCTGTTCCTGACCTGATTCATTGTGCAGTTCACGCATAAAGTTGCTTCAATGCTGCCAACAAAGTATTCCCAACTTGGGTGAGCTCAAAACGTTGCGGTCTTTCTCTGTTCAATTTTTTAGAATTATATTTTAATTTTGTGTTTGTGATACCAAAATGCTGCTTTCTTGTTCAATTTTTTTGTTAATTTCTAAAATGTTTGTTTCTGTGTGTAGTAATATGTCAGGGACATGTGCCTGTTCATTTTACTTTATCTTTTATTGATTGTGGCATGTTGTTGGATCTGCATTGAGTATTTAGTGGTAACATACTACTGTGGTTGAAAAGCCATATTTTAAGTGCAGAAATGAATTGAGTATTTAATGGAGGTAAATTTTGAAAATAACTTTGTAACTTGAAAGAATAATTTTTTTAATGAGAGAAAGAGACTAGATGCAAAGAAGAGATAATGTTAATCAATCTATTACATGGTTTGGTTCCCAGCTAATTGGTTGGTTAAACTGGCCAGTCTACTTTGGTTTTCTGGCTCTGTCCGTGAGAGATGTACAGCAGGAACCAACATAGTTATCAATAACCGCGAGTAGTGTTGCAGTGTTGAGCTGCCATGTGCTGCTACAAATTTTGAATAGTGCCCCACTTTCAAAGAGCAGTCGTAGCAATCACAATTGTGGCCAAAATAGCAGTCTTATTGTCAAATTTCAGCTTAAAACCAATTGACAATAAGTGAAGTTACCCAAGAACTATATAAGCTGTTCCCTAAGGATTGCGGTAGGAGATGTGGGACTTCCCAACACCCTCCCTCCACAGATGCTTGCTTGAACAGACAATGATTAAGATGCCTACCAGAATAGGCAATTAACTAAGATAGACTATAGTCTCTGATACCATGTTAGATTTCAGCTTAAAATAAATTGGCGATAAGGGAAGTTGCCTAACAAGTATATAAGCTACACCTCTAGGAATGAGATAGGTGGTGTGGGATTTTCCAACAACTAGAATGAAAGTTTTCAAAAATCAATTTTTCCCCTCAAAATAGTGTCATTTTTTGGGAAGGGGTTAGGAGCAAAATTGAGATTTTCCTCCCCTTTTTTAGAATTTAAAAAAGCCTGTAGTTTCCCAATGCTTCTTTCTACTGTGCAACATCCACACTATTCGACTAACAGCCACTCATCTCCATCTGTATTTCTGGTGATACCCACCTTCCATCCTTTTCTCTGATTTGTACTCTGAATCACCTCAATCTCCTCTGTTCTTTTCACTGTGCAACACCCACCACCACTTTTTATTGAATGTTTAAGATGTCTTCTTGAATGTGAAATTTGAAATATGAATATACCTTTGAATTTTGTTTTTATCCTTGACTTCTATTGTTGTTTACTTGTTTTGCTTAACCTATGACCTGTTATTGTTAATTATGAATATGTCATGAATTTTGAGTAATTGTTTTGAAGTTTTGAGCATTTATATGTACATTGTATAAGTTATTTACCCTATATATAAAAATTTAGAACAGTGGCCATCCTGCTATGCCTTATACTGCTAGTGTTTTTGGGGGTAAGTTGCTACATGCTGCTTTCCAAGATTGATAACTATGGGAACCAAGAATAAAGTTGAAAAGCCACAAATCCTTCCCTTGTTAATTCTTAAATTGTGAGAGTATGTTGATTATGAGAAATTTGTTTTGTCAATTATGAGACAAACTCAGTGGTTTGATCAATATACACTAATATAACCATGGTGTGTTTGAGGTCAAGGTGTTAGAGTGGTTCTGTTATTCTGTTAAACAACATTTAACTGACTTCCAACTGACAATGTTGTTACTTGCTTTCAGTTTCTATTCAGAAATTCTCAGAAAACAGCATGTGATTCTGTTTGTGCTTGTGTATAGTTGAATTTAGAGGGGGAGAATGAAGATAGAACAGAATGTTTTAAGAGAGAATTCAGAATGAGAATGCTTTCTTATTCAAGAGAGTGTTTTGCATATCATCGATGCCTAGACATTGATACAAGTGAACACTAAATGCATACTATTTTCTAACTACACTAATTACCATTGTTTCCAACGCTCTTCCTTAAGCTAAAGCTTATTAAAGATTTAAGCTCATTATATATATACCCCCTTTTTTATAATATGGGCTCCTCTAAACATGGCTGTAAAGG
The DNA here is from genome assembly GCA_025330945.1 of Mucuna pruriens. Classification (NCBI taxonomy): domain Eukaryota; kingdom Viridiplantae; phylum Streptophyta; class Magnoliopsida; order Fabales; family Fabaceae; genus Mucuna; species Mucuna pruriens. Next base: position 1,899,173 of record JAENHJ010000361.1, on the reverse strand, counting down.
AAACAAAAGGCTTGATTAGACTAGAGAAGGGACCACTGAATGCTCTAACAACGACTAGAGATTGATGCAGCTAGAAGTTGATGCAGTTGGAAATAGGCATAATTGGAAATAGATGCAACTAGAGATTTGACACAGCTATTGGAGACATTGTACCTAGGGTGTCTGAAAAAATGAGAAAGGAAATTTTCTGAATGTACTTGAATGAAAATTTCACTCAGCAGATTGATTTATTTATAATAAGAGTATTTACAAAGAGAATAAATAGCTACTACTATTTTCAAGAGATTAAAATACTACAACTTCCTAAGATACATTGAACTTGGCTAAACATTAACTAAGTTTCTTTGGAAGGGTAATAAACATTTAAATGCTCCTATTTCCAACCCACCCCCCCTCAAGCTAGAGAATAGATGTTTTCCATTCCCAGCTTGCATATTATTCTTTCAAAATCTGGACTGCACAATCCTTTAGTAAGAATATCTACAAGTTGACCTTGTGAAGGTACATATGGAGTAAAATCAAACCATTGTCCAACTTTTCCTTGATAAAATGCCTTTCCACTTCAATGTGCTAATTGCTGACTTATTATCACAATACATAGGTCCATCCCATTTAATCTTCTAGTCTTCTAAGATAATTTTCAACCAAAGCAATTCACAAATACCTTGTGCTTGGAATTCAGCTTCAGCACTAGATCGAGCTACAACATTTTGTTTTTTACCTCTAAGTTACCAAGTTTCCTCCAAGAAAGGTGCAATAACCAGTAGTGGATCTCCTATCAATTACTGACCTTGCATAGTCAGCATCAATGTAGGCTTCAAGAATTGTATTCTCATTTCTTTTATATAAAAATTCCTCTACTTGGTGTCTCCTTAAGGTATTGCAAAAGGACAGTGCATAAATTGGCTAACCAAACTTATAGGAAATGCAATATCTGGCCTTGTGTGAGACAAGTAAATTAATTTTTCCACTAGTTGTTGATAAATCTCCTTATCCAATATTACACTACCATCTGCATTACCCAATTTAAGTTTTGAATCCATGGAAGGTTTACAAGATGAACTATATTCATCTTTGCAACTGGAGCAAAGGTTTTTGAGTAATCTATCCCATAGGTTTGAGTGAAACCCTTAGCAACCAATCTTGCCTTGTATCTCTCAATTGACCCATTTGCCTTATACTACTGAATTTTGTTCTTCTCCAATGCCTCCATTTTCGTATCCATGGCCTGCTTCCCATTTTTATCAAATAATGCCTCAAAAACATTGGTGGGAATTGAGAGAGTTTAGGTTGGTTGGCAAGAAATGTCTTATGAGTTGGAGAAAATTTATGAAATGAGAGGTAATTTGAGAGAGGATACAATGGTTTTGGTGCATTTTCTAGTTCCTTTTCTAAAGGCAATTGGAAGATAAAGGTTATTTTCAACTGTTTGGGTTTCTGTTTCATTTTAAATGGTCGTTTCATTTTGAAAGACGAGGTTATTATCTTGTAAGGTAGGGATAACATAATTATTTTGTAAAACAAGAAGGTCAAAATTTGTTACCTGCTGTGAAGGAATTGGATTGGGCTCTTGAACATGTTTCGACCCAGGAGTGACCTTTGGTACACCTAATTTTTTTCAAATCTATCAAGTTCAGGAACATTTTCAATTGATGAGGATGGGAGAGATGCTTGTTTTGACTTAGGTACATGAATGGTAAACTCAAGGACAAGAGTTTCAAGTTGAGTTTCATGTAACTTCTCCCCCTGAAGATAGGGTTGTTTGAAATAAGCCTGATCTTTATGAAAGGTTACATCTCGAGACACCAAGAATTTTTTAGGAGGATGGTAACACTTATATCCCTTTTGAGTAGAAGAGTGGCCAACAAAAGCACATTTTAAAGCTCTAGGATCAAGTTTTCCCCTGCCTTGACTAAGAACATGAACAAATGAGACACACCTAAAGATCCTTGGTGTAAGATTATTAGTAGTAGAAAGAAGAAAGAATTTCCATGGGACTCTTGAATCCCAAGACTCTAGAGGGTAACCTATTAATAAGATATGTGGCTGTGAGAACATCCTCTCCCCAATAATTGTTCGGAACATTTTTTTGGAACAATAATGCTCGAGTTTGGTCTAAGAGATTTTTCCTTTCTACAATCCCATTCTGTTAAGGTATTTTGACACAAGATGATTCATGAATTATGCCCTCTTTTAAACAAAATGATGTAATGACTTGATTGAAATATTCTTTTCCATTATCAGACCTAAATCTTTTTATGGAAACACCAAACTGATTTTTAATCATGGAGAAAAAAATTTGGAAAACAAAACTCACTTCAGACTTGTGTTTAAGAAGGAAAGTCTAAGTAACCCGGGTACAAAATTATAAACCATTGAGCCCTGGACACATTTGGAACAAGAGATGGACCCTAAACATCAGTATGAATGAGATAAAATGGAAATGTACTTCTTTTGTTACTTAAAGGAAATGGTATACGCTTGTGCTTAGCAATTTCACATACATCACATTTCACTCAGAAAACAATGGTGGAAACATAACCTTGATGGTTTCAAAAGAAGGATGTCCTAACCGCGAATGAAAAAGGAAATTTTTTTCCCTTTTTGATAATATGGATACTAACATTAGTGATTGGGACGGGTGGACATTTTTTATGACAGACAAACAAGGCTCCTCAAGATAGTAAAGGTCATTCCCTTCTCTAGCATGTCCAATCCCGAATCCTTGTTCTGGAAAAACACAATAATCATTGTGAAAAATCACGATAAAAGATAGGTTTTTTATAAGTTTTTGCATGGAAACATAACTTTGGAACATGAAGAACATTTTTTAAGGTTATGAAGGAATTTATTTTAATATTTCCTATGCCAGCTATTGTTACAAGTGTGCCATCTGCAGTGACTATTTTTTTATTGCTAGGACAGGGAGAATATGTGGAGAAATATTTGGATGAAGGAGTCATATGATCTGTGGCCCTAGAATCAAGTATCCAAAAGGATGGGGAAAAAGTTTTTGAGACATTAAATCTGAATGAAAGTGGTAGCATTCCCATGCTTCTGAAAAAATTTCTTACCATACCTTTGTTGAAAAGGTGGCCAAAGGTCCGTAAAGTCACCGGAAAGTCATCGAAAAGTCACCTGAAAGTCACCGGATATTCAGGTGGTTGTCGGAAAAGTTGCCAGAAAAATCTAACAATGGAGAACTTGTTGGAAAAATTTGGGAGAAATTGCTAGAAAAAACTAATTGTCACTGCTAGAAAATTTTAGTTAAGGTTTTAGATGTCTAACAGCTTCAAGAGCCCAATCAGACCTTCTACAATGTGCAAAAGCAGAGTCCCTTCAGGTCGGGAGCTCTGATACCATGTGAAAAAATGAGAAAGGAAATTTGCTGAATGTGCTTGAATGAAAATTTCACTTAGAAGATTGATCTATTTATAATAAGAGTCTTTACAAAGATAATAAATAACTACTACTATTTTCAAGAGAACAATTAAAATACTACAGCTTCTTAAGATACATTGAACTTGACTAAACATTAACTAAGTTTTTTTGGAAGGGTAATAAACATTTAAATACTCCTATTTCCAACAGTGTCATTGGATCAAAGGAAAGCAGTAGGGCCAAGATGCATTTGTTGGGAAAGTTGCATGTCCAGACACCTTTCAATTTTCTCCTGCTCGATGAATGACAGCAAAAGCATCCCAAAAAGAAGCTGAACAGTCGCTGGAAAGTGGTGAATGAAGACAAACAAGTTGAGAACATATCCTAATAGAAGATTTTAGAGCAAGTCAGCAGCACCTACAGCAACCAGGCAGAAACAATGAGCTGACGCGGCGCATAGTGGAGGCTGATGATGGTTAACAAAGGTGACTATTGCAATGGTGGTAGTAGTGACAGCACATGTACCAGAAAAAAGGCAAGATCAGAGAACGACAAGTGCAAATGTGGTGGTAGTGAGAGTCACTGGAATTTGTATAAGTGATTGGAAAGATTGCTGGAAAGACACTACAGAAGGTCATCAGAAAGCTGTTGAAAATTTGCCAGAAAAGTTGCAGGAGTCATTGAAAATGTTTGTTGGGAGTTTGCAAGAGAATTAGCCAGCAGTTGCAGGTTGCTGGAATGGATCTGACAAGTTGGCAACAGTGATGACAGAAAAGGAACATGAGAATAGGCTGGACAATTGACTGGATAGAATCTATACTTTTAGGACATGGAAGTGGAATTGTGATGGGATAGGTCATGGTGGATGATACCACTCTGATACTATATTGAATTTAGAGGGGGAGATATAGAGAGAGAAGTGAGAACAGAATCTTTTAAGAGAGAATTTATAGAATGAAATTGCTTTCCTATTCAAGAGAATGTGTTTCATAGGTTCTGCATATCATCCATATAAATAGATTCTTGAATCTTGATAGAGACTTGGTGGAGACTATTTCCTAGCTAATAGTAATTGAGTGCAACTCCATAGACACTAATACATATGAACTCTAAATGCAATAATGTGTACTATTTTCTGACTACACTAAGTACTGTTATTTACAACATACATGCACATATTACTTTTGAATTTGATTCTTGGAAAATGAGTAAGGATAAAATATTAACAGTTGATATTCCAACACATGCATGATTTGTCATGCAAGTGCACATATTGCCGAGTAAGTTGGTCACTTTAGGGGAGTTGGATCCATTACTTTCTATCATTTTCTTTTTGGTTCTTGAATTGTTGTAAACATAAACACCTCAATCAATTATATGTTTACATTGTTGGCCATCTTTCTTTTCACTTCCTTCCCATACCCTATATAATTCTGGTAGCAATCTTTAGAGGGACAGGCATATATATTAAATGTCCATTTACAAATGAATTCCAGAACCTCCTTTCAGTTTGAAAGATAGGCAGCAAGAATTGAACTGTGTACTTGGTCATAGAGACTCTAATACTGTGTTAAAATAATCAGGTTTATATAGCATACTATGAATATTGTGAGATGGATTGATTTGAGTGTGTAACTGTAAAATCCAAAGCACTAACACCTTTTTATTTCTAGTAAGAATCAGGCGTACTAGTGTAACTCTATTAGTACTAGTTCAAGCCGACTAATCCAATAGACTTTTAACACTAATCATCCAATAGACTTCTAACCCTAATCATAAAAAGGAAACAGAATGAAATTACGAAGCTACTCCCGTGATGGGTTCTCAATTAGTTTGCTGTTAAATTTTACATCTTGTTTTGGCGTACTGTGCTTTAATGTACCTCTTTTTACTGTACAATCTCTTGCTAATTGATTCTCAACAACAATGATACTTCTTTCCATGCTCAATTTTTGTTTTCTAACTCGTGATGTTAATTGGTGGTATTGTCCACTTTGTGAATTGCAGCAATGATGGGTTGCTAGCTTTTGTGGATAACTTTGTGAAGGACCACTTTTTACCAACTATGTTTGTGGACTATCGAAAAGGCGTACAACAAGCCATATCGAGCAAGTCTTTATACTGTTCATTCTGTATCTCTTATTTGAGCACTATGCTTGGCTCCTATTTTGGTCTATTGTGCATCTTAACTAATTTTTTGAAACATCTAAGTTGTAGTATGTCAATTGTTTGAAAGAGTATTGAAGTTAGCTTTGTCTGAAATGTTTGATGTAAATGCACGTTCTCAATTGAAGGTCTTATTGACAATTACTTATGTGATAAATATTATCTGGCCCAAAACATGATAAAAATTGTCTAAAGCAAATATGGTTTCCATGAAAATTTCTGTATCCTAGTTTAAACAAGTTGGTATTGCTCAACTGTGGATGGAAGTTAAGTAATTCCAAGTTGTACTTGTACCTACCATAGTTCTATTCATCATTTACCCAAGACTTGTTTCCCTTGCTGGATTATCCTGTCCTAAGGAAATTCCATTGTCAGACACAAAGTGGAGCATGCATCTGAGTGTGTTTATTTAATTGTTGGAGTTGTGCATATTATTTTTTATTCTTGTAAGCAGACTGACAAATAGTCTAATACATGTTAATTTGTTAAGTGAATTAATATAGAGGATTAATTTGTAAAAAATCTTACAAAAAGAAATGGTTAATCTTGTCATAGAGTGGTGGATCAACTATTCACAGGACCAGTCTTTTCTTTCACAGAATGAAGCATAGATTGGTCCTTTATTATCATTCCCCCATAGGCTGCAGTATATGTAATGTTTGAAATTGGTAGAGCCTTTCAATCTGGAATTTAAAAGCTAAAGAAGTTGCACAGCTTGATATGATAGTATACTTTATTTGGTTTATAGGCATGCTATTTGAAAATAAAATAAAATTATTAGACAATAATTCTTCTTTCATATTAAAAAAATGGAATGAGTGTTGATGACTGACTTATTTGCCCTCAGATGACTCGATCATAAGTTTGTTTTAAGATTCGATCTCTACATATAAACTTTTAGGTCCAGCTGCATTTCGTCCTAGGGCACATGTGGCTACTACTTACACTCAGTCAATTGAGAAAGGTCGACCTGTGTTACAAGGATTATTGGCTATAGATCACTTGACAAAGGAGGCAAGTTTTAACTTGGATAATAATCTTACTAAGATATAATGTTTTATTCTTCTATATTAAGCACAGATGATATGATGGCTGGACTCATAGTTTGTGAGTTTGGATGTTATTTTATTGACTAGAAACATGGATGTTACCTGACTTTTGCATCTAATTTATTATAGGTGCTTGGCTGGGCACAAGCAATGCCCAAGTTTGCTAATGATCTTGTGAAGTATGTGCAAACTTTTCTGGAGAGGACTTATGAAAGATGTCGAACTGCATACATGGAGGTATTTTTTGCCTTTTTTGGATAAAAACTTTCAATAGAATGAAAGGAAACTACCTGACTATGAAGGATAAACAATCTTCTCAAGGAACATAAACAAAAACAGAGAATACAATCACAAACAGCAGCATTATTAGAAATATGCTAAATCCTCATGGTACCAGACAAAGTCACCTGTTTGAAACAATCACTAGCTTGATCATCATAAAGAAGCTAAACAACCACCTTTCTTGATCCTTGCTGCTCCTGTTGTTTGTTAATTAAATTAAGTTTCAGAAGTATGATCTGGTGATTATCCCTTTGAGCCCAAAGGGATAATCAACAGGACATACTAACTTGTTACGTGAGGAGACTGTACGGTAGGACCCCAAAACTTTCTTAAATTCAATAAGCACTAACGTTTTTTGCTTCTATAGAATATAATCTTGAATTTGAGTTGAACCTAACTCAACTTCAAAAGTTAGCTCACAAGTTCTCACTCATGCCTAGAATTGGATATTAGAACTGATTTTATTTTTTCATTATACTCAGAAAGATACAGTCAAGTAGATTGCACCGAGAGAACTGCAGACCCAAGTAGATTTTTGGATAGTTTAGGGTGACCAAATATCACATCTATGATAAGCTTTGATACTATTCTATATTTGGGTTCAGTCTAATTTAATCTCAAAAGCTAGCTCATGAGACATGGATAGCCCAAATCTCTATAAGCTCTACTCTGGCCATATTTATAGTCAATGTTGGATCTCAAAAAAACCCTTAAAATCTATAGTCTCCTTTCCCCAAACAATTATCTGGTTATGTCTCAGCCAGCACCCAATAGCTGAAGATTTTGGGTTATATTGGTTCTTGAGATTTAGGTATATATCTGTTTATGTTCCTGCACCTAACAGCTCAAGCATTTAAGTAAGTTGATCATTGACATATCTATAAATAGTTGTCTACTCTTGCATAGTGGCCTTCACTATTTTCTAACAATTTTGTCAATTATATTACAGTCTGTTCTTGAGAAGCAGAGCTATATGCTTATTGGGAGGCATGATATTGAGAAATTGATGAGGCTTGACCCCTCGAGTGCATATTTACAAAATCTGCTTGGTCAGTTTAATGTGGAAAGTAATTCATCTGATGCTGAAACAATTGAGGCTGAATTAGAAATAAGTGAATTACTGCTAAATTTGCGTCCTATTAAGCAGGTTTGTTTTTCTGTGTATATTGACAAATTACTATTTTTCTTTATTGATATAATTTTCTTCCTACTTTTGAGTCTTGAGTTTATGCTTCTCTAGTGACTTGGTTGTATTTTTGCTTCAGGAAAACTTAATCCATGATGACAATAAACTTATTTTGTTGGCATCCCTTAGTGACTCATTGGAGTATGTTGCAGACTCTATTGAAAGGTGGGTTTTCTACATGCTTTGCAGTCTAGACAATGTTTTAAGTGTGCATATTATGTATAAAGCAAGTATATATGCAATGCTGTCAGAATTGCAATTTAAATTATAGAAAATTGCTTTGCTGGGATAGTGGAAGGATTGCAAGTAAGATTGGTAGAATGATGCAATATCGCCAATCATACTCAAAAACAATTTTCACTTGGGGGAAAAAAGAAAGTGTAGACTCTCCCTCCCTTCCCCCAAAAGCAGCCAAGAACCTTACTCCTTTGCTATCATGCTCCCTTGGGTGAATGTTTCCCTTGGATCCAACTGGGTTTATACTTTTGGGTTACTGCTTCCTGTGAGGCTCTGGCTGTGTGCTAGTTTGATTTGGTTCAACCGTGTCCAAGGTTTGTGAGAACTGTCTTTGACTGAGTGCTAGGCTTGCATTTGAGCTAGGGCTCTGAGCTGCTTCTGTGGGTTCCCCTCTTTTTGGATTTTTCAGTGCCAGAGCCTGTGGAGGCTTGATTTGTGCTGCTTCTATAATTCTACTTGTTTGTTAGAAGGTTTGCACCTTCTTACAAACTCACAAGTCACATCTATCATGCATTTTGAATTGGAAAATGTTGTGATTTTGATGTTATTATGTTCATATTTTATTTTTTATGTGTTTTTGTTTTGTATTTATTCTTGAATAGGTAAATCTTGCACTTCCAGTTACAATCTCAAATTTTACATGTCTACCTCCCCTATTTGATGGCAAGATCTATGAGTTAGGCAAACCTATTTCTATGTATTAGGAAATTCATGTTTCTTTGGGGGGGGGGGGTGTATATAGCAGAGCAAAGTGCATATGTTGAACCTTCTAGATGATGAAACTATTTTGTTCAATAGTAAATTCCAACTTAAACACAATAAAATTGGAAGGAGTTAGGAGTGTGTATTAAAAGCATTTTGAGATCCAAATATTTTCAGAAGGTATGTCTTTTGTGCTGCTGTGATAGGAGTTTGTGGGCTATTGTTTTCTATTAGTGGGCTATTGTTTTCTATTGGTGTGGAGTGTGTTCTTCAACTTATAATTTATTATGGGGTTGCACAAAAGAAGGCAATTTTTTCTGAGTTGTGCAATGGTTTCTATAGTTTGGTCTTTCCAGTTAAGAATACTACAATCTTTATGAATCAAATGTTGACCTCATTAACCTTGAGACATTTCTTCACTTGGCTGCTCTGTAGTGTTTGACATACCTTCTTTTTGAGGCAAATTTCTCTAGCTTACAGTGATAAGATGGGGACTTTGTGTTGAATATTTGTTTGCTGGCCTTCTCCCTCTTCTGTCTAGAAGAGATCGTGTCCTCCACTGTATAGTTTTCACATTCTTGTATCATATATTATTCTTTTCCTATCTGATGGGGAAAATGGGATGATGACTGCTGAAATAGGTTTTATTTTTTTGTGTCTTCTTTGCCAAGAGTTACCTGTGGTCACTCTTAAGTAAAGGGTTTGTGAGAGAATGAGAACGGAAATATGGATGTTGTGCTAGTCGATGTAACAGGCATTCAAAAAATGAGAAGACACACCTATGCTATTTCCAACAGGGTATGAACTGCTTTTCATATTCAAACTCTCAATATGGATGTTGTGCTAGTCAATGTAACATGAACATTCAGAATATTGAAACCTTATTTTCTATGTTTCTTCTCCTCTGATTTCTGATGGATACCCCCCATATGCTGGACCACAACTCATGTGGGAAATGGGAGACACCGAAGTGTGATAAGAAAGAGGTGAGTTCAGCCATGGGCAGGTGGGGCAGGGGAGCAGATTAAGTTAGGAGTAGGATAAAAGGAAAAAGGATGGGTGGGGAGAAAGGAATTATTAGAGAGACCTGGGAGGGTGAGACCAAGGCCTCTTGAATGCCTTGGAACAATCTAAATTTCTGTTCAACATTTCCTCTGTAAATCCATGTTACTGATTCTGATATCCCACCTACCTATATCATGCTTGAATGATATAATATAGTCAGCAATAAACTGAGTATCATATGCTCAAGTGAGATCCCTCTCTTCAAAATATTAGAGCATTATTTGTGGTACTTTAAATTCTTGTTAAATTTGCAGGCTTGGACAGACAACTCAAAGAGCATCAAATCATATCGGAGGAAAATATCATCACAATCCTTCAGACAGTGCACCTACAAGGAGTCTAGCTTCATTTGCTCAAGATTATAGGAAACTGGCAATTGATTGCCTCAAGGTTTTACGTATAGAGATGCAATTGGAGACAATATTCCATATGCAGGTTTGTCACTTGTGAGGTTATTTGTCTGTTGTAGAAGGAATAAATATTTGATAGTTAATCATGTCCAAACTTAACTGAGCTTCACAATTTTGAGCAGGAAATGGCAAATACAGAATACTTGGATGACCAAGATGCTGAAGAGCCGGATGACTTTATCATTTCGCTCACATCACAGGTGTGTCTTTCTATCTTAGTATGTTGTTTTTGTCTTCATTGAGATTCTTAGTTGTATCCTGGGATGGATGTGGAAATGAACCATTGGGAGTTCCAAGAATATTGTAATGTTGCAACAGGACATGATTTCTCTTAGGTGATTTTCTGTGTTTCTGTGTAGCCTTAGGATGACTCGTGATCATCCTATTTCTCTTCAAATTCGGGGATAATTACAAGATGAACTCCTGATTAAGTGATTAAAAAATTTTCCAGTAGCACAAAATTGACCAAAGTCAGGAATTGGTATTCTATTGACAATTAAACATTCTTTGTCCATGGATAATCCAGAATTGAGAAAATGAGGCCAAGGTTCTGGAAGAATATTATTTTTAAATGTTAAGAAGTAACGCATTGTAAATTTGTAATTAAGCTCTTGAAATTTATTGCAAGTTCATTGAGCTAAAGTGATAGCCATGTTAGTAGATGGTAGTGAATCTTCAGTGTATATTTTTATATACACAAAAGGTTTTTCCTTGCAGTGATTTGAGTTTTGAGGCTTGTAAATTCTAAATCCATTGATTCATTACATGAAATGGGAAATGTGGTTTGAGGTTTCTAAGATATGGTTAATATTCAACTCATTCAAAACATATGACATTCCTTTTTTTATTAGAGATCTGAGGATGAGCTCTACGATTGATGGAAGCTTAAAATTTAAACTTAGGTCTGACATAGATCACTTAATTTGGCCACAACACCTATTGCAGTGCAACTTAGTTCATGAACTGGTGACAAATCCATGTCCATTGAGGATTTTGCACTTGCATCAGCACCTGCTTGGCCCCACCTACACCACAAATTGGCAACCCAGGATAAGATGACCTGATAGATGTAGAGAGATTTACCACTTTCTAAACAAGAAAAAGTTAAATCTATTTGGAGATAGATGAATTCATCTGGTTAGTGTACGATGACTAAAAGGAACCTTTTTTTTCCATTTCATCTTTATCTGATATTGCTATGATTGTTGAAATACCTTTCTCAAGTACTGTTTTTGGCATTAGAATGTGGTCTAGCCAAGTTGTTAAATTAAAGGGATTACAATTTGGAAGGTTCAGATTAAGGAGAGAAAAATAGCCAAAGAATCATATCCAGGGTTTTATTGTATTATGGGATCAAGAAGCATTCTTCTTGAATGAATTTATAAATTTGATATTATTTTTGAAAGAAGCTTTGCATTATGCATATTTTGCCAACTTGTCCTATGAGGTTTTCAGCATGAGATCCTAAAGGATGTAGACTTCTAAATTCTAATACTAAACCATTGAATAATGAATATGCATCAAGGTAAGACCAAATGAAGCCTTGAGAACCTAACCAGAGTATATATTCCTTGACTAGAAAATACCGTTAGAACATAAGGTGTTAAAGTTAAACTAAATTAGTTTGTAATAACATCTTACTAAACCTACTAATGCATAAATTATAAATTATTTGATTTATTACTGAAGACTATGAAATGTTATTATCAACCCCAATTTCAAAAGTAAAACAGTCTACCACAATGTACCAACGGATTTTAGAAAGATTGTTCTTCCTGTTTAGTTACTCAGATATAGGATATGTTTATGCAAGTCATACTGTATATTTACCTTGTTTGGAAATCCCCAGATAACACGAAGAGATGAGGAAATGGCTCCTTTTATTTCAAATGCAAAGCGGAATTACATATTTGGTGGAATTTGTGGGGTTGCAGCAAATGCATCTATTAAGGTGTGATACTTTTTTACAGTTTTTCTTTTAATGTTTGGATCTGTATTTTCAGTCAAATCACTTCTATCACTTCCTTTCTTTCACTGCTAATGATAGTGGTCTCATTTACTTATTAGGCTTTAGCGGATATGAAGTCTATAAATCTTTTTGGTGTTCAGCAAATATGTCGAAACGCTATTGCATTGGAACAGGTAATTAATGTTTCTCAGTGAGATACATAATATATATTGCCTGTTGCATATAACTTCTCAAGAATGTACAAGAAGTACTGTACATTCCAGAGGGAATTAGAACTTGGGAAAATGTAAAATGCCATAATGAAATTTGACAGCCATAACAATTTTGGATGGTGATACAGGCACTGGCAGCTATTCCATCCATAAATAGTGAAGCAGTGCAACAGAGATTGGATCGAGTCCGCACCTACTATGAACTATTGAACATGCCATTTGAGGCAAGACAACTCAACTAATGGCCGTGTGTTGGTTGTAATTTTTGTCATGTCATCTTATCTTTGTATTCCTATTCCTCTTGCAGGCCTTGGTTGCCTTCATTACAGAACATATACACCTGTTCACCCCTGCTGAGTAAGTATATGCAAATTTTAGTTGTTAATGCCCTTATATGGAATTATATTGACAAAATATTTCTACAGGTATGGCAACCTTCTTAATATTCAGGTTCCAGGCAGGGAAGTTCCTCCTGATGCACAAGATCGAGTATCTGAAATATTATCCATGTAGAATGTTATCTTTGGTTTCTATTCCAGAATTTTTTGACTGTTGGGGTGCTTGCATCAATTAGATTTCTGATTCACATTTCTGAAAAATGCTGATGCAACAAGCTGATGCAGATGTCCGTTACAACCGAGTAGACTGCTAGTTAAAAGATGGTTTTGATTCTGCCCATGGTGATAGCAATTCCATTTTTTCCTCTCATTTGTTTGTAATGTAATGTGATGTCAATTTTGGTTGCTGCTGCTTCCCTTTTGGGTTAACTCGCTCGCTCGCTCTCTATTTTTGGGGTCTTGAGTTTGGGTGTGATGAGCAATTTCATTCTAGTGTCAATATTAAGAACAACCTGAAAATCACATGTATATTTTTCGTACTAAAGATATTGTATAATTTCCTTCCTACAGTTGTGGCCAATTTTAGTGTAAAAATGAAATTTTGTCAAGGGACGCCCTCTTGATTACTTTGGTAGTGCTACATTGGAAGCCGTTAGGGATTGTGGGGAATAAAAGTTTAAACGACTTACCCTTTAAATGATAAAAGAAATAGTGAAAGATATAAAGAGAGAGTGTGTTTGAATTAATAGAAATGAGAAATTTTTTCTGTTTTACCTGGGTAAGAGTGAACAGAAAGAAAGAAAAAATGTGTAATGACAGTTTTTATTCATAATGAGAGAAACAAGTAATAGAGTTGAACCCCACACAAAATGAGAAGTTTTATCACAAAATTTTATTGTCAATCCCGTATGAATTTTTTCTTATTATTTTTATGTACTGTCAAACAAGTGAAATAAGGAATTTGTATGTACATTATTTTTAAGTTTAATACATCTTGAACTATTTAGAAAATATTAATTAGGTTTCTAAATTAAAAAATAATAATTGAATATCTTTTATAAGTTTTGTAATTGAATTATTGAAAATTAATAAAATCATCTTAAATTGTTTTGTATTTTTTTTGTGTTTGTGATTTTAAGCTGCTATAATTGTAAAGATTCTATTATAAAAATTGTAGAAGATCACGACTCAATTATAAATAAAAAAAAGTTTAAAGACTTCATTAAAAATTCTCAAAAATATTAGTGATTTGTATATTAAACTTCTTTTTTTCCAATCTACTTTCACCACAACAAACAGTATTAATATGTAAATTAATCACTGAAAATTTTAGTTTAGTCTAAATATCTTTCTTAAAGTTTTAGCCTAATAAAATCTTTTCTTAGTTATCAATCTGGTCGAAATCAATTTTTCGAAGCAAAACTATTTCATTTTGAATTCATTGCGTTAGAATGTCTATAGGATATAAACGTTCGGCCAAGATTTTTGCAGTCAACGATCAAGAATTGGAACCTATGCCCATTTAATAAATAAAAGTCGCATTCATTTAAAATTTTTACAAGCATTTTATTAAGTTCAGATCCAATTATCATTCCTTTTACCACATAGCAAGCTATGATTTGTATTAAGTGGGTCATGTGGCTAAATTATACCTCCGTACAAAAAGCTTACTAACATCTAATATTTCTAGACCAACTATATGCTTTGACTAAACTTAAGGGAAAAAAACTAGTATTGAATTCATTTTTGCTTTAAAAAGTTCAAGTACTGAAAATGCATTGAAGGAAACTAATAGCATACAATATGGTAAATAAAACTACATTAGAGAAATTATTTTTCCTCATGCATTTTCAGTTTCTATTAATCAAACAGTATTTTCGCAGTCCTCAAATTTGAAGAGGATGGTTGTATCACCAGCAATCCCCGGGCTTCACGTTCATAGAAAAAGGTCATATGACTTGTACGCAGTAGTTTAAAATCTTCTCCCAGCTCTTCTAGTCTATGCAGATATGTTGACTGCGCGAGCATCAGATTGACTTCTTCATGTCAAACACTATTCCAAATAATCTCCCAAGTAATGCACCACGTATCCGAATTCAACAGCTCAAATCAAACAAGTGTTCACCAACCACTTTGATAATAGCTTCATGAGCTGTTCTAATCTGAATAAGCACCAGGAATATTTCTAACTACAATAATTAAGAAGCGTCTTTGTTAACTCTTCCACCCCAATGCGTTCAGATTCGTTGGATTTAACTCAATATACTTTCCTAACCTGAAAATGCAACAGATAAAAAATGTATTAATTCGCTTAATTACCAGGGATTTCAATTCAAATATTATAGGAATCGTATTTGAATACGGGTATTATTACTAGGTCCAAAGAGAGACTACTTCTAGAACCAAGGAAAATTAGATGCAAGACAATTACCCAAGGTCTGGTGGAAGTCTAAACCCACCAATGCGTACTCGCTTTAATGAATGAATCTGAAATACCAAACAGAAACAAGAAACCAATGCATGTAGTTAGTCATTTACCTGAAGGAGAAAAATCAAAAAGCATTTACCATGTTATTAATCTATAGATATCATACATGAAAACTCTCCCAAAACTAAAATGCCCATAAGTTGAAACCCATAAACACAAGGGGATAGGGATATCATGAAAGACAAGAAGGAAGGTAATCAATGTCATGCAGTACCAAAAAATCTTTAACCTGGTATGATTT
Organism: Mucuna pruriens; assembly: GCA_025330945.1. Classification (NCBI taxonomy): domain Eukaryota; kingdom Viridiplantae; phylum Streptophyta; class Magnoliopsida; order Fabales; family Fabaceae; genus Mucuna; species Mucuna pruriens. The sequence goes on along the minus strand of JAENHJ010000361.1, from coordinate 1,883,447 downwards.
TTCTGATGGATTTAACATAAAGCAAGGTCACATATAACAAAAATTTACTCAACATTACAAAACACAAATAATGTCAGACAACATGCAGAGAGTATTATATTCAATTAAGATCAGAATTATTCCATTTCCAAACGAGATAAATTATCAAAACACAAATCATTAAAGTGCTATCTAGTAACGAGAATCCACCTGGTATATATGCTTCCTCTGAAAGCATGATACTATGTTGAAGATATAACCATTTGGATAATAAATGATGTATGAGAGTAAAGAAAAGCCATGTACACCAGCAGTGGACAATACTCACATGAAAAATTACAATAGCATCACTATATATCTATACAGCATATGCCTAGCAATTACCAAAATTAAACAAACTCCTAAGTAATCTGAAGCAAAGAAACAGTGTCCTGTTTGACTGGAATTGGGTTTACTAAATTTCATGATTTTCACATACTGCATATGCCTAAGCATTAGTATTTTGGCCTTCTGGGGAAAGTTAAACAGAGCATATGTATGATTTAAGCTAACCTCAAGTCCAGCTCTTTTGACAAGTTCACGAACTTCATGTTTCCTTCCTTCATGAACCTATGAGAATCCAAATTAAATGAAGCAAACAAATGTCAGCTAGGTCTTCTCTTCATGACCAGATAAGTCTTATGCTCTAAAAACTAGATAGAGAAAATTCAACAGACTAAAATGAAGCCATTTTGAGATAATGAGAATGTAATATCCTGCATATTGCTTAAATCTATACCAATACTCCCATGTGTACAAATTCCCATTAATGGTCCAACAATATGTTTAGTGTTTACATTCCAAAAATATGATCAAACACTCACAAACATAAAAGGAAAACAGGATTTGTCATTAATGATTAATATGCCAAACTGCCAAAGCCATATTCATCTGAGAGTTCCCTTGCTCAAAGTTTTCATAAGATGAACAAAAATTAAATCATTCAGTATTATCTAAACTAAAACATTTCAACTTATGAGTAAGACTACAACCAGGGAAGATCATAATTTATTATTTCTTATTAGATAGAGAAACCAAATTACTTTTCCTGCCTCTCCTAGAATTGACCCAAAGTAGCATTATATGAAACACAGACTATAATTTGCATTAAGAAGGCAACTTCATCAACCTTACGAACCACTATATTGTGGTTTAAGTGAGATACTATGTTATTATCAGACAATGCGAGAATCACAAATTTACAACTAGTATTGGGCAGTGTAACTGATGTAGTATACCAAAACAGATAAATTTACCACAATGCGAAGACGAGCTCTTTGCATATCTGGCTGACGTGGGAGTAACTCCACACTATCAGGTACACAGTGGACACCCTCAATGATTGTTCCCTCACTTATGGTTATTAAGTGCCTCTTGTGAACTACACCATCGACTGTTGCAACGTATCTGATATAAACATACAACAAACAAGGTGTTTCAGAGAATGTGAGAATTCATTTGAACGAAGGACTTTCTTGGTCCAGAAATAATAATACAAACACCAAAAAAGCAAATAGTATGAACCATACATTAAAAATGATTAAATCATACAATTAAGTGTTAGATTAGAATAGGATTGCCATGCAATAGGGAGAACATAATCATTTTCAATCATTCTGTGCAAGTAAACAGTAAAACACTATGAAACACACAGCAGCATCTAAATCATTCAAACCAAACTTCCTGTACACAATGTGTTCACAACGTCCCAAGAGAAGCATAAGTCTTTCATTGAGTACACATACAAAAAAAAAAACTCATTGACTCACTCTTTTGATAAAATAGATGAAGGATGCGAAAGCTTTTGAGCAAAATCTCCTGTAAACAAGCATCATTGCATAAAGTATTAGATGAAACTGTTCATGTTTAAGACGTAATTTTATCAACAAAATGGATATAAAACTGCCTTCACAGCAAATCATATACCATCATTAGTCACAATAATTAACCCAGTAGTAGCAACATCAAGGCGCCCTACAGTAAATAACCGTGGTGCAGGTACTCCCGGATGCTTTTTACCCTGCAAGAGGGGGGGGGGGGAAGAATGTTTTTATGTGACAGAGAAGACTTCATTAAAAATGGAGAGAAGTACAGACCTAGATCCTAAAAGAGATGGAAAATAATATACCATCTCAAAAAGGGTTATCCAATGCCTTCACAACTAATAAATAATAAAGAATTAAAAAAAACTCTACTATCAATCATATATGAATTAATAAAGCTCAAAGTGTCACATACCCAACTCGTCAAGTAATCATCAAATAGACTTATCACAGATTTAGACTCATTCTCCCCTGATGAACATATATACCTGTGGAAATGTAATTGCATTTGCATCACTTACAAATTCAGTTCATGCAATGTAGACATACATAAAATCCTGTTTGGATAAATTTTTCCATAAAGACTTATAGAGAAAGAAATAAGAAGGTAAAATAAATTTAGTTTTTTCCATAAACTAAAATCAACTTTGCACTTAAGTCCTGTTTAGCTTATGAGAAAAACTCAATTATTTTACCTTCTTATTTTCTTTCTCATACACGTGTTTATGGAGAAATGTATACAAACAGACCTTAACAATTAACATACCCTTTCGGTTTGTTCAACGCCAGATAAACCTTCTGAGGCTGCCTCTTCGGAAGCCGGTTCCCATTCACATAGATAACATCCTTCGCAGGATCAACTCTAGTCTGCAAAATGCACACACACACAAAGATCAAACCCACGAAATCCACAACGTAATTCAGAGAAAATGAAATTCACTGAAGGAAACAAACCTGAGGCGTATTACACACGGAACCATTCACCGTAACTTTCCCTTTGAAGATAAGCTCTTCACAGCTTCTCCTCGACGCAACTGAAAACAGTCAACTAGTAACTCGCAATAACTAATTCTGTAACCGCTGAAACAAACTCGTAACGGCAATAACAAACCCACCTCCGGAGGCGGCGAGAACCTTGCTGAGGCGCTCGCCGGAGGTGTCTTTGATGGTTTGGTTGTAGAACCTCCGCGCCGCTTTGGAATACTGCGGCGGCGCCGCCGCGGGAACCTTTTGAGGTTTGGTGGTGGCGATGGTTTTCGTTTGCTTTTTGTCCTTTTTGGCTCCGGTTTGGGCGGTGACCATGGCTTTGAGGAGGCTCGGAGGAGGTTCGGATTGGAGCTTGAGGTTGCCATCCTCGCCCCGAACGATCCATGGGATGAGGAGCGGCCCATCGGGCTCGTTGGGAGCGTGGGCTTCGGGGTCGGGCTTGGGCTTGGGCTTAGGAGGGGCGAAGGAGATGTTGAATTTGATGGAAGAAGAGAAGGAGCATGTGAGGCGAGGGAGAGTGCGGAAGGAAGAGAAAGTGTGAGTGTGAATGTGTGTGTGGGATTTGGAGAAGCAGTGAAGAGAGAGTGCGGCAATGGCCGTTGTTGCGCCCATTTTGGGGGAGACCTGCGGAAGCACTGGACTGGGTTCCAATTTTGTTTGCTGGGAAGGATAAACAGCATGTTTATATATTTTAAGATATTTTCTAGTTATTTAAATAAAATATATGTTTTCATATCTGTTAATTAATATCGTGACAAAACAAAACAAAACAAAAATAGTGAAGTAAAATTGTTACAATTTTTGTGACTGTTGTTAGACAACAATAAAATTGTTGCTAAAAGATAATTTTTTATGGTTTAATAACTGGAAAAAAAAAATTATAGTACTTTTTTTTACTTTCCAGATTTAAGACAACAGCAGAAATTAAATCAGAATTTTTTTGTATTTCTACTTCCCTTGGGTGTGTTATATAAAAGCAGGAGGATTAAAGACAAATAGTGGAATCATGTAAATATTCTATCGGTTCAAAAGTCAATTCTATTCTGTTGAACTAAAACAAGTTGTTAATTTTACGAAACTGCTTCAGTTAAGTCAATTCTATTCTGTATAACCCGTGTAATGTTGAAAGAACAAATAAATATCAAATATTACTGGGGGGTGGCAGTGGATGCAAAAAACTAAAATATAAATATCCCTTGATTCCTTAATTTGATTGATGAGTTTGGCAGAGATACAAGGCTAATTGTGTTTCCCATCATGGAACTGAGCATTTTTTGAGCATTTAAAAGTCTTCAAAAATTCTGTAGCCTTCTCCAACTCTTCCTTCTGCCTTGAATTGTTCCACTTGTGCTCATTTGCCAATATTTCAATCACACGAGGCAATGCCTTTCGTGCTGCGTCTGTTTCAAGGAAAGCAAGACGAGTCCTCCTTGCAATGAAATCAATAGCAGATTCACAATATTCATTACGAGCACAGTAGGCCACTTCTGCCTCCAGATAAGGGTAACCGTGGGCAAGTCGTTTACCCAAACCTTCATTCTAAAAAAAATAAATACAGAATCAATTTAACTCTCACCACATATAATGAAACAATAAGCTCACCAAAAGTCCTATATCATGCGTGAAGCCTGTTAACAGAGAAATATTACCATCATACAACAAAGATCCCTATTGTTAGATAATGCAGTACATAAATTGCACATTTTCCCAGTTATATGTTAAACTATGCTTCACCACCACCATTCTTAACACCCCACTCCAACTAAAAAAGAGAGAAAAATGCTAACAACATCTAACGATCTAATACACTCTTTAAAACATATTTTTTTATTATTGATTGAAATTTATTAAAAATTACATAATTATGTAAGTCTCATTTCTTGTTTAATATGTCTCACTCAAGATTTTGTAGTTTACAATAAAATTTAACTAATAGTAAAGAGTATGTTAGAAAGAGTGTATTAGATAGTGTTAAAAGAGTATGTTGGTAATACTTCTCAAAAAAGAAAAACACGAGAGTAAAAATAAATATCCTCATTACAGACTTACAATATCTATTATTTACGGTTACAACCATAAATATAGTAAGATCAGAAAAACAAAAATCGAATCCCATTTTTGGTTATTTTCACAAATCACATCAACCAGCAACCAAACTATTATTAATAAGAAGCCCTATGACTCGGCAAAATTATATATGATAACATCAAAAACAGAAATAGTTGAGTCGATCTACCATCAGTTATTCCATACCATGATGCATCCCAAAATAGATATCAGTTCATAATTGTATGTCATATTTGTAAGACTAAACATACCGGAAATCCAAAATGACATCAAGTTGAGAGGCTGTCTCACCATATCACATATGCACAAACTGATGTATATTTTGAGTAATAACAGAAGAACCAAAAGGAAAAAAGAAATAGAAGTAAGAAAACACCCCATGCTCATGTTCCAATGTTTGTTCTGGTACATGATTAAGAAATCCAGTCACATGCAAGAGCGTTTTTATGTGGACCATAATCTCATATCCCTAATAGGTACAGATGGTGTCATATTCAGACAAAATCTGGCTCAAATTACAAACATAACCAAAACGAAACACTATTCTACTATTTTCAAGAAACATTGTACAGACCATAAGGCTTATGATCTAAAAACCAAATGGAAAGAAAAATACAAAGAAGAGCATTTTGTTCTTATTTAAATGTGAGTAGTCTAGTAGGAACCAAAAAAAAGTTGTTACTTCCTTACGTGACACCAAATCACAGATGATACTAATCATGCATTCTACATTCAGATGCATTTGTATATGTTTGTTGTTCAATGAAATTAACAGTTCCAAAAACAAAGTAATACAAGCAAACCTGAGCAATGGCAGCCACACGCTCACTCAATGTTCCATATGCATGAGACAAGTGCTTTGCAGCAGCAGAATCCATTACCCCAGGAACAACTTTACCATTATGTGTACTTTTCATGCGTTTATACTGTTGAGCAAGAACTGTAAAAGAAGAAGGCTCCCACCCTTCACCACCAACAATCTGGAGATTGTTGGTCACACATCCACCGGTCGGGGTCAGCTTTCCAGACTTTATAGCTGCATCAACAGCATCTTCTGCCATGCTGAAAACACATTATAGTCAGAATAATACCAACATTGTTGATGAGAAGAAAGGCAACAATGAGTTGAATAGTAGAAGTTAGAAAACAATTGAATACTACTCATTAGATAGAGTAACTAGATTACCAGCATGAGTAACAATATGCCTGGTTAGTGAAACAACATCTGAACAGACTTCAACAAAGCAACTTCCGTTGCCCATTAAATAAATTACCTCCGATAGGTAGTCCACTTGCCACCAGTGATGGTGACCAAACCAGGGTAATCCTCACAGACAACATGATCCCTTGAGATACTCTCAGTATTTTTGGCTGTTGGGTCCACTGCTAATGGGCGAATGCCGCTCCAAGCAGAAAGCACATCACCACGGCGTACCTTAAATTTTTACGGTGTTATTCATTCCCCATAAGCAGTGTAATGTGGAAAATATAATTACTAATTTTTTAGACAAAAAATGGCATCTAACATATTTCCAAACAAGCAATATCTATGAGACCTTTTAATTCTGAATCTAACATCACAAATGAGAGAGAAGAAAAACACAATAGCACCAACCAAAGCCTTTTCCTAGTAGGTGGAGACTTCATGAATCAAATGACATCACATCATTATGTTCTTTCCACACCAATTCTTCAGAAAATATGACGAAAAAAAAATAACGAGTAAAAATAATCATCTATATTGGCAGGTATAACATACTTTAACATTAAGGTAATCAGAGATGGCATCCAATATAAATTGTATTTCATCTTCATGTGGTTCTGGAAGATAAGTAATGGTAGTACTAGAATCTGTAGTTCCAGCAACTGTTCTTCCTAGCCATGGCAGCATAAAAACAACACGTCCATCCGAAGTTTTGGGGACAATTAAGCCCATTCCTTCAGGAGAATAATAATCGGGGAGTATAATATGCACCCCACTGCTGGGAGCAATCATTTCTTGTGCATTTTTGTTGGCCATTTTCCTTATAGAGTCACAAAATGGCCCACCCGCATTAACAATTACTTTTGCATATGTATCAAACTCTTTACCTGCAGCATGTAAAATACCAAATAGAGGTAATTAACTATCAAGCTATAAATAACTAATATTCAACTTTGATTCTTAAAACTCACAGATTAAGATGTGCTCCCCAAACTGTATTGTATTTATTTTACCATACATCCGACACACACACATGTCGTTTGTCTTTCAATTTCTATTAAATATTATTTCATATTTTCATCTTTCAATTTGCATTAAATAGTATATTAATTGCCAGTTGACATTGATTAATTGCTTAGTTAGTGAATCAACCTTGTGCATAAAAATAACAGCATTGAAAAATTTTAGTAAAAAACTGTTTCTAAGTATCCATGATGCAAAACACTAGACCTTCACATTTGACTTTACCTAAGACCAATAGTTCTACTCCCGCTGCACACATGTTTACTCCTTCAAGGGAGGGGGGATGCTCTGGCTGTGATTATGTGATGCAATCTAAAAATCCGCTGCGGGACAAATGATGCTTCAGATTGCATGTGTATTACATATATCATCCAAGTCTCCTCAAACTACTCATATTATCCTAAATTTTCTGATATATATATATATATATTTAAAGGTCAACAGAGCAAAGCCTCCATGTCTCTAGTAGCAGAGAAATAAAAGGATGTTTTACCAGTTAAGTTGTCCCGAATTCGTGCACCAATTATCCGTTTTCCACCATCATCCTTCAGTAAGGATACAACTTCTGCATGGTTCAGCACTGCTGCACCAGATAAAGCAGCAGTGCAAGCCAATCCAACATTAAGTCGTGCATCATTCATCTGCCCATCATAATAAACAACTGTGCCCCTTAGGCTTCTATCTTTTACCTTCCTTGCCAGAGTGGGAAAGAGCTCAACAGACTCTTTTGTAGAATAATATCTTGATAAGTGCAACAGTTGTCTTCCTGCGACCAAATCATACATTTTCAAGCCCATCCAATAGTACACTACTTCAAACCAGCTAAAACATGGAGTCATGCATGGCAATGCATGACATAGGTGCGGTGCATTGTCAATAACACATTTACGCTCGTTAAGGGCATGAAGCACTAATTTGAATTGCCCGTAGTCAAGGTTAAAGACAGCTTTCTCCAGGTATCGAACACCTAATAGTTCATAAAAACACTGACATTAATTTAGATCGTGTTTAGAAAAGTTAAACTAAAAAAAAAATGCATAAATTTTGGTATCTACATAGTTAAGACTTAAGATGTACACAGACCTTTGCAAAATGTTAAAAGTTAAGAATAATAACCAAAGATGCTTCTCAAGCCTTTATGAAAAGGGAACCACAATCACCTTTGACATGGGTACTTGTAAAATCCCAAAGTGTGTTACATTTTTTTTTAGTTTACTAAGTACATTTCATACGATATCTTTCACTTGCAAAAACTAATTCAAATCATAGTTCTACCCAAATTTCCTTTCAAAGAACTGCATCAGTATCTGCACAGCATGTATCTTTTTATCCAACCAAATTTTGAGTGAAGTATAAATGGTGATCACAACAAAAGAAAATAACAACAAAGATAAGAATAACAATAACAGTATGGGTATAATATTTACATATAAAAAATTTATCTAGATAACAGAATGACAGATCAACACATGTAAGAACTCCAACTGAAAACCTATATAAAGCTGACAAAACAGGTGGCCTGGACTGGCCTGCAGGCCAAAATGTGAAAATCAAGTCGACCTAGTCCGACCAGTAATTTATTTGGGTTGTTTTTTTTAGGCTTAGTCTATCCTTATATCCAGTCATCAGGCCAAATTAGTCTTGATTAAAAACAAACAAAATTTTTAAAAAAATCTAACTCCAAACAAATAAAAAAATAAAATTGACACCAATGGCAGACCAACGACAAGTGGCACCAATATGAACAGAGCAGAGCAGAGCAGTGATGCAGGCGCCAACGAGAAAAGTGGAGTAGCAATTAGGTTTTGCAATTTTATCATTTTGAGTTTGGTCCGTCTGAATGTTTGGAGGAGTACTGCGGGTGCTGCTGGGTTACTTAGTATTTACTGGGTTACTTATTTACTGAGCTACTTACTTACTAGATCATTGGCTTACTACTTCTTACTACCTACTAAACATTTTAATTTTTAATTTTTAAACCATCCCAACAACCTACGAGCCAGTCTGGCTTTGCCCTAACGGGTCAGTCGAGCTAAACGGGCCAATCTAAAAAGGCTTCATTTATTTCAATCAGCCTTTTAAAAGCTCAGTCTAACCTAATTAATAGGCTGTTTGGACCAACCCATCAGATTAGATTTATTTTATCAGCTCTATACCTATCCATAAGATGATCCTAAAAACACTTTTAGGCAGTAGCCAACTTGATTTAGAAGAGATTTGATAATGAATGACCTAAGTGTCTAGATTTACCAATTTATGAAGGTCAATCACTTATGCATAGTACATCTTCTTTTTCTTCTTACTCGTTCTCTTCCCTTCTTTCCCCATTTTCAAGGGTTTATCCCCCATGTGCTTCTTAATCTCAACAAGAAAGGAAAAACAAGTGCTTAAGCATGAAAACCTTACTTTGACTAGTTCCAGTTGAAGGCCAGAGGAAAAAGAAGTAAAATTATAACAATCAACTTCTCTAAAAGTAAACTGTTCGGTGAAGGGTTCATGAATGGTTGCATATCAAATAATCAACTGGAATTCAACTCTACTTAGAAGAATAGGGACATCATTCGATTATAGAAGCTCCAATACCACGTCAAATACCAAAGTGTACACTTTAGGTAGAAACTTATCCATGATTTACACAGAGCAAAGGAACACTGTTAGGAAAAAAAAAAAGCAACAGCTTTGAATTATGAAAAAATGACACCAATATTCAATCTGGAAAATACCCAGTTCAAACAACTTGATGCTGTTCCATGTGCATATGTTCAGTTTTATCATCTTTTCTACAAGATTCATTTTCCAATTCATCAATCATCAGCATAAATTTTTCACACCTAAAAAAACAACCAAATGTTAATAAAAAAATAAATAAACAAAACTTAAATACAGTTCTTTAGACGTTACTCGTATTGTTCTCCGATTACAACCAAATGATAATAAAGAAATGGACAAAATTTACATGCAGTTCTTTAGGTGTTGTTCATACTATTTTCCAATTAGAAGTTTTACCTGATAATCTACATAATCCATATATAAGTTTTATCCTAAAAAATAGACAAAAAAATAAACCGCGCGGATACATTCATCCACGTTGAACTTATAACCGAAGGTTCTGAATTCCGAACAGCGATTGCACACCGTAATGCGAAATCATTTAACAAACAAAATAATGAAAATTCAATATCTATCACTATTCACAACTACAGCATCAGTAACAAAAAATCAACAAAGCATAATTCATCGTGCAATGTACCTCCATGAAGGAGCTTCGTGGATCGAGACGAAGTTCCGGAAGCGAAATCCTCCCGCTCCACGAGCCCGACGCGGAGTCCTCGGGTCACGGCGTCGAGCGCGGCACCGGAACCGGTCGCGCCGCCGCCAATAACGAGAACGTCGAGAGGATTCGACTTGCCGGCGTCCGCCAGCACCGACTTCTGCGCCTCCCTGGACGGCACGACAGCGTCGGAGCTGTGTAGCCTCTTCCGGAGAGCGTCGAGGCGGGAACCGCCTCCGTAGTCGCTGGCGGAGATGAGAGGATCGTGCAGGATCACGGCAGCGCCGTACGCGGTGGCGATGGATGTGGCGGCGACGGCACCGAGTTTTCTGATGCGCGTCATGGCGATGAGAAAGGAAGGGAAGTGCGATGCGATGAAATTAAAGGGCGGTGGTGAAACGGTTTGGTTTTTGGAGTGGAGTTGGAAGCTGAAAGTGAAAGTGAAACGGTGACGTGTTGGTTTATTTGTGTGTTTATATATGGTCAAAGGTGGGAACTACAATTGTAGGGTGGTGACAAATGTCAGAAACTTCACCAGCAATTATTTATGTGTTTGTACTCAAAATAGGTAACGGTCATTCATTTTTTTATGTTCTCGGGAGTTGATAGAGTCAACGGCGACTTTAGTACATGTTTCCATGAATTTCATATTCCAGTTACTCCTTACTAACAGGATTTCTCTGTTGTGCAATTCCATATCATTAATTAACGTGCAGTGAAATTAAATTATTTGCTTAGAGTTTCTTAGCTGATCTAAATGTCACTGCTTCTTGGTCATCTCTTAATAATTCGTTTATTTTAGTTTTTGGTTTGGTGCAATTTTAAATAGTATTATGTTATCTGTACTAGTTGAAAGACAAATATTGGTGTGCATGTTTTGTTTTGTTCGCTTTTTAGTTTTATTTTTATTTTTTGAAGAAGACATACATTTGATATGTTATATAATTTTTCTTATCATATTAACGTGTATGTGTTAGTTTTAAGAGAGAGGGGCCGAATAAAATATAAGAGAGTAATTACATTGAATAAAATAGGTAAAAAATAATATGTACACTGAAAAAGGAAATTGTTTTTATTATTGTTATAAATATAAAGATTAATTTGTACTGAAATCGTAAACAAGTTATATTATCAAATAATTAAAATTTATTTTAAATATAAATTTCAAATAATTATTAAAAAATTAACAAAATTATAATACAGGATGGCAATATTTTTCTTTTACTATGTTACGTTTCTTGTTACCTCTAATTCTTAAGCGTCTTATATGTTAAACAAAATAAAACATGAGATGCATGCCTATTTGTTTTGTACCATGATTTGACTGTTTTAATTTAAAAAGGAAATGACGCCTAATAAGACATTTTTCATTATACGTTTACCAATAACCCCAAATCTTACGTCATCAAAAGAACCTAAACATTAGATGGCTTTCTTTTTATATTATTTGGTCAATATCTATTTTTTAATACTATTTTGAAGAAAAAAAAAACTTTGTGACATGTATTAATATAAATAAATCTTTTTATAAGAATATTCATGAATATACTTGTCCTTTATTTGATTTTAATTTTTTATTAGGTCAATTTTTAACATTCAAATTCACATTAGTGTACAAAATAATTTTCACATTACTAAATTATATCGGTCTTCTGTAAATTGATATAATATATGTGATAGTAACGCTTTTATAATATTAAGATCAACAATCTCAATCGATTGATAAATAATTAATTTAAAAATTGTTTGTAAAGGAACTAATTTATTTTTATTTTCATGTAAAGGAACTAAATCAATTAAGATGAATATTCTAAATTAATTGATAATTAATTAATTTAGAAATAAATTGTGAATTAATTTATTTTTATTTTCCATGTAAATATTTTAGTATTTTTATTTAAATTATTTAATATTACTAGTTAATGTAATTAATTTATATTGATAATATGTAATAAAAATATATATAGGTAATAGTATTTATAAATAATTTATTAAACATTTTTCACATAAATTAAGAAAATTTTTAAAAATAATTCAATCAAATTATAGATTTAGATAAGTTTTATCGTAAAAAATCATAAGTTTTAAAATTACAAATAGGTTGTTCTGATTTTTAATATTTTTTATAATTTTTTCTAAAATATTTCTGGAATGTCATGTAACAATGTTCTTAAATGATTTATTAATTAGTATCTTGACACTTTAAAAAAAACCTAAAAAATAAAAAGTATGATGTTTATTAAAAATAAAACAATGTATTTCATAAAACAATTTCTTACTTAACTTCACTTAAGCAAATGATATTTTATATATAGCACTATTTTTATATGTTTCATAAAATAAATAAATATAATAATCACAACAAGTTCCGCATATAATATTTTGTATATATTATTCAAATCATTCACTACACTTATCCTAATAATTTTGACACTACTTTTATATGAATTAATTAATTTTTATTCTCAAGTATTATAATTATGTCAAAACAATTTTATTTAATATTAATTATTTTTATTTTAATATGAATAAATTAAAATATAACATTAAAACTATAATATTAAAAAAACAATATAATGTAAGTAATATGATGAAAACGAGAATAGAAAAATAGAAAGAAATGAGTATATTTATTATACGAACAATATTAAAAATTATGATAAATTTATCTATTAAATATTTTATTTTAATTACATGAATTTATAAATTACACAAATTTATCTATTAAACTATATAAATTAATTTACATATATTTTATTATTTTACATACAAGGTATTAATTATATAAATTACTTTATTAAGTACTTTTATTGTTGTTGCATATATACATATTATTATATTTATATACTTTACATGCTGTTTATTAGTTTTTTATTTACTTTTTATTAATTTACATATATATTATAATTAACATATTTTTTATTGTATATTATAATTTACATGTATTTTTATTAATTTACATATAAATTTGTATAGTTTATAAATGTGTATATTTAAAAAAAATAATTAATAAATAAATTATCGTCTTAACTTTTAATATTTTTCCTACAATAAATATAACCACATACTGGTTGTCTTTTTATCTTTTTTTTTTCATTTTCTTCCTATTTCTCTAATATTTTTTTCATCACATTACTTATACATTATTATTTTTTAATATTATAATTTTTATGTTATTTTAAGTTTAAAAATTATAATAGCAAAGATTTAATATTAAATAAAAATAATTATGGTGACAACCAACAGAGAAAGAAATTACAGGGACTAAAATCTAAAAAACTAAAACTATAGGAATTAAATAAACCTTTAAAGTATAGAAACTAAAATCAAAATTGGGATAATTACAAGGACAAAAGAAATATATTTAACCTTGTGTTTTTGCTTCCTCTAAATATCATGAATATTTCTCCGTCTCACTATTCTCATATCTGCATCTAATTGGAAGTAGCAAAAGCCTTTAAAGATTCAGTGCCCCCAGAACAAAAATACAATTTTTATAAGATTCTGGACTTTCATTTGTGATACTGTACTCGAGGACCTTTTGATTTCGAGTTGGAGAATGGCGACTTATAGATGAAACCACTAGCCGAGACTCCACTGCAATTATTTTTTCTACCATATAAAGCAAGAATTTTAGAAGCATACCCACCATTTTTACATAACTTGCACAATTCTCATCATCAATTTCTCTTTTGACTTTCCCTCTCGCCCTTTTATTCATTAATATCAATGTTATGCACTCAACAATAAAATAACTCTACATTCCCAACTTTCTCAAAGTCTTCCCTATAGAAAGGAATGAACCTAATGTAACCCATTTGAAGTGCGGTTTATCCATTCTATTCTCTTTAGGTTCATAATCAACCGTTACATTTGTACAAAAGTACCTGTCATCATAAAACAGACTTCCATAGATCTAGCATTTAATTACTCTCTATAAGTCTTAATTTCTCATCATTCTTGAAAAGCTCCCTTTACCTTGGTTGAGATAAGAAAATAAATATGGACGTTCTAGGCAGAAGGAATGCAATGTCATACATGAACAAACCCCGTTCAGTATCATGCTTGTTTAAACTTTAAGGAACATTTTACAGCACAACAAAAATCATTTTATTTATAATCACTATTCAGAGAAAGTTGATATTGTACAACAGCATGTACGGGCTGAAGCATTTTATTGAATTGTAGCCAAGCTTAAGACCTTTTCTCATCACCTGTACTACGATTATCATCAAGGCTGCCAGTTCCAGCCAGCCACTCCTCTAGTTTAGCTTCTTTATTAGATTTGAAGTAATCATATCTTTCTGCTACTGACAATAAATTAATGCTAATATCACTAACATCAGTCTCTTCATGTTGAGTCTCAGCTTCAACCGGGCTTGATACAGGCAACTCCTCAGTTTCGATAGCTGGAAAAGATGAAGTAATGCTTGCAGATGTGGCTGACAATGGCAAATTAGGATACATCTGAGGCTTCTCATCAATGAAATCTACCGATCCCCTTGTATCAAGCTGTTGCCACTTGAAACTGCTAGCCTTCTGTTTTGCTGACTTCAAAACATTTGAAAAATAGTTACTCCTTTTCTCATTGCCCTCCAGAGCATAAAAACTTGCTCTTTCTGTTTGAGAACTTGATACTGGATGGATTATCCCTCTTTTTGGTTGTTTTGTTGCCATAGTTACCAGAGAATTTTGAATCTCTCCAATCATCTTATCAGCTATGGGAATTCCACACTCTTTCATTGATCTAACCATAGCGACAGAGTCCTCCAAATCTTCTGTGTGCAAAGTTGTTTCATGAGACTTCTCAACAACATTTTTCTTAACTTTGATGACATTGGGCACTGCATTTTGAGCATGATGTTGGATAAAGAAAAGCCCAACAGATGGTTCATTAGCCACGTACTTAGCCATCTCTGCCATGCATTCACTTATCTCCACAAAACCATCAACAGTGGAGAATTCATGCATCTTCCTAAAGTAAAATCACATTTCATCATTGGTGTTGTCTAAGAAAGAAAGGAAATTAGATAACCAGGGAAAAAACAAAAGAGAGTAACAAGTTCAATCAATATTTGCTTATACATAAGGCTAATTTGCACAGCCACTATATTGACACGTTCTCTGTCCCAAATCCTAAAGAGTGTTGAAGCAGCTTAACAGTTTCAATGAAATAGATCACACACACACACACAATTAGATGTACATTCTGAAAAGAAATATAGTAGGTATCTCCAATTGCTACAGGCTGCACCAGATTATGTGTAATTTTTTTTCTAAAGTATATTTAACCTTTGTATTTTGACTGTTCAGTTATGATGAGAATGGAATTTTGAACTTAATAGACTCCACAGTATGATGCACAGATATGATACATGTCAGATAGAATAAGTATCCAATATGGCGATATATTCATTCCAATATATATATATATATATATATATATAGGATACAATATGTATAAGATACATATTTAAATTTATAGAAAAATCATAAAATATAATGTAATTATAGTTCTGCAAATCTGAAGTAAGAAAATACTTCTTGAAGAGTACTAAAAACAAAAAGATTATAAATCATTGTCATCGTAAATTACTTATTATTTACAAAAAAAAAAAATAGTACTATCAATCTCATTTTTATCTTGAAATCATCTATAAAGGAGACAATCTCTATTTTTGGTTCATCAATGGACAACGCTTCCATGTTTTTACTTTATACATGCTTATATGTCTTCCATAGCCCTATTAGATTTTCACAAATTTTTGTATAGGCTTGGATACTTTACTGATACGTATTGATGATGTATCAAAGAGTATCGGTATTGGACACGTATCGGATATAGATACGTGATGCAAAGTGAAATATTGATGCTTTGTACATTTTAGTGGGATGATTAAGGCACGGGATTTAGGATAGTATGCTTCGTTTAAGTTTGACCCCAAAAATTTAATTCAAACACCTGACTCATATAAGAATGAATTCCATAAAAACTTTATCCCTCTCTAGTGATATTGAGCTGAAACCTATCGAAACATACCAAGAAGTGCCGCATCATTTGTGTAAGATTGAAGAAAATGTAGTAAAGCTAAGCATGGTAATGGAAAGCAACAAAAACAAAGGGGAAATATGACATATATAAATAATTAAGGAGAAGAAAATTAAATGATGAGCTTTAATAATAAAAAACAACAAAGAAATTGAATGGAGGACAGATAAGTATACATTAGCACCAAAAGAGGAAATTGTGGTTGTGGTGCCAAAAGAATGGAGATATAGGCTTGACTACATATTGAGGGGAATTTTATATAAGGCCATGAACCAAAAAGAGGAATTGTTTTTATAAAAGGAGTCTAGAAAGCCCAACAAACATGTCAATCAAAAGCCTCCTCATCACAAAGGTTCTAAAAGAACAACAAATTCCATGGGAAATAGAAAACGTGGAAGAAAAAAAAACAGCAAATGAGGGCATCAGACAAAGTTAGAGAGATGATAAAAGCAGGGAAAAACATTTAAAAAAGAAGACTATTCCAATCAAACATCTTTCTAGAAACAGAATGGGAACTATCCCAACTAGCAAAGAAAAGCAGATAAAAGAAATAAGGATATATGCGAGACATGAACTTCTAGAGACTTGCACAAAACTATTATACTACTTTATCAACATTATTTTAGTAATTATCAAATATTCAAGCTCAAGTAGCATTAACTATCATTTAATACTTTTTCTCCATTTGTCCAGAGAGAATGACATGCCCTGTTGGCACTAAACACTCATCCTAAGTCCTAACAAATCTGCATTAGGTAAATTAGCAGCTTATGCAGTATACTGAGTTAAGACAGGAAAAACCATCAGCAGCTGAGGGTTCTTTTTTCTTAAATATAATAGCTATACTTCTAATCTCCAAGTTTATACATATCTCTGCCTAGCTTAGAATCTTTAAAACATTTGAGTTGATTGAGTCACACCAACTTAGTAGCTTCAGTCAGTGGGTAGTTACGGCGTATAAGTTAATAATATTTAAAAAATTATGTGATGAATTCAATCAAAGTACAGGATGCCAAATACAAAGAAACAAATTCCCACCATAATTTTAAAGTAACAATTTCCCACTAAGGACAGAAGAAGAAACAAATTACATGAAAGAAGGCGAGCAATACTCTTGAAAGAGAGAACAAAAGATAATACAAGGAGAAATTCCAGCTAAATAAATAAAAACTTTGGCCATGGTCCCTCCAAAGTCCAAATATTAACTAGTAAAGTTCCCTTGAAGAAACCGTGCACTGAATAGCATGGTGACTCAAAATGAAGAATTTTATCCATTGGAAAAGAAAACTTAATGTACTTTTAGAACTTCTTGATATTCTGATTGAAAAGGTCAAACTATGGCAAACAAAGCACTTCCCCATATAAACCTAATCTCATTTTTCTTGTCAAAACCTTTCCATGGCAAATTAGAAATCGTGCAGAGGTGGAAGGCATACCCCATTTCCCTTCTCACCAAAAAATAAACAGCCTACACCGAGTTCCAAGCCACAGGGCAATGAAGAACAAATGGCTATGAATCTCAAAACTATTGTACCATATCCAATAAGAGCTCTAATAGGAGCATTGGATTCCTAAGATGAAACTTACAGGCAGAAATCAAAATAATAAGGGTGAACACTGGAGGGGCATTCAAACTCCCTTAACGTGCTATTGTTTCTTTCTCCATCCCTTATCCTTATCCTCTTCCATTTATACAAATTTCATGTTTGTTAAACAAAATAATAAGTAACCAATACCCTAGCCCCTAATCACAAGGGGATCAATACCCGTAGTTCTCTACTACACATTTTCTCTCAAATGCATAGTAAACTCAGAAGTTTTGTATATGTTTGAACTAAAACTTCTATTAAAAAAAACTGTAAGAGATTACACAGAAACTAACAAGAAAACAGTCAGCTGTGAGCCCAAAAGGCTAAAAAAATAGACAAAGATGTCTAACCTCTCAGCACATCAGTTGGAAACACCATTAAAAAACCAAGCACAGAACACCCATAAGTAAGACCACAAACCCAACCCTATCCCCTGTACATAATGTATGCAATCAAATAAACGGCTTTGAAAATGCTTGCATTCTGCTCCAACCAGATACGCCAATTATACATAAAATGAATCAGATGCACAGTTGTGATTTGTGAAAGCCAAGAGACTAGTATCTACACCACAATTACCAAAAAATAATAACAATACAACATGGAAGGCAAGGATAAAAGAAAAACAGCTTATCATCATGAGAACATCCAAAATTGCATAACCAGAGGAGATCCAACCAAAAGAAAAAACGAAATTGGAAAAGGCAAAAAATAGAGAAAGAAAATAAGTATTTGGTGACCATTCCGAGTCATCGAAATAAAATCTAGGTTTCAGAGACAGTTTACTACCTTATCGATGTAAAGTCTTACTTGCAAGCATTTGAAATGAAAATGGGCTTTGGTGTTGGTTAATTGGTAATCCTGTGAAATGACCTCTTATAAGGGAAAAAGGTGATTTCATAGGTTTCATTCATTGGGGCATAAAAGTGGAGGCAATTCCATTTGCACCCATAAATCCATATGGACCCATGGTGATGGGAGTTGGGTAGGTTAGTGAAAAGTAAACAAGTATATTTATTACGGCATTGGAAGGAGAGGGACAAGGAGAGAACCTACCGTGCAGTGGTAGTGAAGATAAGATGTGACGAAGAAGCGAGAGAGAGAGGGACAAGTTAGAGGCGCATCGTTCTGTAGCAGTTGCAGATGTGGTCCTTGTCTTTTCTTTAGGTTGGTTCATAGTCCACCACACCACACGCGATGCAACACTGACAGTGACACAAACATAAATTCCGAGCCACCCTTTATCTCAACACTGTCTCAGTTTAGCTTTTCTTTTAATTCAATCAAAATGTTACTTCTTACTGTCTCAAATATGCAATATTAGATGGTAGTTAATTTTAGCTAATTCTATTATTTTTATATAAAAATTATTAGAAAAAATGACAAAATGAGTAAAAGCCGCTTAGCAAACCTTTAGTAGACTTAAAAGTATTTTCATATAAAAATCATTATTCCTATGAATTATAAATCTCAAAAATTATTATTTAATTCATGATGAAAATTAGTTTAGTTAATAGTATGTATTATTGAAAATATTTAAATATTTTTATTGATAATTGAATATTAGATAGATTTATATAAAATTTTGTTGTAGAAATATTTTTTATAAATGTAAAATTATAAATATGTTGATGTCATTTTTAATATTTTCTATTTAGTTTTCATGTAACAACAAAAATTATTATCTTTAGTTTTATTTTATTTTATTTTTTACAATTTTTACCTACTATGATAATAATACCTTGTCCACTATAAAACTAATATTGATATTTTACCTTGTCCACCATAAAACTAATATTGATATTTTTATAGAGTATATGAACTCCAAAATACTTTTTTCAAGTCATTAGTTTGCTAAAATATAAATTCTTCGCTAACTTGTCAATGACATCCATGAAAAGATAAATATAAGTTTTATCAAAGTTCATCTTCTGTTCCAAACTTCTACAAAATTGATGTATGATTCTAATAAGTTATCCTGAACTAATTTTGGTATTTACAAAACATTAACAAAGTTAGATGTGAGAGGCGAGGTTTTCTCAATAAATAATGTTACATTTTATTATCCACAACCATATCACGAAACAAAAGCCAATTGTAAATAAACCAAAAACACATTAGTTTTATTAAATGTAAGGATTGTAATTAAAAATAAATCATGAGACTAATTTTAAAAGATTTTTCCCTTACCTAAAAATACATTTAAACTCTTGAAAATTATAATTTAATATTCACATTCAATAATAATGTAATTATATGAAATAATAAATAAATTACAAATTTATTCCAAAAGAAAAAATGTATAAAATTGAAGCATTCAATTGTTTGCAAGAATCATTTGTCAACAAATAAAAGTTTAAACAATATTTCAAAGTTAAAGATAAAAGTTTGAATTTCAATTTAAAAACATGATTTCAGTCCATGTTTTAAAAAACATATTCATAAATTGCAAGATTTATAACAGTGACATAAGAATCAAAATACAAGGTGAAAACTTTAAAAACTAACATTTTTGTTTATTAAGTTTTTTTTTATTAGTAAGAGATTTAAAAAAAAAGTCGCTGAAGAAAAATAATTAAACACGTTCTCATTAAAAAAAACAATTAAAAATATTATAATTTAAAATAAAATTTTAATTTTTATAATAATCATCTTAAAATTTTATATTGCAGTGATTTTGTAATTGTGAGATCCTGAATCTGTTTGGGATCCGGTCTTTGGCACATCTCCATTGACTCGTGATTGAAGAGTAGTGGAGTAAGTCACTCAGGCATCCGAGAGCAAACCACAAGATCATGGGAGAGTGAGAGAGTAGAGCTGAGATCGTGGGAATGTAGAGACACAGGGAAATCAGCCTCAAAGCTTACAAAAGGCTCCAAAACGAAGTAAAAGGGGTCAAAAAATTGAGAGAGACAGGAGAGGCTAGTGAGAGAGAGAAAGGGCGAGTGAGAAAGACAGAGCAGGCAAATGAGAAAAAAGAGAAAATTGACGATCGTTCGAAGGAGACTAGACAGGGACCCCAATGCTAGATCGAATGACGAAAGAGGGTATTGAACGAAAGGAAGAAGATGCAGGACTCCTCTAGATACCAGGTTAGTAAAGTGAATGCATGAACATTCTCTCAAGTTGAAGTCTTATGACCCCTCTAAGTGAAAAACCGAAACCAAATCTCTCACCCTCTTCCGCTGTTGCCAGGGCCGAATCCACCTCGACCCACTGCCCGATGTGAGACGACCCTACTACTGAGTAGATCGCCTAAGCCTACCATCCTCTCACAACACCTTTGCTAGTCGAGTCTATCTTGACATCGCTTGCCAAGAGGAAACGGCCTTGTCCCACTAAAGCCCTTCACACTATGGCCGAGTCTATATTGGTCCAATGTGGCCAGCCACCCCCTCAAACCTATCATTCCTAATGCTGAGTCCATCTTGGTCTTAATAAGGCTAAGCTAATACAAGCCATATTTGTTTTTCCCTGACCTGAACCCACAACTAGCCAAAACTACGTTGACTTTGACTCCTTCAACAGGGGAGGTACATAGGCACAAGAAGCACATTCTTGCCAAGTCATGAAACAAAAAAAAAATAAAGGTGTAAGTTTTATCCCTGTTACTCCACGAACCATATAACCCCCAAGCTTGAGCATTATTCTCATTCCTTTGTAGCTAACCAATGGTAACTATTGGGTAATAAGTGCGCTGCGACACCATGTGTCCCTAATACATAACCAACTCCCAAACTCATGTCTCTAATTTTAGGACCAACCCCTTTCCACCAAGTTTTTTGGAGTTTCCTAAACTAAAACACTGGTAGCGACTCCTAGTGGTCAAGTTGGTTTTGGCCATGCAATGACTGAGATGGTTCTGACTCGGCCCATTTCGACCCACCTTGCCTGGCGTCACAATTTTAATTGTAACAATAATCATTTTACTATGTGGAACATGTCTGTACCCACACCGTATGAAAATTAAAATCCTCTATTCAATATAGTTTTTCCTTTTAAAATTTGAAAAAATCCTGACCAAATATTATCAAAATAGATAACATGCATGATTAATATTATTATTATCTATAATTATAATATAAATTAGAATACATAATTTAAGAAATAATACATTTTTATCCATGGTTCAATTAAATATTTTGAATTTTCTATATATATATATATATATTTTTTTACAAATACATTTCATACATTATTCTATGCAATTACTAAAAAAAATAATATTAAAAAATAAATTATACCAAATAATATAAAAATACAATTTACCATTTTTGGCATGTTTTTGTCACGCATTATCTAAATGAAAACACGTTTTCATTTGTTTATATGTTTATTTTTAAATTAACTACCCCGAATTACTAATCACCTACGAAATGTGTATCTGTGTATTTTTATTTAAAAATAAAACGGAAACAACTCACAAGCACACATTACCAATGTTTTTTTCTTCTACTTTTTAATCAAACAAAGAATACTATATAGGTTAAAATATAATTTTTGTGCTCATTGAAAATATTTGTTTTTTTAGTTTCTTAGACTTAAAAGATTTTACTTTAATCTCTTACTATATTAATCAAATTAATATGGTAAATTTACAGAAAAATTAACTTAATTTAATACAGACACCTTAAGGGATCAAAAATATTTTAAACTCATGAGACTAAATTAAAATAAAAAAATTCATATGAAAAACCAAAATCATATTTAATATATAATTCACAGTATAATATAATAATCAGTATAAAATTAAAAATATCAATAATACACTATAATAATATAATAACAATGTCAATGTAAAATTTAAAATATTAAAATTTAAATTAAAAATTATATTATGATTAAGTTTTATATTATTATATTATACCTAATAATTATATTTATTATTTGTGAATTGGTAAATCATTATATATCAAATAAACAATATATGGCAAAAATTTTCTATATCATTATTCAATCTCAAATCATCATATTTGATAAGTTAGTGGATTTTTATAGTAAATATTTTAAAAAATATATATAAATAGTTTATAATTAATTGATAATATAACTTTTTTTATCATAACAATATACCTATTAAACTCTTATACAAATCAACCATTTTTTTTAATAATCTTGCCATAAAGGAATAAGGAGTAATTTATCAATATTTTCCGATGTAAGTTTTTTAGACTTAAATATATTTTAAGTTTCAAATTGTATAACTTTAATCATTGTAATTTTTTAAAAAGTTTATAACTTTTTTTAGTAATTTTTAAAATTTTTTATTATTAATTATAGTTAATTTGGTGCTGACACAATAAATAATATTAATTAAAATAAAAAAATAATAAAAAATATTTCAAATTAAGATAATTAGATTATTTTTATATGTACAATTTAATTAAATAATATATATTATTTTATATAAATAAGATAATTATATATAATTTAATTTTATAAATTATTTTTTAATATATTATGAGCGGTGAATATTATTATTTTTAATATTTTTTAGTTTTTAATTAACTAATTTATTTTTAATTTTATACTATTTTAAAAATATAATTTAATTCTGTATTTATAATTTAATTTTAGTATATTTTTATGTTATTTTTCATTTAAATTCATTAATTTTACATATGATAATTTAATTCATTTCGAATAGTGATTTTGTCGATAAAAGTAAATTGAAATATAATAAATTAAAAATAAATTAAATTATAATTGGTAAAAATTAATGAATTAAAATAAAAAATAATATATTAAAATTAACTTATAAACATATAAATAAATTATATATCTTTTAAAAGTATAATATTAAAAATAAAGTAGTGAATCAAATAATAATATTAAAAATAATATAATATATTAAAATAAGTAATAAAATAAATTATATTTAATTATCTTGTTTATATAAAATAATAAATACATTACTTAATCGATTTTTATATTTAAAAATAATACAATTATATTAGTTTAAAATTATTTTTTATTATCCTAATTATCTAAATTAATATTATTAAAATTTTTAATCAAGTAAATATTAAACTAACTAAAATTAATAATAAAAACTAAAAAAGAATGAGATTTAAAAAAATATATTATTTTTATAATGACTAGAACTCGATAGAATTATGTTTATAGTGATTTAAAATATATTTAAATTATTTTTTATATAAATATCAAATTAGAATATGGTTTTAAATATATAAATTACTTTTAAATAAATAGTCTAAATATTTACAATGAAAAGAATTTTTTGCAAAGTCATTCAATAAATATCATCTATATATGATAAATTAATTTCTTTAGTATTTATTTTAAACATCATACCGGTCGTAATTTCTTATTATTTTTCTTTATAAACATCTTTATACTCGCATTATATGAAAATAAAAACCCCTTTTCAATGTACTTTTTCCTTTTAGAAGTTGAAAAACCTAAAATAAGGTAGATAAAATATTATCAAACTCGTTGTCAAAAAAATTATTTTAAGTATTATCTATTCTTATAACATAAAGTAAAAAAAATACATAATATTCTCTCCTCACTTTTTTAATTAAACATTCTCAATTTTGTTATCTTCTATTATTTAAAAGTACATTTCATATTGTATACAACTAGCCAATTTTTTTTTAACCATTTGAAACTATTTTCCTTTTTTTATTTATACACGTACCTTAAACTTTCTTGACATTTCTTCTTCTTCAAGATAATAGTAAAAAAAATATATTTATCAAAACAGTATAAAAAATGCAAATTACCATTTTGAGCTTGTTTTTTGTCACGCAATCTGACCCAAACATGTGTAACTGAAAAAATAACCGATGAAAACACGTCTTCGTCTTTTCATATATATTTTTTTTTAATTAACTCTCTCAAGCCACTAAGCACAAACGAAATGGGTACAGGTATTTGTGTAGGATTCATTAAAAAAAGTAGATGAATTGTCAGACGTCACCAGTTAGTCGTGTTTTATATTTTTTTTATCAAGAAAGATATATAAATAAAGAGTTTTATGTGTAAAAATATTTCTTATTATCAATTAATTATAAATCATCGTAATATAACTTTAAGATAATACAAATTTATCATTTTAAAATGGTTATTCCAACAATTTTACCCTAATTAGGAAAGTAAATTGATAAAATAACTAATTTGATCTACCGTGGACATACTAAGTAAGCAGGGTAAAAAAATCTAAATTTAGAAGAACAAATTAAAACCAATTTATATTTTAATCTAGCATGCAATAAAATATAATAATATATTAATATAAACTTTAAAATATTTAGTTTAAAAATAATATAGTTAATAATTGTATTATTATATTATAATTAAATTTTACACTAATTATATTATACTTAATAAATCTATTTTTATTTATGAATTTATCACATAATATAAAATTATTTTATATTATCATTTAATTATAAATAATTATATATATAATTTGATTATTTTTTTAATAATTACCTTAAAAAGTCATATATAAACTGATTTTTATTAGTCTTTACACCAGCAATGCATACTTATTAAACTTCTATGCAAATCAGCCATTTTTTTTAATAATATTGACCCAAATGGCAGAGGAGTAATTTATTAACATTTTTTTAATGTAAAGACAAAATGTAAGTTTTTTAACACAAAGATAAAATTAAAATATGGAATCAAATATATGTATTATTTTTGAGTGAATAATATAAATGTTGGGCATGTTTACATTATCATCCAAACTAAAAAATTGTATGCATAAAAAATTTGTTAAAATAACTACTTTAAAATTTATTTATTATTATTATTTTTATTTATTGAGGCATGAGATTCTTTACACTACTTTGCATGTAATTAAATTTGTTATTTTAATTTTAATTTTTGTGTGTATGTTACTAAAGAAAAAAGTTAAACTTGTAACCCAAATTTTCACGTACAATAATGATTAAATAGTTTTTTTTGCTTATAACCATAGAAAAATTCAATGATAATGCATTAATAGAAAAATAGTCTTACACATAAAATTATGTTGATTAGTTTTAAGATAATTATTGTACAAATTAATAATTTATTATATATGTTAATTTATTATAAAATTATTTTATATTTTTAGTATATAATTTATTTTAAAAAAATACCATAAACAGTCATTCCCACGCTCCAATTAATACATTAATCGAAATTTGTTCTCGTGACATCATATAATATTTGGTGACATGAAAGTACATTTTCGAAATATTTATTTTTTAGACGGTTAACCACGATAAGGTATTTGTCATTTTATCAATTCTCCAAGTACCATACCAACTCTTAAACTTTGTATTCGAGTAATCAATGGGGGAAAAATACACCTTATCAGCTATTAAATCATTCCCCATTAATTAACTAGTATATCAAATCCCATGTTAGTATTTTAACAAAATAATTTCTCTATCGACAATTGGTAAAAATTGATGGTTATAAATTGAAATTTTTAGCATTTATTACTGAATGATTGGTTATAAATTATAATAGTGTGCCTGGAAAATTTCTTGGGCAAGATTCGAAAGCCAACTGGGTTTCTATAATAGGAGTTTAAATTTTTGAAGTAGGTATGGATGACTTTTTAAAACAAGGGAGGGGGTTGTTTTCCCGTGAGAAGATAACACGGGCTTTTCAAACCGACAAGTTGAAATGACAAAAAAGGAAACTATAAGATAGATTATCATTATTTCTTTTATCGCAGTTTTAGAAATTATATCTCTCTCTATATATATTTATACACCACATATATCTTTTCTGAACAAAACATTGGAGATCGGAATAATTATTCACTTTTTTTTTAATTATATTATAAGCGCACAATATTTATTAGTTATGAACTGATATCTATTAAAATTTTGACTGACTTTTGGTAGAGTTTCTTATTTCAGTACTTTTGTTTTTTGTTAGAAGCTTAAATCTAAGATGTTATTTAAGATATTCAAACTCAATATTAATTAACTACACATAATTTGATCCACGTGCTTAGTAATAAAAACCATTTTAATTAATTAATAGTTATAGCTTTGGTTATTACTATTTTAGTATGTTTTTAATCAATTTTAATATAAATGTTTATACTATTAATTAATTAAAAATTGTTTTAATTATAAATTATTTAAATTCATTATAGAAATCAACGTATTATTAAATATTAATGTTATATTCTTATTTGCACACAAAAATATAAAGATGACCTAAAACCTAAATTAATTTGTTCTCAATCAATAAAGTAGACATGTTGAGGAAAGGAGGGATGCGTAATGTTACAGTATTAGTATATTTGAATTAAATTGATTAAATAATGATAAGAAAGAAATGTTAAAATAATAAGAATGATTTAAAACAAGTTTGATGTCTCTCTCCCCGCTCCACTCCACACAGACCCGTTGGCGACCCTTTCACTCACTCCAGATGTAAATTTCATAAAACCGGCCCAACTAAAGTACCACCAAAATCATTCATACCCTCTCTCATCCCACGCTCCTTCCTTCGCGGTTCACACTCACGCGATCCACCACACTCCCTCCAAAAAAGTTTCTGCGCCGCTACATTCTTATATTATAAATCCAATTTTCTAATTTAAAAATATTTTCTATTCTACTGTCATTTTCATTCTACATCATTTTACATTTTTAATATTAATTTTTAATTTATTATGTTAATATTTTTACCTCACATCTATATTATTTATACTTTAATTTTGTTGACTTTTTAAATTCACTATTTTTGCTTGAATATAAAATTCATGTATTTTTCATTCAATTTTATTTTTCTTCTCACACTGCATGCTTGCTAATTGGATTAAATGATCATGGTGTAGTTTTATTAATTGAATACGATACACAATTATTACAAATTTTTTATACCATATTCATTTCTTATGAATTAAAGAAAACCGTGTTATAATTCAATAGGAAGCACTTAATAATTTAAAATTCATGATATAATTTATGAAACTACGGTGAGTTAATAATTTAAGATATCATTATATTCACATAATTAATCTCAATCTATAAAAAAAAAATATACATATTTAATATTTAAAATGTAGAAAGATTTATTCAAATCAAATATAATTATATATCTATAAAATAGATTTTGTCTTTCACTACAAGTAAGAAAAACCTACTCAAGAAAAAAATAGTTATTTTTTTTCTTTTATGAAATTATTAACTAAGTATTTTAAGAACAATACTCTCCAAAGAAATAAGATTTAGTCGAAATCTTATAAAAATCAACATGACACACTACACACAAATATCAATTAAATTTAATAAAATGTTGAAAAAAACATTCAATTACTGTTTTTTACTGTACATGTGCTAATGAGATTCGAGACTTATTCAACTTTTCGGAAATTTTAAAATTCAATTCACCTTTTTTTTTCATTAAAAAAATACAATAAACTAATAAAATCTAAAGTTTTTATTTAATTTAAGTAAATTAGTACAATGTTAAGTTTTCAATCAAATAAGTGCAAAAATAGATATCGAAAAATATTAGGAAGAATGTCGACGACACAGATTGTGCACATATAATGTAATAAAAATCAAACAAAATTCGCATATAAAAAAATCAAATAATTTTACTAAACAATAAAAGTTAGTTAAAAATATTATAAAAACAGTTATACTGTTGTTAATAAAATATGACGAAATTGGTAGATGACTTCACTCTTTAAACATGCTAATCAAAGTTTAATTTTTATCCATATATTAAAAAATTGTACAATTTATTATTTTTTTTATCCCGTAAATAATTAATTTGTTTACTATCAAACATATTTATGTTTATATGAAAATTATTATACTTATATGAGGATAATTCCTATTACTGTATACAAAACTTACTTATTATTTTATTTTACTTAAATTAAACTATAAAAATGACTAATTACATATAACTTTTATAATTTAAAAAATAACTTATCCATATAACAAATTTAAAGAGTAAATCGTTGGTAAAATATGATTTAGGTATTGAATTATGCATTTACTCTTTAGTTTTTAGAAGTGGTATATTTAAGAGGATTTATCTTTATTGTACAAAATAAGAGTATGCTTTGACTTTTAAAAATCAAAACTTTGATTTATTTGCTAAAAAAATGTTGTCTTCGGAGCCTTTTCAAAATAAGAAAAAAAAGGATTTTCAAAATACTACGAATTTAAACAATTTTAAAAAAAATATTCTCAATTAATCATTTATTTGTTTGTATTATTTTAAATATTAGTCCTCGTGAAAGTAAAAAGTAAAATTACAAAACAAAATCAATTATATTTTTAAAAATGTATTAAACGTAAGAGCATTTTTGAAATAAATTCGATTTTTTTGTGATGATATGTAAATAAGATACCAAATTTACTTACCTTCCATTTATTTTAATGGAAATAAAGTGGAAGAGAATAAAAAAGTTAAAATATAATTATTAATTATACTTATATGTTATAAATTTGTATTTTACATAAACTAAATGTTTATTTATATAATTAAAAATTACGAAAAAAATATTTAAATATATAAATTGAAAATCATAAAAAAAATCATATTAAATATATAAATTGTATTTTTTAAATTTACAATTGTGATATCAAGTTATTTTTAACCATTGATGTATTTTTAAAATTACTATAAAAAGGGATAAAAAGTTAAACTATGTTTGTTTTGACATCCAATGCCTACGTTAGGCATCAAAGTGACATTAATAGGTTGAAAATACACAAAAACTATAAATTATAACATTTTATGAATCACATCCAAATAATCAATTAATAATCAATTTTATACTTAAAATATTAATTATATATGTAAAAAAAAAAAAATGATAGTCTATAGATGTTATAAAATAGACTTAACATGTACCACTCATAAATAAATAAGATTATGTTGAGCTCTCTAGATTTATAAAAAAAAAGTCTAACTATAATAATTTATTGATTTAAAATTTTTTTAAGTTCCTTGTAGGATTTATATATAAAAACACTTATTCAGCTTATGGATTGAACCAAGGTAAAGTTGAAAATTTGTTTATCAATTATAGTATTTTAACAAGGGTGAGAGACACAATTTTTGATTGGTTATACAAGTAGTGTGTAAAATATATTTTCAAATGAAATAAGACAAAAAATATTTAAAGTGTCTAATTAATATAAAATCGGAAATTAAAACTTCGTGTATTATAATTTATATTTAAGAATAGAAAATTGATACACTAAGTAACTAGAAGAACATTACTTAGAGTCTTCACCATTTATTTTATCACAATCTAACAAATAATTTTGTATTGTCACTAAAACTGTTAGCTAGTAAGAAAATGAAGAGTATAATGAATAAGTTGATTTATCTTCCCAAGAGTGTATTAAAATTTTATGATTCCATTTGAAAAAACTCACAAACAACTTATTTACATTTTTCTTATAACGTGATTTGTGAGAATGTTTAAGATAACATGTAAAAACATATTATGATTGATTTATAATTATAAGATATGTGTGACTTTTTTTTTTTATAAACTCTCTAATATTTTATTATTTGTTTCCTTTATTTCTTCATGTTAAACTTTTTTTTTCATCACCCGAATTAATACAAATATTAAATTTTGAACCAGATAAATTATAATTATTTGTCAATAATAAATTTGTTTACTTTATATTTTTTCATTTAGGAATATAATTGAGTTAAATAGATTATATCTGGATATATCAATGATACATAATGGTTAAATTTTTATAATGATTTACTATATTTATATATATGTATTTTTTTAATAATATATACTTGTGAAAGATGTAATTTTTAAACTTATATAACGATTTTATGATACATGTGATTATAAATTGAAAACTTTACTTTATATTTTAATAATATTTTATTATACAATATTTTAAAATTTTGAAATTTTTTATAATTAGGTTTATATTGATTTTTATTTGTGTCACATTTATTTTTCAAATCCGTGATACATAAATTTTTGTTTTGAAAACTAAAAATAGATAAAAAGTGACCAATAATTTTTAATTTTAATATTTTTATGATATATAATATTTGTTTTATTTTAAATTTTTATTTCGTAGTCATGATTTTATTTTATTTTAATGAAAAATCACTTTAATTATAAGTATTTACCTAACAATGCATCCAAATACTTCAAAACTACACAAATATTTATCAATAATTATATTCAAATATAAATAACTTATTAAAATTGAAACACTCAATACATAGGTTATTATATAATAAGAATTTATTAAAAATATTTTAACTAATTATTTTTTCAAATGAACTCTATATCATAATTACATTTTAGAATATCTATTTTGAAAAATATTATGTATACGGGAAAGTTTTCAATTTTCTCAATTAAATATTATCAATATTTTTTATTGTTTTTTTTTGTATTTCACACATTTATTTTATAACTAGCTAATTTTTCAAATTTTTTATCTCTATTTGTAGATTGATTTTCAATAAATTTTCAAAGAAATTACCAGAATTTAAAAATAACTTCATATGAGCATTTAAATTATTCATTTTAAATCTAAGTTATAATTTATATATTTAAAATTTATTTATTATAAGTTTTAATTACATTATATTATATATTTTGATTAAAAAATATTTTTTATTTCAAAATTTAACTATATCAAAGTAAACATTTATTTTGTGTAATTACATATTAAAATACTAATTTGCACTATTTCTTTGAGAGAAAAATAGAAAGAAGGAGATTTATTTTTGATATGGAAATAAAGTGTAAGAAAATAGAAAAGAGGAAAATAAGATATTATAATTACTAAAATATTTCTATTTATTTGAGAAGAAAAATAAAAAAAGAAAGTTTTTTTTGAAATCCATTAAAAGAAACTTTTCCCCAAAATTGACATAAAATGTGGATTATTTTTAATTTCTTAAAACATGAAATATTTTTTTATAATATAAAAAATTTAAAATAATATATGTTGAAAAACAGTAGAGAAAAACTAACTTTAATAATAATTATTATTATTTTTATTTTGTCGCACAAAAAAAGTTCGCTTCAAAAAGATAGAATTTTTTTTCAATATAAAATATACTTTTTATATTTTATTTCTTGTTGTTTGTTTCTTTATTTCACTCAAAGATTATTGCAAAACGGTAACCCAATCGAAGGGAAATCTTGAATTTTATGTACTGTGATGTGATCGGTGACTTGTCTTGTGAGGGAGATCTCAATTCAAAATTGGCGTTGTTTCCACGCTCCCGAAAGCAGCGTGGGTAAGAAAAACGTAAATACCAATATACTATCCCCGTCCCAAGTGACGAAAAGCAAATAAATTAAAGAAAAATCCAAAACAAAAAACCTCTCTCTCCCTCCCCCTTTCTCTCTGTTGTGTTTTTGAAGCGAAGATAAAAAGCCTTTTTGCCCCCTTTCACCGTTTTCTTCTACATTTCCCCCCATTCCCTCTCGCCGGCACAGACGAAAAAATAAAAAGCCACCGAACACGCGCACAAACATACGCTCTTTCTCTCTAGAATTCGGCGGAGATCGATAGGGTTGGGACGCGCAGATTGTAGATTGCAAAAAGAGAAGCAACAATGTCAGAGGAAGAGAAGTTGTTGAAGGAGGCGAAGAAACTGCCATGGGAGGATCGCCTCTTCCACAAGAATTGGAAGGTGCGCAACGAGGCCAACATCGATTTAGCTTCGCTCTGCGACTCCATCGCCGATCCCAAGGACCATCGCATCCGCGAATTCGGTCGGTATTTTTCTCTTCCCCTAGGGTTTTCGCGCTTCTCGATTCGCTTCCTGATCTCCGGACGGCGGATCCGGATGCGGTTCTCCGTCGAGTCGGCGATTGTTATGGTGCATTTTCGTTTGGATCTTGATGCGTGTTTTCATTTCTTATTTTTTGAATTTGAATTTGGTAGGTCCGTTTTTCAAGAAGACTGTGGCGGATTCGAACGCGCCTGTGCAGGAGAAGGCGCTCGATGCGTTGATTGCGTACTTGCGAGCTGCGGATGCCGACGCTGGGAGGTGAGGATTTCGTTGTTTTTGTTTGTTGGCTTTCTAATTTGTTTGCATGTGTTTGTTTTTAAGAAGTTACCGTTCTCGTTTGAATTTGAATTTGAATTTGAATTTCGGAGTAGGTTCGGGAAGGAAGTTTGTGATGCGGTTGTGGCGAAATGTCTGACGGGGAGGCCAAAGACGGTGGAGAAGGCTCAGGCAGTGTTTTTGCTATGGGTGGAATTAGAGGCCGTGGATGCGTTTCTGGTACTATTCTTTCTTGTATTTGATTTCTTTTCTTTTGAATGGCTTTCTACCTTTTGGTTTGGTTGGTGTTGTGTCTAGCTGAATAGAGATTGCTCTTGCGTTTTGTTTCAGTAGAGAGGTTAGTTCTGTTCATTTCGTTTATTTAAATTTATGTTTGTGATGCTTGTGGACATAAAAAACTTATAGCAGTTGTAATTACAATGCCAATTTTGGTCTGTTTTTCCCATTATGTGGCACGCCTAATTGTATCTTGGTTGTTTGCTGTTAGTTGTATCATACATTAGCAGATGGAGTTAAAAAAAAAGTTGATACGAATCAGATTGCCTCTTAGTTTGGTTGGTGGTGAAGAGACCGACTTTGATTTGCATGAGCCTTTTGTGATTCTTTTGAATTTTGTCTTCCTTTGGGGCCTCTGGGCAATGGCAAACACTATCTCCCTCTCTCTCCCAATAATTCGTTGGGTAGGGTGCGGTTCTTTACAATATTTAACACGAGGGCTTTAGTTATGGTATTCATATAGAAATTATATTAATGCTTTCCTTCACTTATGATTAATGGATGGTTTATCTCAAGTGGTTGTTTATTTAGCATAATTTGTATTCTGTATACGATCATGTGTACCGAAAATAATTTTTTGTGTTCTACTGGTGTGTAGTATTATTTATTTTTTGCAAATGTTTGCTGTCCTAGTCTTCAAGACACTAGAGAGGGGTGGTTTAATCCTCCATGGGATACTTGTCCAGTTATTTTCCCTGTCCTAAGAATGAGTGTTAGACAGTGTTTTAATTTTAATTCTTTTTATTTGTTTAGGGTTTGGTATAGGCAAAAAGTGTCAATTAATTATAGGAAACTCTTTTTGATAAAACTATATGAAAAGGGATCCACTTACTCCAAGAGTAACTGTAAGAGAGTTACTCCTTATCCTCACCCTTCATTTTCTTGCAATCTAACGGCTCTAATGGGTGACACATCTTATCTGGAGTTGAAAATGAGGAGTAACTCTTAAACTTACTCTTGGAGTAAGTGGATCCCTTCTCAAAATATATATTTAGGGATTCATTTCTGTTGTTCCTGCAAACTATTTTTGATTTCAGCTTTTTTTTTTCTCCATTTTCTTTATTACCAATTCAGAAAATGTTCTACATGGTGATTTGTCTTGGGGTTTTACAAGTCAATAACTGTACATCTGCTAGTCATTTTTTCTGTTTCTGTTTCTTTCTCAAGGCTATTGGTAATTTTAGTATGTAACTGTTTGATCTGCCATGAGGTTAACCCTCCTAATGATGAGGATCTGAACAATATTTTAATTTTGAATCTTTATTAATTTCTATAAAAAATATTTTATTGAGGGTTTGGTAGATGTAAAAAAGTGTCAATTAATAATAGGAAAACTCTTTTTAATGCAACTATATATTTTATGGGTCCATATATATGTTTTAATACTTTTTGTCTCCAATGTTTGATCCCACAAACTGTTGATTTCAAATAGCTTTGTTTTCCATTTTCTTTGTTTTTGGTTCAAGTGTAGTAATTCTTCAGGGTTTACACATCAATAACTTTGCATCTACCAGTCATATTTTTTCTTTTCTGTTATTTTCTCAAGGCTTTTGGTAATTTTAGGATGCAATGGAGAAAGCAATAAAAAACAAAGTTGCTAAAGCGGTGGTACCTGCGATAGATGTCATGTTTCAAGCTTTAAGGTTTGGAATCTCTTTGTTGCAACATCTATAATAGCTATTTTTTAATGAATCTTTCACAATTATTATTTTTTATGCTGCTAGTGAATTTGGGTCAAAAATTGTGACCCCAAAAAGGATTTTGAAGATGCTTCCGGAACTCTTTGATCATCAAGATCAAAATGTTCGCGCATCCTCGAAAGGGTTGACTCTTGAACTTTGCCGTTGGATTGGTAAAGATAGTGTAAAATCAATTTTGTTTGAGAAAATGAGAGACACAATGGTAAGCTAAATTGGTAGTCTATTTTTTGTAGTTATTCTGAATTATGTTCTCCACTTGGAAATCATAAGGTACTCCTTTTTCCCATTTCTGTAGAAAAAAGAGCTAGAAGCGGAGCTTGTAAATGTTACAGGAACAGCAAAGCCAACCCGCAAAATAAGGTGGATGTCTGATTTTGATTCTTTTGTTTTGAATTCCCCATACTGAGTGTTCAATACAATGATAGGGTCTTTTCTATACTCATTGGGGGTATGCATGTAAATGCAATGTGTGTACATCGGCATTCTTTTTACTTAATCCTTTTTTATTTTATAATTATTTTTTGATCCTGTTTATTGTTCTTTGTTGTTGTTTGAAATTGTCTTATTTGTACAAGTTGTCTATTTGTTTTTCTTATTTAATTGTTTTAGGAATCTTTGTTGGAGATTTGTGCATTCGAGTGTTATAATTCCTTCTGTTGTTTGTTCAGAACCTTGAAACAGTTTCTAACTAAAGAGCTGAACTTATAGATAATTTCTTCTTTTCGTAAGTGCTAAGTGATTTGTTGAAGGTGAATATTGAGGACTTTTAGAGGTCATATACATGAATTTTATACCACCAAAAAATAGAGGTCATAGATGCTAAAATATTCCTCAGATAGATTGGGCAAGTTAATAACAATTAGCAAACAATTCAGAAAGGCATTTTCAAGTCCCGCAAAGCATTCTTGTTGTAAATATGACTGTTTTTCTGAAGCCAAGTATTTGAAATATTCTAGGTTGTAGTTCCAGATTTTAACATGATAAGGTTTTACTAACAAAAGATGGCATTAGCCACTGGACTGTGACCAACTTTTAGCACATGCAGCTGATTCTTACAACACTGGTGTGAATTTTTAGATCAATATGTTGATGTAAATCAGTGTATGGTTGTTACCATCTTAATAAAATATTCTGTCATGTTTTAGATCTGAGCAGGACAAGGAACCTGAACAGGAAGCTGTGTCAGAGGTTGTGGGTCCTGGCCCTTCTGAAGAATCTGCGAACGATGGTATGTAAGAATTAAGATTTTATATCTGGAGTGTGTTTTTCTTTTTCTCAGACATGGCTTGTCCTTTTCTTGGTGGTAATATGCCTGTACTTGTTTGTCAAATACTTATTATCAGCTCCTCAAGAAATTGACGAATACGAACTTGTTGATCCTGTTGATATATTGACTCCTTTGGAGAAGTCAGGATTTTGGGATGGAGTGGTCAGTTTTCTGCCCCATCTCTCAGATTGTACTCAGTAACTATTGCACCTTTACTTTTGTTATATAGCTTGAATCTGACTCAGTTTGTTCTTTACTTACTTTTTGTCTTATTAATCTTCAGAAAGCTACCAAATGGTCTGAACGAAAGGAGGCTGTTGCTGAGCTAACAAAGCTTGCATCAACTAGAAGAATTTCTCCTGGTGATTTCTCTGAAGTTTGTCGGACCTTAAAAAAGGTATTATGTACATGTTTTGTGTTTTATAGAAATGACATGGGTTGGCCTTTTATTAATAAAGCTTGGACATTGTTTGAATTTATTTTTCCACTCATATTGTGTCTGTTTCCTGGAGACTTAGGATATATCTTGTGTTGATGATTAGGTGACATTTTATTTCTTATTGGCAAAATACCTCATGTCTGGTTTGTTTGTTTTGCCATTGACATAGGTCTTTAAAAGGATTGAAGCATAGTAATTTTCCATTTAAGTCTTGTTACTGGGACATATTTCCTTTAATCACGTTGTATTTAGCTAGTGTTGAGTTACTCCCTCTATTATTTCGTGCTCCCTTTCTTTCCAACTTCTTTCTGTTTATTGCTGGGCTATTTCTTCTGAGGCTTCTCTTGTATTTGTGGAGGTTAGGACTTGCTTATGTAAATGTAAGATAATTGTTTCTTTCAACATGTTTGTGCTAAGATGCATATGCTTGTATTGCATGACTACATGGTAAAGTACCAAAGGTTGCTTATCCATGAAATTGGTAGTATGGCACATTTGTTGTTTGCTTACTCAGATGTTTAATTGTTTATGCGAATCATTGCTATTTGTGTCATGTTGAACAATTAACATTGTGTTTGTTTTTGCATCTTCTTAGTTACTGATGCATTATAGGCTTTCTAACTAGCTGTTTTTGCTTGCAGCTTATTACAGATGTGAATATTGCTGTTGCAGTTGAAGCCATCCAGGCCATTGGCAATCTTGCTCGTGGATTAAGAACTCATTTTTCTGCGAGTTCTCGTTTCTTATTGCCTGTTTTACTTGTAAGTACTAATCTACAGCCATATGTATAAAGGGTTAACAATTGAATGCATTTTACTGTGGGGTAAGGTAAATTAACTTCATCTATCTTCATTGGTTATATGTTATATGTACCAGTATCTATTTATTTGTCTACCCTCCATTTAAATGCAATCAAGTCATTTTCTGTTTTAAAATGGTTGGTGTTGGTCAACATAAACGGTTTTGAGTATGATGTTTTTCTCATTTTGAACTGCTCATCACCCTACATTTCCCCTTTTTTCTAAGAATCAATTGATTTTTGGCTTAGAGGAAGTTGATTGTCTTCTATCTTGAATGCCTTTAGAGGTGTTAACAGGAGAATTATGCATCTAGCTTTCATGGAAATTCTTGTTAAAGTAAATAGTGAATTGTATGTATATATTATCATAAAATAGTAATTTATTGTTATTCAAATAGTGCTTGCTTAATATGTTTCTTCTTGAATGAATAGGAAAAATTGAAGGAGAAAAAACCTGCTTTGGCTGAGGCATTGATGCAGACTCTTCAAGCGATGCACAAAGCTGGATGCATCAGCCTTGCAGATATTGTTGAAGGCAGGTTTCCCCTCCTTGATTTTTTACTGAACTTAACAGTAGTATTTGAAAGGCCACAGGTTAATGGATTTATTTGCTGGATTTACTGAATCTTAGAATCTACAGCATTCTTTCTTCTGCGTAGACCAAACTGAAGATTATAATATGATGTGAACCCAAACCCAAAGCCCAAAATAACTTGCTTATGAGAGGAGGCCCAAGTGGAAGGATGCACCTGATCAGGTTTAGGGGGGTGGGGGGTTAGAGAGAGAGAGAGAGAGAAATAACTAATTGTTTATGTGGCAGTGGTAGTGGGGAGGTGTGTGGGATGCATTTGCAGGAGAGTGAGTATTTGTACGGGATGAGAGGAGGGGAGAGAGGGGGGCTGGAAAAAAGAAGGCTTGGGAGAGAATTGGGCACTCTCCCCAGATTATAGTTCCGTTTCTGTTTTCTCGATTTTGTTCTTGTATTTTTCGAAACCCAGTCCTGTAATCCCTTGCATACAGGTTTGGATTTTGATAAAAACCTGAGAGAACCACCTCACAAAAGTTGGCTATTGTAGTGGGAGAGCCCTCTCATATTAATACAGTAAATTAGTCCTTGTTTTCATTTTATTTTCTGGTATCATAATATCTACTACGTCACTACCCACAGATAACGGAATAAAGGATTTAGTGTCATTTCCCTTTAAGTTTGTTTCCTCCGCAAGACATGATGCAAATCTCCTTCAGTAATTTCCTGCTGTTACTTAGTCGTAGATTTATCTTTGTTCTTTAATTTTTTCTATGAATCAGTCCTTGACTTTGATTGGTGTTTCAAGTTATCATTTGTATTTCTGTATGTTGACCCTTAATTTAATGTATTGTTGCTTGTCGTTAGCATTTTATGTTTGCTTCTTGTTGAATGTATTTTTGTTTAATCTGTTGCAGATGTTAGGACAGCCACAAAAAACAAAGTGCCTCTTGTGCGATCCTTAACAATGACCTGGGTGACATTTTGTATTGAAACAAGCAACAAGGGTGTAATTACGAAAGTGCACAAGGAATATGTGCCTATTTGTATGGAGGTCAGTTTGTTCATGGTGTTTAATTTTGTTTAGTAAAATTCTGTTTTTCTGGTGGAATTTCAAAGCAATTTACAATCTGTCTTTTTATATGGTTCAACAGCTTTAGTGTTTTAATTTAAATCAGTTTGATCCCCTTCTTCCCTTGATTTAGGAGTCGTAGGACCACTCAGAACTTGATGTAATAAACTGTGTGATTACAATTGTGTTTATTTGCCTTGTGTATAGTGTTCAAGTTCTTAGCTGTTATTTATTCCAGGATACAATATGTAGTGTTCAAGTTCTTAACTGTTTGATTACAATTGTGTTTATTTGCCTTATTTATTTTTTGAAAATGATAAAATTTGGATATTGCAGTGCCTAAATGATGGTACTCCTGAAGTCAGGGATGCTGCCTTTTCAGCATTGGCAGCAATAGCCAAGGTAAAACTTGTTCCAACTACATCTGCCTGAGAATGTGCTTTTGCTGTTAAGGTTTTGAGCATCACATTGTTCATTCTGTTATAGTTGGTTGGCATGAGACCTCTGGAGAGGTCGCTGGAGAAACTTGATGATGTTAGGAGAAAGAAGCTTTCAGAAATGATTTCAGGTTCTGAAGAAGCTGTGCCTAGTGGTTCTTCTGCAGGTTTGTATTGTTTTTTTAGTAGAAACAAAAATTAGATGTGAAGGGGAGAATGCAAGAGATAACAAAGTTTCCCCTATAAGAAAAAGGCACTGTTTTCATCATTATTTATTTTTCCACTTGCCCTTCCCAATTGTCAGTACTGTGAAAATTCTGCCAATGATTTTCGAAATGTAGATACACATCCATCTTTAACTATATATACACTACATTTGAATTTGTGATGGCACCCCCTGGCATGGCTGATTCCTTTCTCAAATTAGGGGGATGAGTTGCAGTTGGATTGAGCTTCACCTACCTTCTTAAATCTTAACAACCTTATTTACTTTTTAAATTAATGTTTACTAGTCTACATGGGTCTTTGAACATGTGTTGTTTCTCTATTTGTGTCCAACCTATTGAAAACTGGAACTGATTGACCATTGATTATAATAATTATTGGGAAAAAAATTTCATTGATTTTGTTACAACCCTTTCAAAACCCTGTTGTCATGATAATCAGATAATAAATTTCTAATATCATTCTGATAATTGCTTTTTGAATTATGCCTTGATCAGGCATTAAATTTCTGTAAATATGCAGTGTTACTCATATTGTTAGTTGCACTGATGTTTGAATTTTCCCAGATTTTGAAAGCATGTTTCCACCTTCCTAATTTGATTTGATTTATTTTTAATGTGTAAATTTGATTGTTTTATGCTGACACTTGATAATGATGTTCCAGCTTCTGTGCAAAATACACGTGCAAATGCATCTTCTGCAGAGGTGGGCTTACTTTTCTTTTATTTTGTTTATAGTTTGAGAAATCTGACTTCAGTTTCATTTCTTTCCTGTGTTGCACTTAGTTTGATTGGTTATTTTATTGAATAATACGTAATTTGGAAGTTCTTCTCTGCCTAGTTTCCTTTTTCTTTCTTTGGCAACCATGAAGAAAATGTGGCTCCAAGCTTTGCCTTTAATATCAAATGGGAATATGAATGCTAAAATGCTAATGGGTTTTGGACAGGAATTTGAGAACTACTGTTAAAGATGGAAAATATAAAGATTTATGAATGGTTTAATTTTGAAGTTGAAAGTATATATTGGAGACCGACATTTACTAGTCCTTGATTTGCATGCAGACCTCTGAAAGTGCATTTGTCAAAAGGTCAGCAGCAAGCATGCTTAGTGGAAAGAGACCTGTTCAGTCAGTTGTACGATTACATCTTCTTGCTTGTAATTAATCTATGATATTATTTCTGATATATGTCAGTTGATATCTTCAATATTTTACACATTCCAGCCTGTCACTAAGAAAGGGGGGGCTGTTAAGTCTGCGCCAAACAAAAAAACAGATGGAGTTGCACAAGTGAAGTCTTCAAAATCAATTGAACAACCCGAGGATGTTGAGGTAAATTGATATCTGTTTGTCTTCTGTCTCTTGGATTTGAATCTGCCACCTTATGCGATAACTAATGATATTATATCTGTCTATCTGACATTATGCAGCCTTCTGAGATGGGTCTTGAAGAGATTGAGAGCCGAATTGGTTCTCTTATACAGTCAGATACCATCACTCTATTAAAAAGTGCTGTGTGGAAAGAGCGTCTAGAAGGTTGGTCTTCTCCTGTCTGTTGTGACTTTTTTTAATTTACATTGAGGGAGGAAGCATGTAGGTAAATGAGGTGGATAGTGGAGGGTTTAACAACCAAATCTACACTACACAGTGTGTCTACACACCCAAGTCTATTTTTGTTTATACTTTTCTTTTGAATAGCTTGGCAGATCTTATAGGTACTTCTTCTCATGTCTTTTGATGATTTGGAC
This sequence comes from Mucuna pruriens, assembly GCA_025330945.1. NCBI lineage: Eukaryota > Viridiplantae > Streptophyta > Magnoliopsida > Fabales > Fabaceae > Mucuna > Mucuna pruriens. The sequence continues at coordinate 1,841,902 of JAENHJ010000361.1, read as the reverse complement.
AAAACTTGGTGAGTTAGAACTAAACAGCCAGTGACAAGTATTTTTTAGCTTATGGTTTCATATTTTTGCAAGAGTAACAAGTATTTTTAGCAATAGTGTTTTAGGCTATGGAAATTGTTTTCAAGTTGGAATACTAGAGAATGCTGTTGCATTTTGTTTGTATGTACCTCATGCTTATTTTTCCTTGTATTGTTAATTGAGGGTCCCAGTTTTAAATTTGTGTAAAATATAGTAATTGTTTTTTTTTGGGTATATTGAAATTGGGCCTGCCATATCCACATTTCAATAGAATTTTATCTTGTGATATCTAAGTTTGATTACCCAGTGGTCAAATGATGAGGTTACAGATAATGAGATATAGTCTGTTTTCCTTCTGATTTTCCTGTGATGTCTTTTGGACTTGCTTGATGAGGAAGGTTGCTGAAGTTAGATTTTTGCAGCCATTTCTTCACTGAAGCAGCAAGTAGAAGGCTTACAGGACCTTGACCAGTCAGTAGAAATTTTGATTCGTTTACTCTGCACTTTACCTGGGTGGGGTGAGAAAAATGTTCAGGTACAAGAATATTTTCTTTTGGAATTTATAATAATTTATTTTATTGATTTGTTGTCAAATGTAGGAAGGATATTAACACTTGTAATTTCCTTGTGCAGGTTCAGCAGCAGGTTATTGAAGTTATCACTCATATAGCTTCAACTGCAACTAAATATCCAAAGAAATGTGTAGTACTTTGCCTTTCTGGTGGGTAATTCAACTATTGTCAATAATAAGCCCTGTTGTAAAGTGAAATCTTTGTGATATGATTACTTTATGAATGACTAATCTGACTTACTATCTTGTTTTCGTATTGGTAGGACTAAGTGAACGTGTAGCAGATATTAAGACACGTGCAAATGCTATGAAATGCCTGAGTACTTTGTCTGAAGCAGTTGGTCCAGGATTCATTTTTGAAAGGGTAAGCATGGTTGCCATTTTGAAACTCATTTTGTGTTGTCACTGTTTTCAATAATTGAATTGCATTTCCACAGTTGAATGCCATGGTTTTGACTGTTTTCTGTGCATCAGTATAGTGTTGTTAACTATATGAACATTTATATATGGAGTGGATTTTGATTAGCCATTGCTAATTATCTGAAGATTATGAGTTGAACTTGCCTCAAATCTGTGTGACTTTGTAAAATAAGGTGGTTGGCATAACAAACATATCATAGTGTATACATTTTTCTTTAATAAGTTTTTGACTTTAGATAACAGGTAAAATTGCATATTTCATAGTAGAATTTCATGATTTCTACTTAATTGAAAAACAGAGAAAGATAGAAGAGAGAGAAAGAACTTGAACAAGATAAATGAAACTGTAACTTCCATTGAGTAGAATATACGAGGAGGTAACTATTTATATCAGAACTGTATGAATCATTGCTGAGTCAGCATCTAACAAACTAACTGTTAAAACTACCTAACAGAATACAAACTAATTCTATGACAGAATATAATGCAATGTAAAATAACTATGTCTAATAACTGAATATTAAAAATAGAAAACTTCTCTTTATATGAATCTTGACAAAAAAGTTTATCAGAGTTGAAAATAAGGTAGCAGTAAATAGTTTTTGGATATCGTATGTTTGTGATTGTAATAAAGTTAAAACAGTAATTGGCTTAGCTGAATAAAGGTTCTAAAACAGACTTAGTGTAAGTGTTTAGATTTTGTACCTTTGGCTGTATATCATATTGTTTTTGTTTATCTTTATGCATTAACAAATATTTGAATTTTTTTTTAATTGTAGCTTTACAAGATCATGAAGGAGCATAAGAATCCTAAGGTTCTAAGTGAGGGAATTTTGTGGATGGTTTCTGCTGTTGAGGATTTTGGCATCTCACACGTAAAGCTTAAGGTGAATTATATGAATTTACATACTTCTTAAATATTTTATTTTTGTTCATTATAGAAATTTGTGTTTAAGCAAATTTTATTTTGCAGGATTTAATTGATTTTCTTAAAGAAACTGGGCTGCAGTCAAGTAATGCTGCTACTAGAAATGCATCAATTAAGTTGTTAGGTGTTCTGCATAGATTTGTTGGTCCAGGTGACTTTGTGTTAACTTTCAAACTTTCATCTCTCTCTAATTCATTTTTTCCGGCTCTAAGGTTTTTCTCCTTGCAGACATTAAAGGGTTTCTTACTGATGTAAAGCCTGCACTGCTCAGTGCCCTTGATACGGAGTATGAGAAGAATCCATTTGAGGTATATTATGTTTGGTGAGGTTAGTTCTATGTAGTATCATTATTTCCTAATGCTGTCATTTTATTGTATTTTGTTTTTTCCTGCTTCAGGGAGCATCTGCAGTTACGAAGAGAACTGTCAGGGAATCAGATTCATCTTCATCTGTCACTGCTGGTGGACTGGATAGCTTGCCTCGTGAAGACATCAGTGGAAAGATCACTCCAACTCTCCTGAAGAGTTTAGAAAGCCCTGATTGGAAGGTTTGTTGATAAGATTAGTAGCACTTTGCTTTCAATTTTGTATTTAACGTAGCTTTGAGCTTTCAGTATTTGAGGAAGTATATTATTGTGCTATTGAATCTAATTTTTCTGTGGATTTTTACTTACAATAGGTTCGTATGGAGTCTGTTGATGCTGTAAACAAAATATTGGAAGAGGCTAATAAGCGCATTCAAGCAACTGGAACTGGTACTACATTAGCATTTTTTTAACCTTATGCTCTCTCTCTGCTCCCCCTCTCATCAACTCCCCCCCATGGATAAGATGCATGCTATATTTTGTAATGATTAGTTGATTATTTTGTTTATCATAAAATTTCAGTCTTTGTATTTGTGCCTAATTGTTCTGTTACCAGGTGAGTTGTTTGGGGCTCTGAAGGGACGGCTCTTTGACAGCAACAAAAACATTGTCATGTCTACCTTGACAACAATTGGCAATGTTGCATCTGCAATGGGACAAGCTGTAGAGAAGTCAAGCAAGGTAAGAGGATTCTGTTCTGTTTTCGTATTTTTTTTACAGTTTGTACTATTGTTTTGCTATTTGAACATTCTTGAAATTGTTTAGGGTATTTTGTCGGATATATTGAAATGTCTTGGTGACAACAAGAAGCACATGAGAGAATGTGCGATGAATACTTTAGATGCTTGGCGGGCTGCTGTTCATCTTGATAAAATGGTCTGTCCTGATCTTGTCTTCTGTTATTTTCTTTGTATTGGTATCTGTGCCTGAGTATGGTTTTACTGTAGGTTCCATATATTGCAATTGCTTTGATGGATTCTAAACTTGGTGCGGAAGGGCGTAAAGATCTTTTTGATTGGTTATCTAGGCAACTTTCTGGGCTAAGTAGTTTTGCCGAAGCTGCACAACTGCTGAAGCCTGCCTCTTCTGCAATGACAGTACGATCTGGTTACTCCACTTTCTGATTTTTTGTGGTCTATACCATTTATCAAAGTAGTTCTAATGCATAATATTTGTCGAACAAAATGTATGATGACTTTGTAGGATAAATCCTCCGATGTTCGCAAGGCAGCAGAGGCTTGTATTAATGAGATACTGAGAGTTAGTGGACATGAAATGGTATGTGTATGAGAACTGCTGGTTTCTTTCCCTGTTTCCTTAATATTCATGTGATGCATCTTGAAATTGTTTATTTATTTAGATTGAGAAGATTGTTAAAGACATTCATGGACCAGCATTGACACTAGTTCTTGAGAAGTTGAGACCAAATGGAGCTTTTCAAGGTATGCTCTTTGGCTCATTCTTCTTTTTCTTCTTTGCAAATCTTGGTGAATTTGTGTTTCTTATCTTTATCTTTTTCTTACCCCCACAATGCTTTTGTCTTCAGAGTCATTTGAGCCAGCTAAAGCAGTTTCAGTGGCGGGTGCAACATCAAAATCAAAGGTTGGGAAGTCAACTGCCAATGGTGTTTCAAAACATGGAAATAGAGCTGTATCTTCGGTATGTTGATTTTTCTTTGGTTAATTACTTTTAGATTTGTCTGGATTTCTAACTATTTGTTTCATCATTGTCAAAAGAGAGTTGTGGCAACAAAGGGTGTGAAGTCTGAATCCATATCTGTCCAAGATATAGCAGTCCAGTCTCAAGCCTTGTTAAATATCAAGGATTCAAATAAGGTATTGTTGGCTGAAGTGGGGTATACCAAATGTTGTTTAAAGTCTTAAAAATATGTGTGGTTGGACCGTCATCTGTATTGTTGTACATGCAGGAAGATAGAGAGAGAATGGTGGTTCGAAGGTTTAAGTTTGAGGACCCTCGTATTGAGCAGATTCAAGATCTTGAGGTTGGACTGTTTGTTGAGGAATAATCATATGTATAACTCAAGCTTTTTATAATTATTGAATTATAATAAATGTGCCTGCAATTTGCAGAATGATATGATGAAGTATTTCAGAGAGGATTTACATAGGAGACTCTTAAGTGCAGATTTTAAGAAGCAAGTTGATGGACTCGAAATGCTGCAGAAGGTGTTGTTCTTTTAACATTCTTCATCACTTGCATGCTTTTAAAGTGTTGAATATACTAGAATCTATACACACTGCTATTGCACATTCCAGGCACTTCCATCCATTGCTAAGGAAGTTATAGAAGTTTTGGACATTCTTCTGAGGTGGTTTGTGTTGCAGTTCTGCAAATCAAATACAACATGTCTATTGAAGGTTCAATTTATTCTTCTTTTTGTTTTTGTTACAGTTTCTTCTTTTCCTTCCATTTCTTGTGAAGGACGTGTATGGTGTTGGTCTTAACTTTATTCAATTTAATTGCTCAGGTGCTGGAATTTCTTCCTGAACTGCTTGACACCTTGAAGGATGAGGGGTACTCTTTGACAGAATCTGAAGTGGCAGTGTTTCTTCCATGCCTAGTAGAGAAGGTTTATATATATTAACAACTCTAATATTTGCAGTAGTATGTTTGAGTAGTATATACTACAGTGCTACAGATGGGAAAGTAAAAGTTCATTTCTTATTTTAATGCTACAGTTAGGGCATAACATTGAGAAAGTACGAGAGAAAATGCGGGAGCTGACCAAACAATTTGTTGTCATGTATTCTGCGTCTAAATGTTTCCCTTATATATTAGAGGGTTTGCGCTCAAAGAATAATCGAACTCGAATTGAATGTGCCGATCTTGTTGGATTTATTATTGATCATCATGGTGCAGAGGTATTGTTACTAATGCTTTTTAATGGTTTTTAAAACTTTTCAGCATTTTCTTTTCATAATTACTCCTGATATTATGTGGACAGATTAGTGGGCAGTTAAAATCATTGCAAATTGTTGCAAGTTTGACCGCTGAACGGGATGGTGAAACTAGGAAAGCTGCATTAAATACCCTAGCTACTTGTTATAAGATTCTAGGTATGACATACCCTGCAGAACTCCGTCTATTTTTTTTTTTAACGTGCTTGAAAAATAGTTGTGCCTAGTGATATATATCCATTTTATTTGTCCTTGTTTGAAATGGAAACTTGTTCAAGAAAGTACACCTGTTGTATTCTGTATAATTGGGTTGCAATTTTTGCTGTAGTGTATAAATTGCAAGTGTTCAATGTCCTTTTCTATGGATGGAGTTGGGGTGTTTATTTAGATGCTAAATTTTGGTTTCTTTTTTTCTTACCTCTTGTCCTTGCTGGGTTATTTTCCTTCTATAATTTTGCTCCGCAGGTGAGGACATATGGAGATTTGTTGGGAAGTTAACAGATGCTCAAAAAAGCATGTTAGATGATAGATTCAAGTGGAAGGTTAGTACATACTTTACTCTCTTATTTCTTCTTTTGATATACTGAATTCTTGATGATGTTGGTGGTGTGATTATCTAGGTCCGGGAGATGGAAAGGAATAGGGAAGGAAAGCCTGGTGAAGCAAGGGCAATTTTAAGGCGCTCAGTCAGGGAAAATTGGTGAGTCTTTTCTTTGCAGTTTATTCTGTATTTTATGCTGTGCAGTTAATGCATTATTATACATTTACCTTCTAATTTGTGCTCTGATCTCTTGATCCTGATCCTCATATATAAAATGAAAACAGAAACATAACTGACATCCTTTTTATGACATTTGTTTACTTTTAATATATTTGCTAATTTATCTTACAAATAAGGATGGAAATCCTATTTGATATATAGCATAAATAGTTTTAGGGGAAGCTGCATTATCATTATGGCTGTTGAGAATTAAGATTTGGATGAATTGTTTTGTGGAAAACATTTAACTGATATAAAATTTATGATGCAAATAGTATGGTGGATATGTACGCTAGATAAAGCTTCAAGAAAATATAAATAAAGAATTGGGAATATTTGCAAATTCTCATAGATGGGACCTTAATTGAAGTAGGATAGTTATTCTTGATTTCTTTATGGCATATGATTTCAAGATTCTGAACCCTTGTTTTAAGATAGGTGGTACTTCTAAATCACTTGTAAGATGATTCCAGTAGAATCTTTCCTAGGTAGTCAGCTCAGATTATACTCGTTTATGCATATAAGCATTATTATTATATAACAATAACAATATATGTATTCATTTACTAATATTTTATATTCTATCGAGTTATTACTATTAATATATATTCTATTTATATATTATTATATTTATGTATTATTATATTATATGTTATATATTTATCTTTATTGTAATATTTTTATAAATATTTTTAAATATTATAGTATGGGATGAAAGCCTTGTCTGTAATCAAAGCCTTAAAGAAAAGGCAAGAAGTAAAAGGGATGTTTTAGGCTTTACATGATGCAATAATGCTGAAAATTGGGATGATATCTGAAAATTATAAATGAGACAAGGAATGTTAGGAGTGAGTCAGAGTCCAAAAGGTTGAGTAGTTTTATTGAGATCTTTGGACAAAAATAGAGAACATCAATACGCTTGTTAAAAATAGGGAAAGGTAATTAAAAGGTTTGGATTAATTAAGATTTATTAACGATAAAGGTATGAAAAATTTGGTTATAGATCAAGATATCAATGGAACTAAGGGTTGTTTGGTTGAAGAAAATGATTTATCCTTTTATTTTTTGTATTCATTTTTAATTATAAAAATATGACCTTGTTTTCCCCTTGTTTTCTGTTTTCAAATGTTTGTAATGAAAACATTTATATTTTTGTTACCATTATTTGTTTTCATTATTTATATAAAGTTAAAAAGTAGGAAAAATTTGTCATTTTGGTAATGTAAAGTGGAGTTCTCTCAAACCAAACTGCCCCGAAGTTTTTCAATAATGAGCAAGGATTGGAAATTCAAGAGGAGGAACAAATTTGACTTTCTATCACAAAACAAGTTGGAGAGATAAAAGAAGCCCTTAAAGAGGAGAATGTTGGTCCTGTTGATATTCCTAATGAAGTTTAGAATTGTGTAGGATCAAGGTATCATTTGTCACTGAGCTATTTGATGAGATTTTGAGATCTAAAAATATGCTAGATGATCCTATATATTAGAACAATTAAGATATTAAGAATTGTGTAATCTATATATTAATAGAAGAGAAGATACTAAGATTGTGGAGAATCAATTTGGATTCAAGACTTGAAGGTCTATAATAAAAGCCATTTATCTTCTATTGAGGTTGCTTGAAAGTTGTTGAAGCCAAGACACTTGTATAAGTTTTATTGCTGAGGGAAAAACCTAGGTAGTGAATCGTGTCGCTTTAGCGACAATTCGCAAATAACAGTCATGTTTTTGCATGAGGAGCAACGCAAATTGTTGGTGTTGGGACGGGCTTGCTAGCATGGTGGGTGCTGCGACCACATTTTGTGGCAAATGGAAGTGGCCTCGATTTCAAACATATTGGGGGTGTTATCTTGTTGGGTTCTCACCTGTTTGACCGTTTTGTTTTTCTTGTGTTTTTTAATTTTTAAAATCTTTTTTGTTTTTACTCCTATTAATTCTTGTTGGTGTCTTTTCCATTTCCCCGTTTACAGTCTTTTGTTTTCCCACTTTAAGTTCCCCTGTTTTACGTTGCATTCAGTAACGTTAACCCTTTTACCAAATTGCCTCTATTTTTTGTCTTCCTGCTTTAACTTTCCTTTTATGTGAACATTCAACAACTTTCATGTTCTTCATTTTAAGTTCCCCCTTCCTTGACTGTTTTTAACTTTTCTTGTCTTCACTCTTCCATGAACATTCTGCTATCATACCTCTCTTTTCTAGACTTCACAATTGCTGCCATCCCCTAAACCAAAAAAAATAATGATGGGGTGCTATTCTGAATTAATTTATTATTATTATTGCTATTCTGAATTAATTTATTGTTATTATTTAATTAAAATTTCATATGTTATGCTTTATTAATTTTTTATTATTTAGTTTATTATATTTTTTGTTAACTATTATTCTTTAGTTTATTATATTACCTATCATGCTTTATTTAGTTTATTATATTAGATATTATACTTTAAATAATTTATTTTGTTTAGTTTATTATTTTTATTTAGTATTATGTATCATGCTTTATTTAGTTTATTATATTTTATATTATACTTTAAATCATTTATTTTTGTTTAGTTTATTATTTTTATTTAGTTTATTTATGCTTTTAATTTAAATTTAATTAAAAAACAAAAATAAGTTAAATTGGACTCGACTAAAGCCCTATAAACCAAACCAAAATAGAAAGAAACTCAAAAACATTAGGCCCACATGGCCCAATTTCACTGAAACCCTAATTCACTATGATCAGTCAGCTTCCTGCTAAATTTCTCCACCTCTGTCTAAAATTGAAACTCAATGGATCGTAGCCAACTTCTGCATTTTCTTCCCAAAATTGCAATTGCTTTTCCCACGACAAACTTGCAATGCGAGAGCCTTTTGTATTGTGCAAGTCCAGATTCTGCGATTGCATCCTGCGGTTTGTTGCAATAGTGGCGCTATTGACTACATAGATTTCAGTGCTGAGAAAATTGTCACGGAAGAGTGAAAAAGAAAAGTTTTCACATGTGTGAGAGCTCCTAGATGCAGGACTAAAGACTTCCTTATAAGAATTTACGTCAGTGCTAATGCCTTTAGTCCTTGTTTAACAATCTTGGATGCGAAAGATTATCTTTAAATGTATGGTTTTTGTGTATGACATAGTCTTGTAAATAAATGGTTTTCACATAATTAGGTAGGAGTAAGAAAGAGTAATATTGCAATTTTAGCAAGAAACAAGATGAAAATGTCACATGTTTCAGTGTATCCTGGATCAATAATTAATTATTTGTTTTCTTTATTAATAATTTTTTTGGAACTCGTTGAGGGAAGAATAGATATAATGATTTTTAATCTTGAATACAAAATGGGAAATATACCAAAGTTCAAAAAAATCAAATTAGGATAGAAATTACAATAATTGTCTTAAGGAAAGTAAAATTTGAAAGAATCAGAGCCAGTTGGTGGCTATGTCTGGATGTGTCAATTTGTAGAATTAAGAAATAAAAAATAAATTGTCTATGTTTAACCATGTTTGGGTAGTATGCCCAAGGTTTTAGGTTTTAACCTTGTTGCTGCCATTGTATTTCCTTTTCCAAAAAAAATCATGTTTAATTAGTAACTTCTTGATGATTTTGTCACTTGAGTGATTAATTGCTCCTAAATTGAAAATATTTTTTTGTTCCTTCTCTTTTTTCGCCTCTATTATTCTTGTTTTGATGGATATTGGGACTTCGTTAAGGCTGGAAGTTGGACCCTACAAATCCTTAGATAAAACTTAGGTGCAATTCTTTAGGTGCAGTTAGTACTATTCCCTAATCGAAATTGAAGTTTCACATTGGTAAGTAGTGCCCACCTACAATACCAACCTTTATTTGGGAATTATCAAGGTGAACGATGTCGAGGTGCGATATTTAATTGGGAACAATATCAAAAGTACAAAACTGAACCTAAGTTTGTCCAAATTCTTTTGCTTAGGTGAATAGTTTGCTTTTTGTTTAGATTATGATGCATCAAGTTAAATATAGATGTTTAACAGTGAATATGTTATTGCTTCTGTCACCAGTTCTGATGTTGCAGAGCAAAGTGGAGAAATGGCTAGATCTCTTGCTGGTCCAATATTGAGGTTTATTGAAATTCATTCATTTTTGGCCCTGATTAAAGGGAAATTTATCCCCCAAATGATATACCTCTTATACTTGTTGATGTCAGGAAAAACTATGGTCAACCTGATAGTAACATTGAGAGACAGTTGATGCCCCGTCCTATGACTGTTGCTAATGGCCCCACAGATTGGAATGAAGCACTTGACATTATTTCCTTTGGTTCTCCTGAGCAGGTGAATAGCATGGCTGATAGTTTTTTTTTTTTTAAACATGGACCTCTTGCATCAGTGATCAAATTTAAAAGTAGACAAATTTGCTGATAAATATAGATATATTTTCCCGTTTTTTTCCCCTCTTCACTTTTTTTGTTTTTGAAGATAAAGGTTGAACTCTTATTTTCAAAATTTTTGTGGTGCAGTCTGTTGATGGAATGAAAGTTGTTTGTCATGAGTTAGCTCAGGCCACTAGTGATCCAGAAGGCAGTGCTATGGATGAACTTGTAAAAGATGCAGATAGGCTTGTTTCATGCCTTGCAAATAAGGCAAGATAGTATTTAAAATTGCTTCCCTCATTTGGTGAAAGATCTTCAAGTATTAATTTTTTCCCATTATTTTAAATAGGTTGCAAGAACTTTTGACTTCAGTTTGACTGGGGCATCGTCACGATCTTGTAAATATGTGCTGAACACTCTCATGCAGGTAAGTTTTTTTTGGCATTTTGGTATCATCTGATGTCTTTTAATAATTATTTGCAATTGCTAATATTTTTGGGTCTTTACAGACTTTTCAGAATAAAAGATTAGCACATGCCGTAAAGGAGAGCACTCTTGACAGTCTCATTACTGAGCTTCTTTTGTGGCTCTTGGATGATAGGGTTCCTCATATGGATGATGGAAGCCAGTTGTTGAAAGCCTTGAATGTATTGATGCTTAAGATTTTGGTTAGGAACTTACCCCCTTTTTTTTTCTTTTTGTTCTGTTGAATTGAAACTTCAGGCATCCTGCAGATGTATGTTTATTTGCTGAAAACATTATAGTGTAAGTTATTTAGTAATCAGTGATTGTCAATACAGGATAATGCAGATCGGACTTCATCCTTTGTTGTCTTAATCAATCTTTTACGGCCACTGGATCCATCTAGGTGGCCTTCACCAGCGTCAAATGAGTCACTTGCTTCTAGAAATCAGAAGTTTTCCGATCTGGTTGTGAAATGCCTTATCAAGCTTACAAAGGTAACTTGTGCAGCCATCAGTAAAATCTTAAAAGGATATAAGCATAAAGATAAAATAAACTAGTTTTTTTAAAGATTATTGGAGTGGATGTAATATATAGCCCATAAGCCAAAGAGGTTGCTGGGATCACAGAGGTAGTCTCTATTATGTAGTCACGTCTGTGTTTGATAAGTTTAATTACTCACCCCCTTTCCCCCCACTGAATCCCATTCTCATATTTGATCATTAACCAATACATGTTATTGCTATAATGAATGAATTATTATATTTACAGTTTTTGCAACAGATGTTACAGCTTGGATCTGTTAGGACCTTGTAATAGACTTCTACATGGGTAAATAGAAATAAAATTTGGGGGGGGGGGGGGGTCAGTGAGGACAGTTGGGGGAACTCATTGAGAATAGTTTGAGAGCCTAGGTAAGTACCTGGAACAAGGGAGGTCAGTGCATCTGCACTATCTTTGTATCTTCATTTTCTCATCTTGTATTTGATTGATACAGATCCAAAATATAGATTTTCTGTCAATAAGGATTGTTTTCTTTCTGTATTCTGATCTGGTTCTATCTCAATTGTGGTTAGATGGTATGCTATCTTGTTTGTCAGAAATTTCCCCAATTCCGGTTTGGTTTATTCTTAACTACTTAGGTTTTGCTTCTCAAGAATCTTCATGAGCCTTTGCGCGGCAAAATGTTCCCTCCCATGATATATTCCTTTTTAATTTAAACAGTCAGATAGCATGACTTAATCATAAAAATGTCTCGAATTTAGATACTGTGACTTTTGATAATTTGTTTGATAAATTATTTGATGTGCCCCTTGTCTTTCTAACAGGATTTGATACTATGCTTTCAATGATGAATTTTTTACCCTAAATTTACCCAAAATGGGAAACTGTCCCTGACCTTAAAATATCATTCACCATCCTATGACAGTGTGGATGGCAAAGAGATAGATACGTAGTCCATTATTTATTCATCTGCCCATCCATGTATATGTCCCCATCTAAATGCTATAATATGTGATGGATTGAATGATTCAGAAGTTTTAGTTAGTGGATGATTATTTAACTGGCCAGAAACCAGAATATATAATTGATATCTATTTATTGGATATTCAATTTAACAAATTCTATCTTGATAGGTTTATTCATCAAAATTTTGTTGTTCAGTATTATCATGTATTTTGTTTGTCCTGCAGGTTCTTCAGAGCACTATCTATGATGTTGACCTTGATCGCATACTTCAAAGTATCCATTTATACCTGCAAGACTTGGGAATGGAGGAAATTAGGAGAAGGTATATAGCTTTGTTGGATGGAGTTGCTACATTTTTTGTTTCTTTATAAAATAAAACCAGAATCACTTTTTATTTTGTAATGTTTCATTGTATAGGGCTGGTGCTGATGACAAACCATTGCGAATGGTAAAAACTGTTCTGCATGAACTTGTCAAGCTTCGTGGTGCCGCAATAAAGGGTCATCTTTCAATGGTTCCTATCGATGCAAAACCACAACCCATCATCCTTGCCTACATTGAACTTAATCTTGAGGTATACACTGAATCAAATTAATATATTTTAGGGGGGTGGACTTATTTATACTATATTTGTTCTTTTGATTTTTAGACTTTGGCTGCCGCAAGAATGTTGACTGCATCTGGACCTGGGGGACAAAACCATTGGGGTGATTCGGCAACTAATAATTCAGCCTCCGGTACCCATTCTGCTGATGCCCAGTTAAAGGTATCATTATGCTTTATTTTTTAGTATTTTCGGGTACTACAAATATACCCAATGTTGTTAAACTCAAGATTACCTGGGATTGGGAGGGGTTGAAAACTCGAAAGCCGGGGACTGTAAGAACCTACCTAAAAATGCAAAATTATACTTGTATATATGTATGCATAAAAAATCCAAATAGAAAAGAAAAACATTAATGGGGAATATTGGATTGGGATTTTAAAAGTCTTTTTCTTGACAAAAAAGCCTTAATGGTATTCAATTAAGATTTTTAAATAATAAAAATAAGTCTTGTAGTACTCAATCAAGACTATTTTAGAGTCTTTCAAAATTCGGTGGTACTCAATTGAGACTTTTATAACTTGAGGATTTGATTGATTGTTTTGCAAGGTGGATTTATAGATTCTACGAACTTATTAGTACTAAATTATTCATCCAATAATCTCACTCAAACCCCTTGAGATTTAAAAGAAAAATTCTATTGTTAGACATTTCTTTCTCCCATCATTTTTATTGAAGGTGGATAGACATTGATATAGTACTTGATCATCATCTCTTTCACAAAAGGATGACAACGGGACGAGGCAGTAGTCCTCCTATACCTTGCTTGTATTTATATAGATACCCATTACAGGGGATCAAATTTTAGATATATCTAGGGGTGTCCATACATATTTGTTAAAATATGAAATTTTAAACAAAAGTTAAAAAAAAAAGACCTTTTTATGTCTTTTTTTGCCTTTTTTTCGAGTATTTTTTGTTTTTTTTGCTTAACTTTTCAATATCTTTATTATTACGAAGACATTAAAAAAATCTTATCTTTTCAGTATATTATGAAGAAATTAAAAAATATATATAGAAATTTGATTTAAAAATAGTTATTTACAAATACATTACTTGATTAGCATGATAGGTATTCTTGTGAAATTGATTTCTTTTATAGTAGTAGTGATAACAATTCTTAAACATGGAAATGACACATGTGCAACAACTCTTTTAACTTTGAAGGTTTGCTAAAATTTTATGAAGTCCTTTCAAATCTTAAAAATTCTTATAAAATAAATTCATTAAAATTCAAATTATAAAATCTTGATTATATATTTCTATTTAGTCTTTTAAAATCTACTATGTTTTTTTTTACGTTAAGATAGTCTTTTAAAATCTCAATCCTATACACTCCCATAAACAAACTTAAATTGAAAAATAGTAATCAATGTCACAAGATCCAAATACAATATCTAACAAAGCACACAAATCAAGATAAGTTCATAATATATTCACAAAACATAAGTAGAGCCAGTTTGCAGTTCACACTTCATAGAGCCGAAGGAGAGGTGGAGATGGGGCGGTAGTTGCTGTTGGCAGCACTGCAGCTGCGCAGATAGCTTAGGTTCAGATAAAGTGAGAAGTAGAGGAGATGGAGTGGTGTAAGGAGATAAAGAAATTTATGGTTTTTTAAAAACTGGGTCAAAAGGGGAGGATCTGACCTGGAAATCTGGGTCTGCTTGCCTCGCTTGGGATTGCCCATCCCAGGGGAGACTCAACTTGTAGGATCTTACAATCCAATGATTTAACTCACGATCTTAACGATATTGGATATATCTCAATGTTTCTAATTTATTGTGTTTTTTATTTATTTGTGTTATTATGATGTTCTAATATCCTATTTTACTGCAACTTCAAAGGCTATTTTACCTTGAATCCTTATTTCTGTCCTAAAAATTAAATTGCAGCAAGAGTTGGCTGCTATATTTAAGAAGATTGGGGAGAAGCAAACTTGCACAATTGGTCTATATGAACTATATCGGATTACCCAGTTGTATCCAAAGGTAAGAATTAATGGTTTGTTTGATTGAGTGAAAAGGAAATTAAGAGGAAAGAAAACACATATCACGCGTATTTTCTACTACAAACAGAAGTTCCAAATTTTCCTTCCTTCCACTTCAATTCAAATTTCAAAATTTTATTTCGTCTGTACACACAAACAACACCCGAAGTATTTTTTCAATTTCATGTTAATTTTCAAAATTTTCAGCCCATATCCTTTTTGCTTATTTGATTGAGGTTCTTGTGCTTAGGTTGACATATTTGCTCAGCTTCAAAATGCTAGTGAGGCATTTCGCACCTACATTAGAGATGGTCTTGCTCAGGTAGAGTTAATTTACTTGTATTACATGTTCTTAATTGAACTTGCATTTTGTGTTTCTACGAACATAGAGTGGAGTAATTGCAATTGATTTGAACATTTTGGCAGATGGAGAAGAATGCTGCAGCTGGAAGAACTCCTTCGAGTTTACCAATGCCCACACCTCCACCAGCATCTTTAAATATATCTTCCCCTGATTTTGCACCTCTATCACCTGTAAATGCAAATCCATTGAGTGATGCAAAATTAAATGTGAAACCTGAGCCAACCAATTTTATTTTACCCCCATCGTACAATGAGGAGAATAGGGCCGTGAGTGCCATTACTTCTAGAGCGTTAAATTCTGACTATACATTAAATGACCAAAGAAATGATAGATATATGACAGGAGGTACGGTAACACGTTATTCTGTTTGTTTTGCACCCGTTTAAAAGGTTGATGTTGACTTGGAGAAGTTACATTTGAACTGCAGTAACCAGTGGGACATTGGATGCAATCAGAGAGAGGATGAAGAGCATGCAATTAGCAGCTGCTGCTGGGAGTACAGATTCCGGTGGTAGGTACTTAAGTGCTAATGACAACAACTTGAATCATGGGCATGTTCCTTCCAGTCAGATTCCTCATGCATCAGAGCATGTTGGTACTGAGAATACTTTGCATGGTGGTGGGGTACTTCCTATGGATGAGAAAGCATTGTCTGGGCTTCAAGCGCGGATGGAAAGATTGAAAAGTGGATCGCTTGAACCGCTCTAGTGGTTTGTCTGATTTTGAAGACATTATTCCCAATTTTCAATACGGGTGAATATGTATAATTAACAATGAAGACATTATCTCCTTCAGACTACGGAACGTTGACGTTTCAGAGCATCGGAGGATTACTTGCTGTCCAGATACCGACCGCCCTTGCAATTATTTCACCTCTTGCCCTTTGTATATTTGTAGTGGAGATGTATTTTTGTAACAGGAATTATGTAGATGCGTCAATTTAATGCAATTTTACAAATCATTTCCAGTGCTTGCTGTTGTTCCATTCAGGAAATTTTGACGCCGGTATTTCAATTTAATTATGCAAATGATTATAGGACATCATGTTCAATGTCCTAGGATTTGACTATATTTTCACAACTTCACCAACATACTTTCTCTGCAGATATTTGAAATTTGGTTTAATGTTTGGGATACCATTTTTATTTTGTTACACGTAACTCCAGCTGGTCAAATGTCTTTGTATATAGTTCTGAAAGTCAACCAAGAATTGCCTTATATGATGTTCTGCCTTGACTCAACTTTCATCGGCTCTGTACGATTTTTAGAATATGCAATTAACTAAAGAATTAGATTCCATCCATGTTTTCAAGTAGGCTTCATAAACAAATAATATCCGATTAAGTACTAACCGTTTGAAACAATTAGTTGCTAAACGTAACAACGGCAACTTTACATATACTTCAAATTCTAAATAGATATTACTTCGAAAATTTGTATATTTTATAACCAGTTTCATGTCATGCTACTTCGAAAAATGTTGGTATCAATCAGATCAGGTCGCCTTCTCAATCGCTCTTCTGCGTGGGAATTTAGATCTTCATAACTGTTCTCCAGTCTGTAGACATAAAAGATCGTTTCTTATAAAAGCATAAGCTAATTGGTAATGATAAAGATTGGTTCCAAAACTAAATACGTACCAACATCTCATGGTCTCCTGTTATTTCTTCTATCAACTCCTGCAGTGGTTTATTAGCACTGTTGGGAACAAGAGCCGCAAATGCAGCCGGTTTTAGTCCTGCACAAGATAAGCGTGTGAAAGCATACCAGAAGATCTATTATTCTAGTTACATGGAATCTGCCAAGACTCAAAGAATTGTTAAGAAAGATTTCATCTTCAACGAACCCTAAGGATATGATCACATTTTTGTTACCTGTTTCAGGGAAAGAATCTATGAACATCATCATCTCCTCTCCACTTAAACCCGATAATAAACATATCCGAGGAAGTGACTTGGCTATCTGCAGGGTACAAAATGCTCAACATGCAGAGATTTGAATATAATTCTCAAGTTAAGGATTATCATATGACTGAATGAAGTATTGTGACCTGCTGAAAGTGCCTAGGTGCATTAGAAGCATCTTTATTAACTTATATATTGCTCCAAGGTTCAAGATTCTTATGCTCACAAAGTTAGAGGTGAAAGGTGTGAATTCTCCACAATTTAATATTAAAAACCTACTATAATGCCTACATAATAATTCATACAAAGAAATGATGAATTTGTATGAAATGCCAGGTAGCAATCACAATGGAGAAGCTTATTCTTAAGACATTTTTTTTCTGCTAATTATTATCATCTTAGTAGTACAAAGAGTAGATAGAGAGAGAGCACATGTCAGATGAAAGTAATATACCTTGACCTCTTCCAACTTGTGTTGTGTCGTATGCATTGCCTCCCAAAGCGAACGTGTAATCATGTCTTCAGTACAATAGATGATCTGCAATGCATTACATTCACTATTTGGTTTTTCAATTTATATGGGATAAATAAGGAAAATAGAGTTGTTACACGCATTCAAATTTTAGTCAGTGATGAGTAAAATCCTGGAGGGTGAGCCTTAACGCAATGGTAAGATTGCTACCTTGTGAACTGAATGTCACGAGTCCAATTCCTAGAAATATAGATATTCATTTTCTTTGTTTTTCTAATTTTGCATTCTTAATCGATTGTGCTATGTGATTTTACTCTAACAAATTCCTAGAAATTTTTTTCAGATGATGTTTTCTATCCGGTTATTATTCATCCATTTTGTAGATCTGTTGTGGACATTCCTCGTTATAAAGAATGATATCTTAGTCTAGACGCAAGATACGTCTTGTGAAAACAATAATAAAATAATTACTCCACTGGTCTTGGTTTTCAAATAAAATATGTCAATGAAAGACTAGAGATAAGATGTTACCTTCAGGAATTCACCATCTAACTCTTTTAAAAGCTGTTGAATCTGCTCAAGATCAGGATGCACATTATACTATTAAATGGCATATTTGGAAAGATAAAAGAATACAAGGCCTAGGCAATTAAAAATGCTAATATATCTAGAGTAAAAAATCACTGGATAATCATGTAAAGTGCTGGTTATATTAATATTATAATTTACGGTAAGCTAATAAATTAATAATACCATTATAAGGCTACCTTCATGCTGTAATTGTAACAGTTTACTGTAAGCAAATAAACTAATAAAATGCAAGCATATTTGGAAAGATAAAAGCCACCCCGTTGATAATTTGGATCATCAAATTGAAAGCACAAACGATAACCAGAGAAAAGTTAGGAATTCAAGTACACTGAATGGCCATTTATAGAAAGAGAGACAGAGGAGAGACCAAGCAAAAGAAACAGAAGAAAGCATTGTAAATGCTTTGTCTAAGGAAAAATCATTCAAGGCATATAAAAATGCCACATTATTTCTTTACAAGATCATATCCTAATGCATGGATCAAGGTAAGATCACCTTCACAGCTTCGTCTGCTTCAAAGCCCACCAACAATAAAGCCTGCAAAACCAAAGAAACTTTTGTGTTTTACTACAAATGAAGTCAGAATAAAATTACTAATTTCTGATCCTACATACGAGCATCCAAAAAAATTCACCTGAATCAAATTCTCAAAGCTAAATAAATATGAAGTGAAGACAAAATATTACCCATTTGACACTATGACAACTTTTGATTTCCTGGAAAGGTTTATTAATAGATTTTTTGATGTATATGTTGAAAATTATTTTGTCATGGCAGTCATGTGTAAAATTACAATAAGTGATAGAAAACATATTCAAAACTAACCATGACTTACAGGTGGACCATATATAGGATCCTCCGCATTCAAAGGAACAAATTTAGACTCTTCAATCAACTCATTAGGAAGTCCTGCACCATGGAAAAACATTATTTAAATAAAAACTTGTAACATCCATGAATAATTTTTTTTTTCATTTTTTTTTTATAGAAATTAGATAAGTAAGCCCAACAGCTCCAAGTACAAATCCCACAATTCATAAAAGAAAAAAGAAGCAGAAATTTAACATCACTTATGACTTATGAGTAGGAGTGTTGACATAATGGAGCTGATTTAAAGAAAGGCACGATATCCCAAATGGGTATGAAGATAAGATTCAAAATTTGACCTTCAGAGGATGCTCTCTGAATATAGTTAAGCTTAGAGTTGAAAGAGGAAGAAGACACTGCAACTGGAGAACATAAAAGAGGCATTCGCGCGTGACACTGGCAGCGCAACCACCAATTCGATGAGAATCCAATGGCAGTGGCAGATAACATGATTTTGCTGCACCAATTTTTCTCTTTTTCTTCTACTAAGGAGGTATATCTATCACACTTCCCCCACAAGCTGCTGATAATGATACACTGATAAAAAATAACGTGATAAAATTATTGATATATATCTGTAAAAGACTCAACGTACATATAAAATAAATAATAATAATCAAATGTTTGACGTTTGATGAAAAATGCGTACCCTACGTTCGTTAGAGTTATAAATAGTAATTATAAAATTATTGTAGAGAAATAACAAACACTAGCCATTTGATTTTACTAATGAATGTGCATTTATAATTACAATAGATTATAAGTACTTCACTCTAAGATAAAATGTAATAAAAGTACAAAAAGAAATCTTGTGTATTATAAATAAAATAAAAGATAATAAATTTTAGATTTTTTAATTAAAAAATTAAAATTATTTATACTTGTTTCAACAAGTTTAGTTTATCTATTAATTTGACATTCAATATTTAAGAAAAATGTTTATGAAACTATTTTTAAATTTAATCTTCACAGTTTTCAATTATGTAATTTTGATAAGAAAATATTATTAATTTTCAAACTTCAACCCATGAGTACAAATAAGTGATATAACTACTATATCACTTGATACATTCAATATAAATATGACAAAAAAATACTAATAGGCTTTTTATATATATATATATATAACAGGGGCTTTATATTGTTTTTGTAGATATAATTTTTAATTAATACCAAATCATTTAATGTTAACATAAATATTGTATACTTAATATTATTTACAAAAATTCTACGTATTATTTAAATAAATTAAAACATACATATTTCAATTAAATAATAATTAAAAAATATTTATTTGAACTATAATAATCGCTCGTATTATAAAAAGAATCATGTTAACATTTCAGTTATTTATTTTTATTACAAAATTCTAAAATAAATTGTCATTTACTATGCATATATCATCTTTGTACAAAAAGTAACTAACATTTTAAATTAATATATAAATTTTCAAATAAAAGATTTAATAGTTATTTATCATAAATTATCAATATAACTTTTAAAATATTTATCATAAAAGTTAATTTTTAGTAGTTGTAATTAAATTATTGCATATCTTACAACCTATTTTCATAAAAAAATAATTTAAATTTATTTAGTATATTAAATTTAAACTTAATATATTAATTATTATATTAAATTAATATACCGAATAGCATATACTAATTTTAATGTACTAATTATTGTATATTAATTAAATTTAAATTAGTTTAAATTATTTTTAATATACAAAGTTAAACACTTAATATTTTATAACCATATTAAAAATATTAATTTAATATCACTGTTAATATTACTATAATTCAAATTAATACTATTTTCCTAATTAATTATTCGATTAAAAAATATTTTTAATTTTTAGAAAATATATTAAGTATGATAATAATATTCTTTACACACAAAAACATAAAATAGTATAATTCAAGTCTTAAAATTAATAATATTTTACATTTCTGTTACTAGTTAGTTCCTATTTAAAAAATATAAAAACAAACAAAAGAATTAAAAAATAAACCTCACACCGACACTCGACATAGGGTGTAAGCAATTAAAATCGTACAATATGAAGTTTGAGGTGTAAGCCACTTACATATCAGCATTTTACTAAAACAGTATACTACAATACATACACGGAATTCTATACGGATAGTTATTTTCTTGCATTGCATGGCCTTGTTTCACCCTCATTTTAACATAATATTATTCATGTTGGTCCAACACATGCAGATTAACTTCTCTTTATTGCATTACATTTTTGTACCCTTTTGCTGGACTAATTGGAATAAAAGTGATTACATCTCAGCAACCAATTT
Organism: Mucuna pruriens; assembly: GCA_025330945.1. Lineage (NCBI taxonomy): Eukaryota > Viridiplantae > Streptophyta > Magnoliopsida > Fabales > Fabaceae > Mucuna > Mucuna pruriens. The sequence continues at coordinate 1,820,559 of JAENHJ010000361.1, read as the reverse complement.
CTCCGCATCAGTTCCAGATTCTGAAAGGGTTCCCTGAGTCCACCTCTTCAGCATTTCTAATGCAGCCTTTGGCTGATCCATCGGAACCATGTGACCCGCATCATGAACCTGTTTTTTTTTTTTTCCACAAAATTAAAAGTGAATAATCATTTACGAAGCCACGCAGGGAAATTTGGTAGGTAAATGTAGTATATCTATTTCTTGATAACATCTATTGCCATACGGTCAAATACAAATTTTGTCCTTATACACATGTACTATGTATCGTGTGTGTGGGGGGAGGGGGAGAGAGATACCTTAAGGAAACTTAAAGGTCCATAATTCTTCAATAATCCAGCTTCAGAGTCATCAACTGTGAAAGGAACTTCGGATGTGGCCACAAATTCTTTCTGGCCAGACCACTCCATCGCATGAACCCATTTTGAATTACCTAATCATTGAATTCATACCATCAGGAAAAAAGAACATTAACACATTGCAATGGAATATAATATAAGGTCTAAAGTATGAAATATTAAAAGCATAAACACATACCAAGCCAGTTGCAGATGAGATCAAATTCCCCAGCATACACAAGCAAATTGATTCCGTCCTCAAGAAGGGTAGGAATACCAACTTCAAGATTCCTCATCCAATCCACTAGCATAGCTTGATAAACTGCAGAACTACAAGACACAAAAGAAATATCTCCAACCCCTAGTGCATCCCGAACAGATTTTTGATTCAAGAATTTCTCCATGTTCGAAAAATCATAGCAAAGGCTCCCCTCACACTTCTTTCGGATGTCATAATACTGCAGCCCAAGTATATAATTGCTGGTCAAAATTTTGAATATGCCTATGTTTCTTCAAGACTTGGCACAATCTCCATAAATGTCGACATGAAATTCTTCTAACTAACAAGCAGAATAAAAAGCTTAAAATTTCTCATTCAAAATATACTCCAGTAAGAAAGTAATAGAGTTAGAGTTGGTCAGCCAAATGGTCATTTATCCGCAAGCCTATTTATATTGAGAGAAAATGTTTCACACATTTAATAATGTGCTGCCATCCGATGAACCGGTTACTTCAACTTCATATCACATATTTTTTTCAAAAGAAATTATTTTGGGAAGTAAAACCAAAAGTAACCGGTATCAACAACTTGTTCAGGACAATCCAAATCCATTTTTTTCATTCCTCACTTGACAACAAACTTTTTAGATTGAGTCATTCATTAACATGGTATCAGAATTCTATGAACAAAAAGCATGTATTTTGACCATACTTCATGCTCAATGGGCTCCCGCATAAGAGCTTATGACAGAGTTAATTAAGACAAAATAAAGTGCTGCTAACATATAAACCACACGGGAGAGGAAGCAATTGTGTTACCCACATTGATACCGCCAGCATGTGACATGATGGAGTTGAATATGGTATTACAAACAAAATATGAAGCTGTGCATGCGATTTTTCCACCAGTGCCTGAAAGAATTGAAACAAATCTTAAGCAGAAAGGTGATAGAAACTAGCCAATCGGCAGGCCACAACAAAAGGGAGCATGGGTTTCTTAAGATTGAGGCAGTGACTCTTGGTTCTTAGATCTTTCATGGATGATCATAAAAATTAATTAAATGCTACATGATCACTGAAAGTTAAAAAACCAGTGCTCCCCCTATAATATTACTAATAAAATTATATAAGTACTTCATATAATTATCAAATAATTCATATAAAAAAGTAATATGCATTTATTGTCAAGATAATTATATACTTGTAAAATGATATTATACACTTCCAACGTTCAAAATATAAGAAACACAACATTGACTGAAAGGAGAGCACGGGACAAAATCACATGTAAATTACCACATAGTTTTATTGCCGTTTCGCAGGCTGGAACCATCAGTTTGTTGATGTGATCATAGTCAGCCTTCTGAATTATGCCCATTTCCAGTGCATAATCTGTATAAGCTTTATACTGAATCCCAGGATCAGTAAGCCCATTACCAATGGCAAATCCCTGTTCAACCACTTCAAATTAGCCAAGCAAGTCTTCTTACCTTTTAAATGCACATCCCAAACCTAAGAAAGTAAGAATGGCTCACTATGCAATTACCTTTTAAATGCATATCCCAAACCTAAGAAAGTAAGAATGGCTCACTATGCAATTACCTTTTAAATGCACATCCCAAACCTAAGAAAGTAAGAATGGCTCACTATGCAATGTAACAGACCTTTAGGTTTATATGAATTCCTTCTTTAGCTTTGTTTCCTTTGTGGACACGAGCTGCAAAAGCTGGAATATAATGTCCAGCATATGATTCACCCGTAATAAAAAAGTCATTCTCTGCATACTCAGGATGTTCAGTAAAGAAGGCCTGTAGGGTAAAGAGAAAGCTTGCTCATTAGGAGATACAATACAACCTCTGTTCCAGAAACAATAAATATAAGTCAGACAACCAATTAAGAAAACACTGCATTAATGTCTGATAACACTAATATTTAGAGCAAACACAAGTACCTGCAAAAAGTCATACAGGTCATTGCTCACACCTTCTTCATCATGACGAATGTCGTGCTTATCAGTGCTGTAACTAAAGCCAGTTCCAGTTGGTTGGTCAACATACAGAAGGTTAGACACCTGAACGGTCACCAAGCAATTTATCAAGTTCCCATACAAGATAATCAGAGGTAAAAAAATAAAAAATAAACAGGTGCAGTTAAAAGGCAACAAATGACATGAGGATTACCTTGTCCCAACCATAATCATTCCACACAAGGGACATGTTGTCAGCAATTTTGAAAGGTCCATTCTCATAAAACACAGCCAATTCACTGCTACAGCCCGGCCCCCCAGTCAACCAAATCACAACAGGATCCTTCTTTCCGTTCCGCGATTCAAAGAAAAAATAGAACATCCTGCACCATTCAATCCAAAGCACAAACAAATAACAAAAACATACTAAGGATTTGCAGCATCCTCCTGCAACAATCATATATTTCACTACATAAAAGAATAGAAAATTATTGAATCATTTCCCCTCTTCATCCAAATACGATGTGCTCATAAAATTGATTTATGATATGTTCACAAGTTATTTTCCGCTTATTTTAACGAAAACTGTTTAATCTTATTTCCTTATACATAAGCTCATGCACAACAAACACTTACTAAATAAGTTGTTTACCAAACGCAACCATAATTTAAATGTTCATGCCTTTCTCGTTCTGTTTTTCACTTTTCCTGAACCGAAGCATAAGGTTAAACAAAAAACGATAATAATAAAACTAGGTTTTAACTCAACGCGAGGTACAGTGAAAACAGAAATTCATGATAAACAAATCTACGCTTAATCACAAGAAGAGAGAGAAAAAAAACCTCGCAGCATGAGAATGGCGAATAGGATAATAGCCGGCGCGGTGAGCCAAGTCGTCCAGGGAAACGCCAGAGTCTGAAGGCAATAAGTTTGGGAACCTGAGCGGTTTCTCCACGATCTCGTTGGCGTCAGAGTTTGGGTGGCAAACGATGTTGACATCTTCGGGCGGGAATAGGTTTAGGTCTCTGATCAGCTTCTTCGCCGGAAAATCGAGTCGGAGATCGTCGATGGCGCCGGAGAGAAAAGGAAGAGTGAGAAGAAGGAGAAGAGGGCACAACGCGAACGTGCAGTTACAGTACCTCATTTTCGTTCCCACACTTTTCCGCTCAAACAAAGGGAAAGGGAAACAATATATACTCAATTGAATGTGCTTCCCTTGCGTTGCTTGCCATCAAAGTTTTGAGACACGTGGCATCCATACAGACCTGCCTTAAAACCAATTTTTTTATAATATTTTACTGAGAACACTTTTACTCGTGCCGTTATTTAAGTATTTAACATAATTATTTATGATTAGAAATTAAAATTACTGGTTAAATTAAAATACATTATCTAAGTATTTGGGAGGTGACTTTAAAATCAATTTATTAACAAATATTTATTCTTTTATTTTAATTTAAAATTGTACCTGCCTTTCCGGATCGTTGAAAAGTAGTATAACCTCTTCTTTCCAAGTTCAACTATTACTTGTAAACATGTTCTTTTATTATTAAGTAGTCTTACTTTGCTTGAATAACTTCACCTTAACTATCGTCTACGTTTTATGTAACGTCATTAGCGAATAATACGAATTTATGAGCTCTTTTGTTCAGTGATGTAGATTATACGTCTGTTTGTGTCACTATTTTCCCTCATTATATCTTACTTATTTTATTATATTATCTAATATAGAACATTTAAGTAGGATGGAGCACTCCAACTTGAGAAATTTTCCCTCTTGAACAAGCTGCAACATGCAACATTTATTTCAGTCAACGAGTATTTGTATACCTTTGCCCGTTATAAAATACGTGTTTTTTTAGGATAACAAATATATAAACATTTATTCAAAAGAATTATAAGTTTAAATAAGTTTTAAATTCCTAAAAATGTGTTTATTTCTGATTGTAGTTCTTAAGTTTTTTTTTATCATTTTTTAGATCTTAATATTTTTTTAATATTAATTTTTTTAATTTTTATTATTAATTATAGTTAATTTAGTGTTGTCATGACTAACAAAATTAATAATATTAATTAAAATAATTAAGATAATAAATAATATTTAAATTAAGATAATTAAATTATTAGGTGTATAATTTAATTAATTAATATATTTATTATTTTATATAAATAAGATAATTACATATCATTTAATTTTATAATTTATTTTAATATATTATTAATAGTAGTTTATTTTAACATTGCATTTTAAAATTTATAATTTATTTAAAAATTTATAATTTAATTTTAATGTATTACTTTTATGTTATTTTGCATTTCAATTTATTAATTTTTATTGATTATAATATAATTTACTTTTAATATATTAAATTTCAATTTATTTTTGCTTTTAGAAACAAAATCACTGTTTGACGTATATTTTAAAAATAAATTATATTATAATAAATCAAAATTAATAAATTAAAATATAAAAATAACATCAAAAGTAATATATTAAAATTAAAAAGTATAATATTAAAAGTAAATTAGTGAATTGAAAAATAAGAACAATATTAAAATAAATAAATAATTATTTATAATATATTAAAAAATAAATTATATATAATTACCTTATTTATATAAAATAATAAATACATTAATTAATTGAATTGAATACCTATAAATAATTTAATTATCTTAATTTAAAATATTTTTTATCTTAATTAATATTATTTATTTTATTAGTCATGTCAACACTAAAATAAAATAAAGTTAGTAATGAATACTAAAAAAGACATAAAAAAAATTTAAAATATAAAAATGACAAAAAAAATTATAAAGACTAAAATCAAATAGAGACATGTTTGCAAATACTTAAATATGTTTTAAGCCCAAAATTATATTAATAACCACTAAAAATTAAAAATTATGAATGGTAAAATAATTATTATAAAAATTAACAATTTTATCTTATAGGATAATTCATAATAAATGTCATTATTAAAAAAAACTTAGAGAAAGGAAAATACTAGTTACCATTAATATACTGCCAATAATCACTAGTTCCCATAGCAAGCTGTAGCTAAAAGGACTCATCTAACAGAGTTGTTATGCTATGTTCATAATAAGATGAGATGAAACAGAATAGAATAAAGTTGTTGTTTCATTTTTAAAATATTCTTATAATTGATTAGACAAAAGAAAAGGAAGGAAGAAAAAGGACTGAATCCATCTACAAGTTATAGTAGTCATTTTACAAAGCTTTTGAATCTCACTAAGGGTATAAACAAACAAGTCAGATTTTTGCAGGCATGAACCGATTGGACCAGAAATCAGAACTATGACTCGTCCAATTAAACCAGTGTTCTCTCGGTCCTCGGCTTCCAACACCTACAACAGACTCTCGCACACGATCTCTAATGCCACTTGAAACCAGCGTGTGATTGAAAACATTTCACGATTTTTTTTATTATTGAAACTTGAAGCGACGTTAAGTAAAAAAATGTGTGTGCAAGGACTTGATATCAGATTCAGACCCAACACTTGCTAAAATAAAACTAAAACACTTTTATGATACACTTATATATAATGTATTATATATCTATATATTTACTAAAAAACTAATAAATTTATATATCTATATATATTACTAAATCCACCGATGATCCAGTCAGTATCTCAACTGAGTCAATAATCAATCTAGTTTTAATAACACTACTTGGTACTTCATCCAAGAAGTGGAATAAGAAGTAAAAAATAGTGGTCACAACTCACGAGGAGATTAACAAGAAGATCAAGTGATAAGTGTGATTCTTGAATGCTCGGGCTCTAAAAGTTGCCGAAGATCCTTGATCATATTTTATGGGTAGTGTTCTGGATTGGGTCTGGCCCAACTATGGCCTGTGAGCTGGAGTGTAGACGGACCCAACATCTAAGCTTCTACAATACTCTACTCTAGGAAGAGTGTGTTAGAGATATCAGACATTTATTCTTCAATGGTTTCTAACCGCTTAACAAATTCAACCCTTCGATACAACTGCATTTTTCCACCAAATAATATGCGAGCTAACCTATATATGCTTCGAATTGAACATTACGAGATACATATTTATTTTAATTCTCACCTCTTAACTCTGTCTCTAAATAACTTGAACATCAGAGTTCTTTCAAGTAATCCCCCATTGTCTCCATCACAAGAAATTGTGGTCACAAGGTCGGAGATCTTTCAACAACCACCAACCCATGACCAACTCTCAATTCTAATTGGTTCCCTCCTCCACGAACCATGAAACACAAGGTTTGAACCCAACAGATAGCGTCTTGATTCTTAGACAGCTAGTGTTAGAATGAGTGTATTAGAGAGTATTACTCCTCGAAATAAATAAATAAATAATAAGACACAGCTGTGGCACGTTTTCAGTTGATAAATTTATAAGGTGCATCGATCAAAGCATCTATGGATATGAATTTGTATGTTTGCTGATGGATCAGCAGATAGTATACAAATAAACTATATAAAACAATGAAATTTGCTATTAGATAAATGGTGGAAAATAATAACCATTAACTCTGAAGATTATTTCTACATATAAAAGGATTTCATGCTAGGAGGTTAATGTGGAGAACATCGATAGTCTCCCTCTACCATCATGATCAGTGAGCGAGGAGCACCTACTAGGAGGTCATTGCTGGTTAAATGCTTTAACTAAAACTTCCAACAATTTAGTCAAAGAGGCCTTCATCTTCAAGCCAAATATCGACTAGGAAATCTACCATCTCCTGCATGAGCCACCAATCCATCAAATTTGTTTCAGTTCAAGTAGGAAATATGCAGGAAGTTTTTTAGCTTCTAATGAATAATTATAAAATGCTGTTATGCTGGAGTTCTCTGAAAGGCAACAACGTTAAAGATTCCCTCAAAATGTAATAGCAGGTAAAGCTCCAAAACCAATCTTCGATGGCTTAAATTAGTGAAGGAACGACAGAAACGTCTACTCTAAAGAGCATCATTCGTGTGCAGTGTACTAAAAAGCACAAACTCCCACAAATTTAGACTCGTGTTATGTGGCTGATCAGCAAAATTATTTTAGTAGTTAAAGTATATTTTAATTTTAATATATTATATATAAATATTCTGATATCATTTTGAAAAGGTATGGGATTTTTGTAAGATTTAAAATATTATCAATCTTATTAGAGAAATCAATCAAGGTTTTTATGGAAAATATTATTGGGAAGGCAAAAGTGTTTTGGAGTCTTACAGGTAAGGGTATTGGCTCTGCAAAAGGTTCGTTAGTTGAAAGCAGCTCTTCATATGATGTTGACCAGCTGAAATAAAAATGTTTAAAATTATTAGAGAGTTGCCTCAAGAATCTAAGCCAAACAAATGCACAGAACTACTGCAAGCATATATAAATTTTCTTCAATGCATGTTAAAGATTTTCTTATTCTTGGGAACTTTGTGAGTCATGGATATTGTTTCTTTTAGAATTAGTAATTACTAGTTATTACATTCTAATAATGGGTGATACTGATATCAGTCAAATTCAATCCATTTTGAAGTTACACCCACTTTAGTAATTTAATAATTATTACATATGTGGAATAGATATTTAAAATTTATGTACAAGTGACTGTTACTATTAATTTATGAATTAAAGTAAATAAATATGTGTGTGACTTATTAAAGTATAAGACCAGAAAAAGAGATCGTGCTTAGATGAGTTCTTTTGATGCCAGAAACAGCACAGGTGATTTTATTCATTGGCCAGGATTGTTTATCAGGAGAGGAATAGGATTTAGCATAAAACTGGTATAAAAGATAACAGGCAAGAGAACAATTATTTCCCATGTTTTAAGCATGAATGAAGAAACTTTAGTTTAGCCCATAAGACTGTAAATATCTATAAGAAACTAGAAAAATATGTATGAAAAAAAAACCCCATGTCTTAGCTTTTTATATTTTCCTCATAAAAAACATAAGATAAAACACCGTCTAAACCTTTCATCATAACAATGATACAATGATTGATCCTACTGTGGTGACAGAAAGGGAGTTGGTTTTAGTTATACCTAATAATTGGATCCTTAGCTGATCTTGGTGGATATTGAGACTTATCACCAATCCATTTTCTTCTGTCCTCATGCCAAGCAATAGCAGCTGCAAATATATTCATCCATATGAGGTTTTAAATAACAGCTAAACAAAATTAAAATATGAACACAAAATAGAAAAAAAATATATATAATAAAGCTTAGAAGAATTAAATAATGAAAATAAAACACAAAAATTATGATAAAGCTAGTACTATTTCATTCTTTGTTTCTCTAATTATTTCTCAATAAGTTGGGTATTTGAAGCTTATTCTCTCTGATTACATAATTGGAGTCCTCAAATATATAGATCCAAAAGGTATTTACATCTTCTGAAAACTAAATAGGATATCATTACTTGTCAAAAGTACCCAACATCTACATTTTTTTTAATTGATTTAGGAAGCATTTGGAAAAGCTTATAAAGAGCTCGTTTGAGCTTATGAAAGTGACTTATGATCTTTTTATAAGTTTGTTTTAGCTTATTTCAATAAGTTTCATTATGAAGCTTATCAAAATATGCTCTTTTGAACTTAGTTCAATAAGTTTCAAAAACAAGCTAATGACTCAGCTCTTATTGGATACATGCCTAATTACGATGCTTAACCAAAGACACTATTAAAGAGAATTTTGTAAAGCTATTTCATTATCAATTAGCACCACTAGGTATATTCTGAAGCTTTTATTGATTATTTTCCACAGCCGTTAACCATTAGCATTCCCATGACAGAACTTTTTGCTCTTTCACTACATCTGTCATTCCATCATATCCATAGTTGTAAATAACTATTCAACAGTAATAAATGATTGTAAATATAAGTATTATTTTTGTCAATGCACAGGCATTAATTGTATAAGGTGGCTCATATATCAAGTGTTTCTTCTTTCTTCATTGTTATTGTTGTTGTCATACTACCCTTATAGCTTTTGATCCAAGATATCTGGTTTTCAGATGTTATTATTTGTTATATTCTTCCTTACCAAAGTCATTGGTCAGTATGGTAAAACAAGGGATTGCATTTTTTCAGATGCAAGGCACAAAAATGCCTAATTTGGGTTAATCTTCATGTGAATCCATATGTTTAACCATTTTCTATTTTTACTTCCCTATATCAGTTTCCTTCCAAAATTCCTCAAGTTAATGTTATTTCAGCAGATAAAAAAAATTATGATATACCAATACCATCCTTGTAACTGGCATGAATAAAATAGCAACTGACAAGCTATATGGGATGTCAGAATAGTTTACTGCTTTTCAAGTGGTAAACTAGAGCAAAATAGATGAACAAATACTGCTAAAGGAAAATGACTGGTTATTTAATAGACTATGAAAATTACAATGACAAGCTCACCATGATTAACAAAAGTGGATGTTTGCTTCAAATTTTGCTTTCCATTGGAATGAGAACTTCTATGGGCCTTTTCACTGGATCTTTTCACTTCATCTGCAGATTTAGAATGCTTCAAAGTTTGTTTCCCATTTGAATGGGAACTTTCAGCACATAACTCCATCATATCCAAATTAAATGACCATTCCCCGCAATAATTATACAATAAATATTAATACTTGTTCCCTTCTAAAGACTAGAAGTACCTCCAAGATTTCTTACAGTTATTGCCACTTGAATGTCACAGGATTCGAGAAGAGTTAATGCTCATAAAACCTGCATAATGTGGAAAGGAAACAACTTCAAAAGGAAAAATATTGGCAAAGTGTAATATCTGTTTGTTGTGCAACACTATAGTGAAACCAGCAAAAGGAAATTTCAACAAGGTAAAGTACAAATTGAATAGAAAAGGATGAAAAGTAAATTTCACAAATTATTCACAACATTCATAAATATCTTCCTTCAAAAGTCATTTTCTTCAGGCATTGCTTTAAATCTACTCCAACACTCATAAAATGTATCTTCCTCTAAACCTCATATTTCCTTCTTGATTGGTTCCACATTATATGTCTTCTTCAATGTGTTATCAATAGCCGGAGATTATGATCTACTTTGGAGTATTATCAAGGAAACTAAATAAATGGATCTCTTGGTGACAAAAGCTGCGTGATATGTTAAACACCAGACACACACACATAGTAATGATATTTTCTACAATGCAGAAAGTGAATGTTTATGGATCCTCAGTGGCTATTTAATAGTAATTATGCACAAGCTAACACTGGAGTCCAAAAGGATGGCATATAACAAATTTTTTAACGAGCCAATTGTATAAGACTTCACCTTGTACCTACTTTGCATTCCAGTTTTGGCCAGTAATTGAAATGAATAAATGACAGAATGTGGGGTCTCACAAGTTCAAACTTCAGGCAATAACAAATGCATACGGACATTCATTTCCAGTTACTTCAGACTTAGGAACACCATTTTCTACAGCAAGAATAACCTGAATTATAGTGAACCTAGCTCTTCCCCTAATCTCCGACCTGATACCACAGAAAACCTCGATGCACGCTTATCCAAATATTGTTCAACTTCAACAGAGAAATCCTCATTGTCAAAGCATTGAATTACACCAGATACATTAAATGGAGAGACCCTAATTATCTAAAACCTTATCAAGTATCATTCCAATCTAATAATCATTAAATAAAAAATTTATCCATTAATTCAATCCACTTCCCTTCCAGATCTGAGAGGATATACAGTAAGTAAAGAACACAGTTCAGGGTCTTGAATCTTCCTTACTTGAGACACACAACACTTGTTTTATATAAACAAAAAGGAAAAAGAATTTTAGACCGAATAAGAATCATATTTTGGCTAATGCAAATCAATTTTCACAGCATCAAGTATACAACTCAATACTTGTGTCGATTTCAAATGCATAATTAAGATAACACAGCTTCATCCAGAAAGCAGTAAAAACTAGCAACCATGCATGCAAACTGCAAAGAACATAAAATTCAAAGCAAATAACAAATAGATTAAGAGATTCCCAACAACTCCAACTTTTGCAAGAGATAAAATCCACAACCATTGCCCCCCAGTGTGCAATGCATTCAACAAAAAAACAAACTCAATCGAGATCTGAATCATAAAACCAGCAAATGAAACATGAAACAACACAAAATAATTCAGAGTTTTCTGTGATGTTTTCATCAAAAAGGGAACTGGGCAATACCCTTATGGTGTTTCGAGTGGCGGTAGCTGAGCAAAGAGGTTAATTGAAGGAGAGACAGACCAAAGAATTTCAAGGTACGATTTTGGAACATGGGTCTGAGTCATTATAAGCATTCAGCTGCGAGAATTTACCAAATATGTCATTTTCTCAGCTCTCTACGTTTTCTAGCTTCTGCTTCTGCTTCTGCTTCTGCTTCAGGACATGTGTCTGTGGCGACTTGCCACCACTCTATTAATATTAATATTGTGCTATTATCATCATTAAACGAATTTCATCTTTCTATTTTTTTTATTATTTTAATTATCTAATATTTAATAAAATATTGTTATGACATGTTATTTTATCACCTTGTACTAAATATAAAATTAACAAATAAATTAAAATTATACAAAATAATAATAAATTAAATTTACAAAAATAAAAACGAGAATACCAACTTCATGAAATGAAAATTTAAAAGAAATTAAACCTTTTTTCGTTACATTGTTCATTTTATCCCATGCTTTTATCTGTTTTTTCTCCTGAATTACAAAAATGATTATAGATAAATAGAATTATCCATTTTCACTTACTCTTGTTTTCATTTGTTAGAGTTTGGATAAATGTTGCTGTTGGACAACACTTGTAAACGTGTATACTACCTATATGACTACAATACCCACCACCAACCACTCATAACAGCAACGTGAATAAGAATGAAAAAGATATTTGAGGGGCTTTTAGTCATTTGCGGTCATAATGAGGCAACAGTATCCGCTTTTGAGAGCCACATGTTTTCCGTCGTTAATATGTTTTAAATTTTTATAAATATTTTATTTTATTTTAGTTTTTATAAGAAAATTTGTCATTCTTTAATTTTTAATACATTTTAGTGTTATTTTTAATTTTTATAACTGATAAAAATAATATTAATTAAAATAATTATAATAATTAAAATAAAAAAAATTAAATTAAGATAATTTAATTATTTTTAAATTGGTAATTTAATTAATTAATATATTTATTATTTTATATAATAAAATAATTACTAATTATAAATAATAATTTTATAATTTATTTTTAATATATTATGAGAATCAATGTTACTGTTTAAAATATTATCTTTATCTTCAAATAACTGATCTACTTAAAGATGATAATGAATATAGTTTGGCTATAGTAAACCCTAAACCATATATATATATATATATATATATATATTTATTTATTTATTTATTTATTTATTTATTTATTTATTTATTTATTTATTTATTCAGACTCTAACTTCTTGATAGTAACATTAATATTTGTGTTTTTTTTATTTGATACTTAGATTCATACTCAGTATCTTGTATTTATATTAATTATGAAAATTGATAGATATAAATATTAATTAAAAATATGATAAAAATTAAATTAAAATTTTATTAAAAAATTTATAAAATATAACAATCCTAATAATAAAATATCACAAAATTTAAAATTTTATTTGGAGGTTTTTTAAATATATAATAATTAGTTATAAAATATTATCAATATTATAATAACTTATACAATGACAAATTTATGAAGGTTTAAGTCCTGAATTAATAATTTTAAATTTTAATTTGTTAAAAGATAATACATTACACCGATTAGTTATAATTATAAAATAAAAAAATATAAGTTAAAAAATAACTCAATTTCGTATTCATTATCATGAATAAATATAAAATATATATACATATTATTGAATTAATTTTAATTTATATATATACATTAATTTTAGATGAAAAATAAAATTTTAAATAAAAAAATAAAAAATAATATTTTATAGAAATTAACAATTATGTTACATCAATAATAAATAATAAAAAAAAATAACCATGAAATTGAAGAGAATTTGTAAGACTCATTTTGAGATAGATGAATTAGGAAGTTTAGGATTCATACATTGATCACAACACATTAAATAAGAAAAAATAAAAAATATAGAAAAATAAGAAAATAGGGATATAATTTTATAATAATAATTAATAATGATAAAAATATTAATAATAAGTAAGGTTGGATACTAAGATATTTATAATTGTACTATTACCTAACTTCATACTCGTTAAATAGATAATTACGTATTTATTATGTGTAAATAATTTTTATGACTACTTATTGCATAAATTATCCCCGTCATCCTATATATACTTTGAATATTATACTTTAAAAATGTATTTTATTTATATTCTTATAATTTATTTTAATATATTAATTTTACATTTTAATTTATTAATTTTACATTTTAATTTATTAATTTTAACTTATTATGAAGTAATTTATTTTAATATTTTTAATATATATCAAGTAATGATTTTGTCTTTATAGATAAAAATAATCAAGTAATATATTAAAATAAATTATATTATAATTAGTCAAAGTTAATAAATGAAAATATATAATAACATAAAAGTAATTTATAAATATCTAAATAATTATAATCTAAAATATATAATATTAAAAATAAATTGAAAAATTGAAAAATAAGAATAATTTAAAAGTAATAAGATTATCATTTTATAAAAAAATCCTAGGTTTTAACTTTATTGTTATTATTCTGTTTTCTTATTTTATCTAAAAAATTGCTCATAAATATATTAAAATATAATTTACAAAAATAAATAATATATAATTATCTTATTTATGTAAAATAATAAATTATTAATTAATTAAATATAAACTTAAAAGTTAAAAAATTTACTATTTCAATTATCTTAATTATTATATATTTTTAATTATTTCAGTAGTAAATTAATTGGAATTAATGATAAAAATAAAAATACTAAAAATGTCAAAAATCTACAAATAATAAAATTTTTGCAATGAGACTTAAAATACATTATTGGAAACAATAGTTTTATCTAAATTTAATTTTAAAAATTTGTGCGTATTTAATAAGCTCTGAATTTATCATTATATAATAAATTGTGTATTTAAAAAAAGTATTGTAATGAAAATGAGTGAGAGCAGTGTTATCCTTTTAAATGTAAAATGATATATAAAAATAAATAAATAGATAAAAAAAAGGTTTGGATTAAGTTTATGAAAATAAATAAGGGCAACAAGGATGAAGTGGGTATCAGGGTATGCTCTACGAGAAAAAGTTGCATCTAATTACTAATATTATAGAGTAATATGATTATGGATAATTTTATTCTTCAATGTAATCAGAAATTCAATATTTATATTTATGTGTTAAAAAAAAATATTTATTAGCACCGCAAAATATTAGTTTTTAATATATATATAAGTTAATAACCATTTAATACGACCAAAAAATTAATTCCGTTGCCGGGACTTGAACCCGGGTCTCTCGGGTGAGAGCCGAGTATCCTGACCAACTAGACTACAACGGAATATTGAATATATAATAATATTTTATTTAATAATATTAATTTCACAAACAATTAACTTTTACAAATTCTTGAACCAAATGATCCATTTTAATGTTTCATTCATATTAATGTATTTGTACATTACTTAAATTTTCTAATTGTTCCACACTCATTATCTAATTGTTCCACACTCATTATATGTACAACATCTAGTTCAATTCTCTACTCGAAGAACTAAAATAAACACCAAACACCGACATATAAAGTAGTGAACTAGACTAGTTGATTTTGTGTCGTATTTTAACGTAATCTTTAATCTTATAGAGAAATATTAATAAGACATTTTATTAATAGATTCTCTCTCACAAAATTTTATATTTAATGAATCTCTCATAAGTTTTAATGAATTATAAATTATGTATTACAAATAATAAATTAAAAGAGTAGGTCAGCTGACCCCTGTCGTTTTATAATTAAAATATAAGAGTCAACAAAGATTAAAAATGATAAAATCATGAAATATATCAATCCGTTGTAGTCTAGTTGGTTAGGATACTCGGCTCTCACCCGAGAGACCCGGGTTCAAGTCCCGGCAACGGAATATAATTTTTATTCTTTTTAACAAAAATGGGGTAAAAGTGAAAGACAAGGGACTATTTTAGCAAACTATATTGGTATATAACATTTTGCACAACATCTTAAAATTACACCATTCTCATCCAATCCATCAGCTCTACCAAAAATTCTAATTTATAACCTGCAGTAACTCCCAACATGGCATGCTGTAGTTTCAACCTGGAAAATTCTTATTATAGCTAGTGCACCTTATACATTATACCGAAACATAAATATACTATATCCTGCACACTACACTACAGTACATATGAAAGTCTTCGTAAGAGAGGGAATTTAATCTAAAAAGCCAGAGATGCAAACTTATAAAAACCCACAATTCTTGTGCCAAAATATTATACCGAAATTAAATTAACAACAACGTGATATATGCAAAATATATCACCTTGTGTCAGCACATGTTAATTAATTCGGCAAAACCTTTTGGTACATGCATCACCTAGAATGAAAAATATATATATATTTTGATTTGCAAAAGTGCATAGGAGACATAGATAACTAATAGGAAGAATAATTGTGTGTAGCTGTGTGTGTTTGGGCCACCATAGCAGCAGAAACCATTGTGTTCATTCCACACATGCCGTGCCCTCGGCAGAGCTTGTAATACCCCTGTTCTCCCCATTTGTCCCCCCATGAATTCTTGATGATCCAGTAAGGTTTGTTGCCAAGTCTGAGAATTGAGAACCCTTTTGCACCATATCCCACAAGTACCACACCATGGTTGAGACGTTTCGTGCTACATATGAGAGGACATGAGACACCACCAATGTATGTTTGCATGAAAATTGCGTTCACTCCCACTGCACATTAGAGTTCATAACTAACTGGGACATTCATGACTGGCTAAATGCAAATATTACTTAATAAGGGATTGTTTTATAAAGGGTACTTACTAGCAAGTGGACCATGTTTGACTAAATATGCGGCAATTTGGTTCTCATCCACCGGGATGTTGGTGAAATTTGTGATCCTAATTGCTATTTTGTGTGGATCAAACTTGCATTCACCTCGATGTCCAGTGTAGGGATATGAAGACTCCTCCTCCAACCCGCCAACCTCAATCAAATAATTGTAGGCATTTGTCATAAGACCTCCATTACAGCCATCGTCACAGGAGGTCTTTTCTGTTATGTCACACTTGGAAAAAGAAATAGAAATAGATCAGGGGCAAAATTAACAACAATAGGATTGGCATGCATCAAGTTTGTGAAATTAATTTAAATTTTCTACGCGTTTAACAGCGCTGAAGAATGAAAGCAAGTTACAATTGCCTCTAAAGTCTATCCCAATAATAACAATCCTTAATTAAAATAGAGATATCTATATATACCTTGTTGTCACAGTCTACGAGCTGTTGTTCACTGAGACTGACGAGCTTTCCGTTTGCAACGAAATTGGCTCCTTCTATGGATCCTGTGGTGCTGAAAGCCCAGCATGATCCACATATACCCTGTATCCAAATATCCCAACCATTTTTTTTAAATATGAAATATTCATAACACAGTTAAATTACATCTTCTCATCATTAATTAGAAATAAATAAATATAAATTCATAGTCCTTTTCTTTTTATCTATCTTCCTTCTACCCATCTCACACTCTTCTGTTATATTAAGTGCGAGATAAACATGACCAAGAACAAGTTTTTCTTTTAGAAAACAGAAAATTTGATGCTAACTTCAATAAATACAAATGTTTTAAAGACCGATTGACAAAAGAACAAAATTTAAGGTATAATTTTTGTAAGGACTTTTAACTTATTTTTTAATCAGAAGTTTCATACCACATAAAAAAAGTTGGTATTACGTCAGAAATTCCAATTTTAATTAAAACACAAAATCTATAAGCATCTGCCCTTAATTCATCTTAGGTCGTTACCGGATAAATTTCTCCCTAAAGGGCCTATACAGAGAAGAGAAAAAAAAATTTCTTGAAAGCCAAAATCAATTTATACAATTAATTTTTATAAAAATTCTTATCTACCTTCTTCAAAAATTGAAATATATAAATTAACTTTAATTTATATAAGAAGCTTATTTTATTTTATTTTCGTATTTTTTAATATTTTTTGGTGGGACTTGTTTTTTCAATATAAGTACTTAGGACAAAATGATTTCATCTAGACTTAAAAGAAAAAAAGACAATAAATTATGAACTAGGAATTCCCATGCTTAACTCATATACACACCTGCATCTTCACCTCAGTCACAGCCCCTTTCTCTCTCCAATCAAAATTCTCCGGCAGCCAATCCACCTCCAACGGCGGCGCTTCAACACCGGCGCCATTGCTCCGCGGGAACCCGCCGTTCAGGCCAGTGTAAAGCCGCTCAAATTCGTCCTCGGTGAGATCGGAGAACTGCGTGACGCCGTGGACAGCGGAGGGGTCCAGCGCTTGGTGCTCCGCCGCTCTGACCATGTTGTGGGCGAAAATCCCCAAACGGCGCAAATACTCTTCCCTGGTGGAGTAGCTCCTCCCGTAATTCTCCATGAAAACCTTGAACTTCTTCTCCGTTCGCAGAAGCTCGTTGTCCCCGAGCTTCAGCTTCGTAGCTACATCCTCAATCGTGCTTTCGCGGTTCTCTAGGGTTCTTCTTCCGTGGAGCGCAGAAGATAGGGTTAGGACACAGAGGAAGAGTGAAACACGTGCCAAGCACGTGAGGGACAAGGCTGCCTTTGCCACCATCTTTGTGCTAGCTAGCTAGCTACCTGTGTCTGCTCCTGCTTAATTTCGCCCTCACCCTAGATTTTAAGGACGTTTTCTTCCGTGAATCTTGTAATGACCATTTTAGCCTTGGAAAGGTTCTGTTCGAGAGTACTTGGCGGTGTAGTATAGGAGTGTGAGTGTAAATTTCAAGTGCATGGAAAGGTGGCAGCATGTAATGTGAAACTCAACATGCAACGTGACGCGTGGGCAGGGATGAGATGCTATATAATGATCCATAATAATATATAAACCGTCCCATTATTGCCACGTGTTCAATCTGGACGTACCGGCCCAACTTTTCTCTAACCTTCTCTTTTATTATTTTTTATTCTTACTATAATTAATTAAATTGCTGTTGGCTAAGGTTTTTTTTTTAATGTGTAAATAAATATACGGTTGTTACAAGTGATTAGCCATTTCAATTATTTATTTATATTGTTTATCCATTGCTTTTATTTGTGTGAAGTTTGAATTAAGGGTAAAATCAAATAAAAATAATTAACTTTAATATACTTATTATAGTTCAAAGCTGCACTTTTCTAATATATTTGATAGAAAATAAGTTATTAAAACGGTGTATAATTATTTTATATTATTTTTAATTGTTATTTAATTCTTAATTTTTAAAATAAAATAATATCTTATAAATATTTATACAACAATACATCTAAATATTTTAAAATTATGTAAATTATTAATATGTATATCAAAATAAATAAAAAATATTAAATTTTAAATACCTAAAACTTAAGTTTTTATTTAGAGAAAGATTTACTTAAGTATTTAAAAGTTTTATTGCAGATGAAACTCGGGCTAAAATTATTTAAATTAAAATATATCTAAAGGTATAGAATTGTGATTTGATGTTGGATTTGAGCATAGACTTATAATTGGATGTATTATTTTATTTTCAATAAGATTGATTTGGTGGGAGAGAGGTTAGTTTAGTGATTTTTTTTTAAATATTTTCCTTTTTTTAATATTATTCTATCACTATAGCCAAATTTTCATACGATCACAAAAATTTTGATCAATGACAAAATTATATAGTTTCTAAATAAATTGATAACCAATTAGGAAATCAAAGATATTGAATAAAGCAATTTAGAAACTAAATTAGTATATGTTTGGTGGATGTGTATAAAATTGATTTCGAATTAATCTACTATTGTTAAAATTAATTAAGGTGAAGCAATTTATGTTTAAATACTTTTATTTTAAAGCTAAATTAGTAAATATGCTTTTTGTTTTACATTAAATTATTTAAAATCACATTAAAATATTAACTAATTTAATTTTAGATAAAGATTCTCATATTTAAATCTATGTTAAGAACTTTGACTTTTAAAATTGTTTTTTAGTTAAACCAACTTTAAGTAATTTTTACATTAAATAAAAAATATATTTACCAAGTTTTATTATTAATTTACTTTTAGAATACAAATACCAAAACACAAATAAAAATCAATTTTATAAATGTTCACTTAAATTTACAAAATTTTATAAAATATAATTATTTTAAAATAACTCATATTTAACTGTAAAATTAAAATTTAAAAAAATAAGAAATAACTTTCTTATACTTACTTAAAATAAGTAAACATCTTTTCTTTCTTTTATATATATATATATATATATATATATATATATATATATATATATATATATATATTATTTGATACTTATATAATTTTTTTTATTCAATCTAAACTAAATTCTATATATTTATTATTCTCATCCTCTTATTTAAAAACTTTACGAATTTTTTTTCATGCATATACATAAATTGGTGAAGGCAACCAAAGAATTAATAATTCAATAAAAAATATATAAAAAAATTATTAATTTTTTATAATATTTTAATAAATATTATATTTTAATTATGTTACAAAATATCATTAACGATATATAATTATTAAATATATAAAAAATATTACTAAAAAAGTATTAGTAATATTTTTCCAATAATTATGTGCTGTAGAGCGTTAAGCTGGTAACCGGTCATCCAAGACCATTACATTGATGAATATTTGAAAATGAATTTTGATGAATCCCAATCAGAGAGAACCTTAAGCTGTAACCATCTAACAGTCCTAACTTAACTGAACACCATGATGTTGATGAATATTTGAAAAGAAAATTTGACCAAGAAAT